>JAJSOF020000031.1:104056012-104093512 GCA_025594305.2 Periplaneta americana | reverse complement strand
TTGCTATTATTGTCATTCTTAGTATTATTGTTGATATTCCCATTACTATTATTATTATTATTATTATTATTATTATTATTATTATTATTATCGTTATTTGTATTATTACTATTATTACAATTATAATTATTATTGCTATTATTGTCATTCTTAGTATTATTGTTGATATTCCCATTACTATTATTATTATTATTATTATTATTATTATTATTATTATCGTTATTTGTATTATTACTATTATTACAATTATAATTATTATTGCTATTATTGTCATTCTTAGTATTATTGTTGATATTCCCATTACTATTATTACTATTATTATTATTATTATTATTATTATTATTATCGTTATTTGTATTATTACTATTATTACAATTATAATTATTATTGCTATTATTGTCATTCTTAGTATTATTGTTGATATTCCCATTACTATTATTATTATTATTATTATTATTATTATTATCGTTATTTGTATTATTACTATTATTACAATTATAATTATTATTGCTATTATTGTCATTCTTAGTATTATTGTTGATATTCCCATTATTATTATTATTATTATTATTATTATTATTATTATTATTATTATTATTATTATTATTATGAGAACGGAACTGCAAAATATTTTCGTACAAGTGTTTGTAACCTCAGTATTTATCACCTCTCCGCTTGGAGAAGGCAGAGTTGTGACTGGCAGTCGCTGTTCTATTAATCGTGACTCTCCAGCGTTGGCCAGGTTGTTGCGCAGGACTCCACGCTCAGTTGTTATCGATCTATAAGATATTTTCATCCTCGGCTGCAAATGAAGATTGATGTCAGCACTTAACAGCCACCAGGCCCCTCTCTCTGTCTGGCTTTCTTTTTCTTTAAATTTCTCATATCGTTGATTCCTTCTTGTATTCCTCTCCTATTTGTTACTTCCTCCCCTCTTATCTCTTATTATCCCCTTCCCAATATTCCTTACTTTTCATTCTTACATCCTCTCTTTCTTGTAACTTATCTTTCTCATTTTTATCCCTTTACTTCCGAGTCTCTCTCTTTTTATGTTAGGTTAGCCTAGACTTTCTTATCCTTTCCTGTTCCTCCTCTTATTTCTCCGACTTCCGTTCCACAAAAATATGCTAGAGGTCTGAAACATAATCATATGCACTATGTATAAATCATAAAAATGACCCAATGGACTGAGAGAGTTTTGAGGTACAGATTGACATTGTCTGAAGAATTAAATACAGTTATAATGCATACTGTGTGTATGTATGTATGTATGTATGTATGTATGTATGTATGTATGTATGTATGTATGTATGTATGTATGTATGTATATAAAGTAGATAAAATATACGATTAACAATATAAAATCTTTATATACAGGGTGGGTTAAAAGTCGCTTTCTCCAAACACATCCTTACATTTAATTATATTCAATTTATATTTGACTACACACTCTTTTATACTTGGGTTGGATAAAAAGTAATGGCAACAGTTCGATATTTCTGACATGGCACAACATTTCGTACCTTCTATATAGTCGCCCCCTTATTTATTACCTTTTGTCAAATATTTGGAAGGCGTCGTACACCATCAGCGCGTCCATCTTTGTTGATGTTCCGTATTGACCGCCCTAAAGCACGGATAAGTTCATCTCTGGTATTGTACCGGGTCCCTCGCAGTGGTTCTTTCACTTTGGTGAAAAGATCGTAATCGCATGGATCATATCGGGTGAGTACGGAGGATGTTCCAGAATCTCCCATTGCCAGCGACGCAAGAGGTCCTTGACAGCAGCAGCGGTGTGACTCTTTGCATTATCATGAAGAATGATGGGGTTCTGTACCCCCAAGTGTCGTCTTTTTCTCCTGAGGGCTGGACGAAGGTGGTGCTGCAGGAACCTGCAGTAGTATTCCGCGTTTTCCATCTGCCTTGGAGGCACAGCGTGGTGCAGTATTACCCCATCAATGTCATACGCCACAATGAACATCACCTTCACAGCACTTCCAACAAGGCCTTCCCGAAACGCTTTAACCCATCGTGCCACTGTGCGATATGGCAACGCTGCATCGCCACATGCTTGACGCAGTCCCTGAAAACATTCTTGTGCACTACGACCTCGTGCCACTTCAATTTTGATCCAGGAACGTTGCTCTAGTTTTGTAAGGATGGTCTTAGGGCGCTCGCACTATCCCTATGAAAGTGAACGTTCTACACACTGCAGTAGATTGACAGAGTACTTTCGCCGCTAGCTGCATTAACTCATCTAACAGTCCTTGTTCATGTCCACACAACTGGTAACTCTCGAACGCACCATCGTCACGTGACAGCAGTGTTGCCATTACTTTTTATCCAACCTATGTAGATTTTGTTCAAAATGGAGGCCCTGTTTCTCGATACACAATGTGTCCCTAACCTTGCTTCCACCAACGTTGTAGCACAAAAACACGTTGTTCTGTGGTTAATTTGCGATTCATTGTAAGAAACTAGCAGTTATTGCATAGAGTCGCAATCCAACACAATAAAACAAAACAACAACAATAACGAGACATGACATTGGAAAAGTAGTTGACGCAGGAACATGATTGCCAACCCACCATTTATTATTATAGCAGCTATTCGTTTATTGAAGTTATAGTGTGACATCTGTATATGTGAACAAGTATGAAACCTAAAAACGAATATTCGGGAAAGCGACTTTTGACCCATCTTGTATATATAACATCAATAATAAAAAGTTAAAATCTAACATTTAAATAATAATCAAATATCATATCAAAGAAATAACCCCCAAACTTAGCTCAGCATGCTTCGCAATTAGGTCGTTACAACAAGTTCTAAACAGCAGTATCTTAAAGACAATATATTTTGCCTATTTTCATTCCATTATGTCCTACGGAATAATATTTTGAGGAAATTCTGCAGATAGTAAAAATATATTCTTATTACAAAAAAGAGCCATTAGAATAATAGTTGGAGCAAAGGCTAGAGAATCATGTAGATTATTTTTTTTAAATTAGAGATTCTAACCTTAACAAATCAATACATATACTCTACAATAAATTTCCTCTTATGTAATAAAGAAAATTTTCCAACTAACTCAGCCATACATAGTATAAATACCCGCAGAAAGAATGATTTTCATACGCCTTCATCAAATTTATCATGCTATCAAAGGGGAGTACGTTACATGTCCTGAAGACATTAAGAATCATAGCCAAAACCCTGCATTATTTAAGGTAAAACTAAAAAATTACTTAATATCTCACACTTTCTGTTCTGTAGAATGAATTCTTGACATTTCACAGTACTGTGTAAATATTTAATACTATTAAATGGTAAACATATTACAATGTATAAAATATTATTGTTATTAAGGTATTAATTCTGTACATATTTCATATTTGCATTGTATATGTATTGCATTTATATTTAAACGTAAGAATTGGAAATGTTCTTTATTCTATGCTATAAAGCAAATGTAAGAATATTATGGAACGAATAAATCCATCTATCTATCTATGCAATTGTAACATTTGTCCAAAAGTAATTGAATCCATTCTTTAAAAGTAAATACGATAATGTTTGTTTTTCTTTAGGCAATTTGTTAAAATAATTGTTCCAATACAGTTGGAGATTTTTTACATTTACACGACATACGTTCATGATCACAGCGTGTGTTATGTTCTAAGTCTTGTAACTGCTGGTGTTCACAACTTCATTTTTGTTGGTTTTATTACAATAAAAGACAGTTGAAGGTATAAATACATGTCGCAGTTAAGATTTTACACTTTTTAAGAATGGGTTTGCAAGATTTATGTTGCCATGGAAACAGAAGACTATTTATCACGTTTTTACATAACTCATGGCCTACTACATTGAAGTAAACTCTGACATCACTCCAGGTTGCTTGCACTCAGAGGCTGTGGTTACGTCACGCGTGATTACATAGATGAGCCCAATTGCATGGACGAATTCATTACAGTTTTTTTTATTATATCTTTGTACAACGTAACAGTTTGCGGTGAGGAGGGAAGAGAGAGAGAGAGTAAAAGGTTGTACTAATCTAAAATCTTACCTTACACTCAGGCAAGCACCTACCAGTATCTTTTGTTTTGCTTCTTTGTATTCTAACGCCCAAGTTAAGCCACTTGAAATTTAAAGGTTTTTCACCATATAATAAAACATCTGTAATATGTCTGTTTTCCCTTTACGTACTTTTGCTGCTTTCTTCGTTCATTTCTCCTTTCCCTAACTGTCTTTGTTTTTATTTCTCTTTCAGCTCCGTCTCAGTTCATTTGTTTTTAATTATATCTTCGTTTGTTTCTTTCTGTTGTTGCTCCTGACTCCGTCCATTTGTCATTTTTCTTTTAATCTTCGTTTATTTTTCTCTTTTTGCGCTATCTTCTTTCATTTGTTTGTTCTTTTCTATCTTCGTTTGTTTGTTTCTCTTGTTGCTCTTGCCTCCATTCGTTTGTCATTTTTCTTTTAACCTTAGTTCATTTTTCCTTTTTTTGCACCGTCTTCTTTTATTTGTTTGTTTTTTTCTATCTTCGTTTGTTTCTTTCTCTTGTCGCTTGTGCTTTCGTTTGTCATTTTTATTTTAACCTTCATTTGTTCATCTCCTTTTGCACAGTCTTCTTTCATTTGTTTGTTTTTTCTATCTTCGTTTGTTTGTTTCTCTTGTCGCTTCTGCCTTCGTTTGTCATTTTATTTTAACCTTCATTTGTTCATCTCGTTTTGCACTGTCTTCTTTCATTTGTTTGTTTTTTCTATCTTCGTTTGTTTGTTTCTCTCGTCGCTTCTGCCTTCGTTTGTCATTTTTATTTTAACCTTCATTTGTTCATCTCGTTTTGCACTGTCTTCTTTCATTTGTTTGTTTTTTCTATCTTCGTTTGTTTGTTTCTCTTGTCGCTTCTGCCTTCGTTTGTCATTTTTATTTTAACCTTCATTTGTTCATCTCGTTTTGCACTGTCTTCTTTCATTTGTTTGTTTTTCTTCGTTTGTTTGTTTCTCTTGTCGCTTCTGCCTTCGTTTGTCATTTTTATTTTAACCTTCATTTGTTCATCTCGTTTTGCACTGTCTTCTTTCATTTGTTTGTTTTTTCTATCTTCGTTTGTTTGTTTCTCTTGTCGCTTCTGCCTTCGTTTGTCATTTTTATTTTAACCTTCATTTGTTCATCTCGTTTTGCACTGTTTCTTTCATTTGTTTGTTTTTTCTATCTTCGTTTGTTTGTTTCTCTTGTCGCTTCTGCCTTCGTTTGTCATTTTTATTTTAACCTTCATTTGTTCATCTCGTTTTGCACTGTCTTCTTTCATTTGTTTGTTTTTTCTATCTTCGTTTGTTTCTTTCTCTTGTCGCTTCTGCCTTCGTTTGTCATTTTTATTTTAACCTTCATTTGTTCATCTCGTTTTGCACTGTCTTCTTTCATTTGTTTGTTTTTTCTATCTTCGTTTGTTTGTTTCTCTTGTCGCTTCTGCCTTCGTTTGTCATTTTTATTTTAACCTTCATTTGTTCATCTCGTTTTGCACTGTCTTCTTTCATTTGTTTGTTTTTTCTATCTTCGTTTGTTTGTTTCTCTTGTCGCTTCTGCCTTCGTTTGTCATTTTTATTTTAACCTTATTTTTCAACTGTCTTCTTTCATTTGTTTGATTTTTCTATCTTCGTTTGTTTGTTTCTCTTGTCTTCTGCCTTCGTTTGTCATTTTTATTTTAACCTTCATTTGTTCATCTCGTTTTCTGTCTTCTTTCATTTGTTTGTTTTTTCTATCTTCGTTTGTTTGTTTCTCTTGTCGCTTCTGCCTTCGTTTGTCATTTTTATTTTAACCTTCATTTGTTCATCTCGTTTAAAACTGTCTTCTTTCATTTGTTTGTTTTTTCTATCTTCGTTTGTTTGTTTCTCTTGTCGCTTCTGCCTTCGTTTGTCATTTTTATTTTAACCTTCATTTGTTCATCTCGTTTTGCACTGTCTTCTTTTCATTTGTTTGTTTTTTCTATCTTCGTTTGTTTGTTTCTCTTGTCGCTTTGCCTTCGTTTGTCATTTTTATTTTAACCTTCATTTGTTCATCTCGTTTTTGCACTGTCTTCGCTTCTGTTTCGTTTTCATTTGTTTGTCATTTGTTTGTTATTTCTATCTTCGTT
This sequence comes from Periplaneta americana, assembly GCA_025594305.2. Taxonomy (NCBI): domain Eukaryota; kingdom Metazoa; phylum Arthropoda; class Insecta; order Blattodea; family Blattidae; genus Periplaneta; species Periplaneta americana. The sequence continues at coordinate 104,087,381 of JAJSOF020000031.1, read as the reverse complement.
TGTTTGTTTCTCTTGTCGCTTCTGCCTTCGTTTGTCATTTTTATTTTAACCTTCATTTGTTCATCTCGTTTTGCACTGTCTTCTTTCATTTGTTTGTTTTTTCTATCTTCGTTTGTTTGTTTCTCTTGTCGCTTCTGCCTTCGTTTGTCATTTTTATTTTAACCTTCATTTGTTCATCTCGTTTTGCACTGTCTTCTTTCATTTGTTTGTTTTTTCTATCTTCGTTTGTTTGTTTCTCTTGTCGCTTCTGCCTTCGTTTGTCATTTTTATTTTAACCTTCATTTGTTCATCTCGTTTTGCACTGTCTTCTTTCATTTGTTTGTTTTTTCTATCTTCGTTTGTTTGTTTCTCTCGTCGCTTCTGCCTTCTTCTGCCTTCGTTTGTCATTTTTATTTTAACCTTCGTTTTCATTTGTTCATCTCGTTTTGCACTGTCTTCTTTCATTTGTTTGTTTTTTCTATCTTCGTTTGTTTGTTTCTCTTGTCGCTTCTGCCTTCGTTTGTCATTTTTATTTTAACCTTCATTTGTTCATCTCGTTTTGCACTGTCTTCTTTCATTTGTTTGTTTTTTCTATCTTCGTTTGTTTGTTTCTCTTGTCGCTTCTGCCTTCGTTTGTCATTTTTATTTTAACCTTCATTTGTTCATCTCGTTTTGCACTGTCTTCTTTCATTTGTTTGATTTTTCTATCTTCGTTTGTTTGTTTCTCTTGTCGCTTCTGCCTTCGTTTGTCATTTTTATTTTAACCTTCATTTGTTCATCTCGTTTTGCACTGTCTTCTTTCATTTGTTTGTTTTTTCTATCTTCGTTTGTTTGTTTTCTCTCGTCGCTTCTGCCTTCGTTTGTCATTTTTATTTTAACCTTCATTTGTTCATCTCGTTTTGCACTGTCTTCTTTCATTTGTTTGTTTTTTCTATCTTCGTTTGTTTGTTTCTCTTGTCGCTTCTGCCTTCGTTTGTCATTTTTATTTTAACCTTCATTTGTTCATCTCGTTTTGCACTGTCTTCTTTCATTTGTTTTTTTCTATCTTCGTTTGTTTCTTTCTCTTGTCGCTTCTGCCTTCGTTTGTCATTTTATTTTAACCTTCATTTGTTCATCTCGTTTTGCACTGTCTTCTTTCATTTGTTTGTTTTTTCTATCTTCGTTTGTTTGTTTCTCTCGTCGCTTCTGCCTTCGTTTGTCATTTTTATTTTAACCTTCATTTGTTCATCTCGTTTTGCACTGTCTTCTTTCATTTGTTTGTTTTTTCTATCTTCGTTTGTTTGTTTCTCTTGTCGCTTCTGCCTTCGTTTGTCATTTTTATTTTAACCTTCATTTGTTCATCTCGTTTTGCACTGTCTTCTTTCATTTGTTTGTTTTTTCTATCTTCGTTTGTTTCTTTCTCTTGTCGCTTCTGCCTTCGTTTGCCATTTTATTTTAACCTTCATTTGTTCATCTCGTTTTGCACTGTCTTCTTTCACTTGTTTGTTTTTTCTATCTTCGTTTGTTTCTTTCTCTTGTCGCTTCTGCCTTCGTTGTCATTTTTATTTTAACCTTCATTTGTTCATCTCGTTTTGCACTGTCTCCTTTCATTTGTTTGTTTTTTCTATATTCATTTGTTTGTTTCTCTTGTCGCTTGTGCTTTCGTTTGTCATTTTTATTTTAACCTTCATTTGTTCATCTCGTTTTGCACTGTCTTCTTTCATTTGTTTGTTTTTTCTATCTTCGTTTGTTTCTTTCTCTTGTCGCTTCTGCCTTCGTTTGTCATTTTTATTTTAACCTTCATTTGTTCATCTCCTTTTGCACAGTCTCTTTCATTTGTCACTTTTCGTTATGCCTTCATTTGTTTCTTTCTTCCTCCCCGGCAGTCTGTTTCTCCTTTTCTCAGCTCCTTCCATTTCTTCTCTCGCCGTATCACTTCTTCTCAATAAATCACGGTGTACTCCGTCTCTTTCCACCCGTGTCCTCGCTTCATCTCGCTTAACCAGAATGTATACAGACACTTCCGTTGTTTTCCTGTAACATAAAACACGCAACAATTTCGTAATAAATTTGCTGTGAGCGGTGTGCTGTGTAAATCAACTCCCTCAAGAACTTTTTCAACAGTGTCTGAGGACTTTTCCATTTGTTTTAAAACCCCTCAGATGTATTGTTCAACAAAGGTCCTCCAAACCACCAACTCCGTCTGCCCGCAGTGTGGGAGTTCTGATCTCCGTGCTGCACAGAGTGCAATTTTCTTAATCTAGCTGGACAGAACTAATAACCTCTCTCCTATTCAACAGATTTTCTGGACACTTTATGCAGAACTTCAGGGTAACGTATTTGATTTCACTACAAACTCTGGTTACGTTTGTGTAAGGGGAACTACCCCTTTATAGGAGTGAATTTACACAAAATTAAAAAACTTATTTTCTATCTAATATATGTTCATGAAACTTTATGTACAACTTTAAGGTAGTGTATTTGATTTTTCTACAAACTTTCATTACGTTTGTGTAAGGGGAACTACCCCTTTATAGGGGTTGAATTTAAAAAAATTAATAACATTTCTATCTAACATATTTTCATGAAACTTTATGTACAACTTTAAGGTAGCTTATTTGATTTTTCTACAAACTTTGACTACGTTTGTGTAAGGGGAACTACCCCTTTATAGGGGTTGAATTTAACAAAATTAATAACATTTCTATGTAATATATTTTCACGAAACTTTATGTACAACTTTAAGGTAGTGTATTTGATTTTTCTACAAACTTTGATTACGTTTGTGTAGGGGAACTACCCTTTATAGGGGTTGAATTTAAAAAAATTAATAACATTTCTATCTAACATATTTTCATGAAACTTTATGTACAATTTTAAGGTAGCGTATTTGATTTTTCTACAAACATTGATTACGTTTGTGTAAGGGGAACTACCCCTTTATAGGGGTTGAATTTAACAAAATTAATAACATTCCTATCTAATATATTTTCATGAAACTTTATGTACAACTTTAAGGTAGTGTATTTGATTTTTCTACAAACTTTGATTACGTTTGTGTAAGGGGAACTACCCCTTTATAGGGGTTGAATTTAACAAAATTAATAACATTCCTATCTAATATATTTTCACGAAACTTTATGTACAACTTTAAGGTAGTGTATTTGATTTTTCTACAAACTTTCATTACGTTTGTGTAAGGGGAACTACCCCTTTATAGGGGTTGAATTTAACATAATTAATAACATTTCTATGTAATATATTTTCACGAAACTTTATGTACAACTTTAAGGTAGTGTATTTGATTTTTCTACAAACTTTGATTACGTTTGTGTAAGGGGAACTACCCCTTTATAGGGGTTGAATTTAACAAAATTAATAACATTTCTATCTAACATATTTTCATGAAACTTTATGCAGAACTTAGAAGTAGCATGTTTGATTTGTGTACAAATATTCTGAGTACGTTTATATAAGAAAAACCTCTTTATAGGGGTGTAATTAGACAAAATTATTAACTATGAATAGAATTGAATATATATGAAAAAATTATATAACACATGTAGAGTATGCCATTAGGAAAGTCCAGGATAACAGAGAGGGTTTGGAATTGAACGGGTTACATCAGCTGCTTGTCTATGTGGATGACGTGAATATGTTAGGAGAAAATCCACAAACGATTAGGGAAAACACGGGAATTTTACTGGAAGCAAGTAAAGAGATAGGTTTGGAAGTAAATCCCGAAAAGATAAAGTATATGATTATGTCTCGTGACCAGAATATTGTACGAAATGGAAATATAAAAATTGGAAATTTATCTTTCGAAAAGGTGGAGAAAGTTCAAATATCTTGGAGCAACAGTAACAAATATAAATGATACTCGGGAGGAAATTAAACGCAGAATAAATATGGGAAATGCCTGTTATTATTCGGTTGAGAAGCTTTTATCATCCAGTCTGCTGTAAAAAAATCTGAAAGTTAGAATTTATAAAAAGTTATATTACCGGTTGCTCTGTACGGTTGTGAAACTTGGACTCTCACTTTGAAAGAGGAACATAGGTTAAGGGTGTTTGAGAATAAGGTGCTTAGGAAAATATTTGGGGCTAAGAGGGATGAAGTTACAGGAGAATGGAGAAAGTTACACAACACAGAACTGCACGCATTGTATTCTTCACCTGACATAATTAGGAACATTAAATCCAGACGTTTGAGATGGGCAGGGCATGTAGCACGTATGGGCGAATCCAGAAATACATATAGAGTGTTAGTTGGGAGACCGGAGGAAAAGGACCTTTAGGGAGGCCGAGACGTAGATAGGAAGATAATATTAAAATGGATTTGAGGGAGGTGGGATATGATTATAGAGAATTGATTAATCTTGCACAGGATAGGGACCAATGGCGGGCTTATGTGAGGGCGGCAATGAACCTGCGGGTTCCTTAAAAGCCAGTAAGTAAGTAAGTAAGTATAATTATATATAGTACAAAAAACTAACCCTTTAATAAACAGGGATTTCGTTTTGAATATTCTATCTTATCATAATGCTAGAGAGAGAAAATATTTATTTTGTTGGTATATTTAGTTTTTCCAGTGTGTTTGTACATTAACACAAAGTATAATATAGTTGTTTTCATAGGAAATAGTGTATGTTATGAATGTTAGTTCTCATAATACTTGTTGTGAGTCAACGTTGGTATGGTTGCTGGTTATGAGAATGATTATGTATTTAGTAATATAAACAAATCCTCGTATGAATATATTATGTTTTTGTTTTGTTGTTTTTGTTTTGTTCTCTTTAGTGCCAGTGACGTAGTATTTGGATGTCGTCACAAATATTCAAAGCTATAAATGAAAAGATGATATTTATACTAATTTCATTATTAAACATTATAATATATGTATATTAAATTAAGTGATGAAAGTTTTATTGGACCTGTAAATAGACTTATATACAGGTTAGTTAAAAGGCCCGCACCACCTAAATAATTTTTGAAGCATATGGTTCAGTGACATGAAACTTGGTATGTGTGGATAACTATATACTAAGAACTCAATAATGGTATTACCGATTTTTTTCTACTTCCGGTTTAACCGGAAGTAACTCCAACTCACTTATTTTAAATGGAACACCCAACATAATTTTTTTATTTTTGAATAAAGCTCATTAAGAGCTTTTCAAAAAGTACCCACATTTGATACTTCTGTACAAATTCAGTGTTGCTAAGTCAAGAAAACAGAAAAGTGTATCGAATATTAAAATAATAAAATACTCCTTCCTTAACAAAAACAAAACAAAGCTAGCTCACCTTCTAAATTATGTGTTCAAATTGGTAGCCCTCAGCTGCTTTACAATGTGTCACTCGATCATAGAAACCATTTAAGGAATGATTTAACCAGGCTTTAGGAATATCTTGCACCACTTCCATTTCTATTTAGCAACACTGAATTTGTACAGAGGTATGAAGTGTGGGTACTTTTGAAAATCTCTTAATGAGCTTTATTCAAAATAAAAATATATATATTGTGTTTCTATTTAAAATAACAGAGTTGGAGTTACTTCCGATTAAACCGGAAGTAGAAAAACTCGGTAATACCATTATTGAGTTCTTAGTATATGGTTATCCTCACATACCAAGTTTCATGTCACTGAACCGTATGCTTCAAAAGTTATTTAGATGGTGCGGGACTTTTAACAGAGCTGTATGTTTGACTTTAATCTTCTATCTAGAAGATTGAAGTAAAACAGTGTAGTTGAGCAGAAGTTTTCCAGAACTAAAACAAAATTCAAGTCAGAGATTTTGGAAAATATATATTATAAATGTCCTTCATATAAAATAAAAGACGTTTGTGCGAGATCGTGCGCATTTGTTGGTTTCTGTTTAAAACCAATCCTTCGGAAAACCAAAAATTTCTAACATTCCACATGAAAATGTATTCCCAACGTTTAACTATACACAACAATTTACGTCTTCTTTTTTTCCCCCGTCTTTAAACTTGACATATTGATTTTTTACATTTTAATATTTTAACAATATTATTTTAGAGACGTTATATAGTAATAATTATAAATTGAATCTTACCACTGCAATTTCACCTAAAATGCAATAAGTTTAATTATTGTTTTTAAATATTTGCAAAATTAAAAACTCTAATTAACATTGCATTAAAGTTATTGCATCCGTGATGCAATTTATAATTATTAATGTTAAACGAAAAAATCAACAAGATTAAAAGACTAAAAAAGTAAAGAATATCACGGCCTGCTGGAGTATAGTAAAACAGAAAACATTTTAAAGTAACAATGTTGAAGATAGATATTTTGTTTTCAAATTTGCCGTTATTGAACAGAAACCAAGATGGAGATTTCATTGCAACTAAAAAATTCCTCTTTCAGGTATGTAATAAACGATCTTTCATCACTTAATTTAAAATAATATAACAATGTTGAAGATAGATATTTTTGTTTTCAAATTTGCCGTTATTGAACAGAAACCAAGATGGAGATTTCATTGCAACTAATTAGAAATTCCTCTTTCAGGTATATAATAAAACGATCTTCTAAAAATAATGCTAAATACACGAGCGGTATGATTTTCTTTCAATTTCATGTGAAAGAAAAAAGAAAACTCAAACTACGTTTCGACTTTTTCAAACTTTCCTCGAACATGAAAACTTCATACCGCTCTTGTAAAACAATGTTTACGCTACTCTAAAACCAATAAACATCCACGAGATATACCTAGCAGTGTCTTCATAAGATGCCTCGTACATTCAGGGACACATATTCATAAAAATGTATAGTGAAATCAACAAGTAGAAAAAAAATTGTTCAGCTAGACTGAGAAAATTGCACACTGTGCGCTGTTGCCACACTTAATCCGGCGGCAGTTAATACGTCACAGGATTTATGAATAAATAATTGCAGCGTAGGTGCAAGAATGGAACAAGGGGCGGGACTTAATGCACCGCGGGTTTAATAATGTAGCGACTGTACGGATGCAACCGGAAGTGAGACGAGAAGGTTCCAGGAAGTGAGTTGGCTTATTAATTCATGGATATGGGGGTGCTCGTTTCCTGGATGAGGTCTTGGCCCCCAACGGCGCGGCCTGACAACGACAGCCACTTGTCTCTCGCTGCGTATGGGAGATTTTCATCGAGGGCAGCTTGTTTGGCTTCCATTTCCGTAGATCTGCGGTAACGCCTCTTTAGAGCGAGCGAGAGTTCATTTCAAGCGGGAGAGAGCCTGCCCTAACCCGAAGTCATAACCTTTTATCATCATCATCACCACCATAATAATCATCATCATCACCACCATAATAATCATCACCATAATCATCATCACCATAATCATCATTACCATAATCATCATCGCTATCATCACTACCATAATAATCATCATTATCATCACCACCATAATAATCATCATCATTATCATCACCACCATAATAATCATCACCATAATCATCATCATTATCATCACCACCATAATAATCATCACCATAATCATCATCATTATCATCATCACCATAATAATCATCATCATTATCACCATAATCATCATCATTATCATCATCACCATAATAATCATCACCATAATCATCATCATTATCATCATCACCATAATAATCATCATCATTATCACCATAATCATCATCATTATCATCACCACCATAATAATCATCACCATAATAATCATCATCATTATCATCACCACCATAATAATCATCATCATTATCACCATAATCATCATCATTATCATCACCATAATAATCATCACCATAATCATCGTTATCACCACCATAATAATCATCACCATAATCATCGTTATCATCACCATAATAATCATCATCATCATCATTATCACCACCATAGTAATCATCACCATAATCGTTATCATCACCATAATAATCATCACCACCATAATAATCATCACCATAATCATCATCACCATAATCATAATCATTATCATCACCACCATAATCATCACCATAATCATCATCATTATCATCATAATCATCACCATAATCATCATCATTATCATCATAATCATCATCATTATCATCACGACCATAATAATGACCATAATCATCATTATCATTACCACCGTAATAATCACCATAATCATTATCACCACCACCATATCATCACCATCATAATCATCATCATCACCGCCATCACGCCGCTTCAAGTTATCTATAATATTACTGTATTATACAGAATGGATCGTAAGTAATTCCATTAATTTCAAGGGGTTATTCTTTTAGATATTTCAAAAAGTAAAGTTTAATACAATAAATTTTCCTCGCTTTTCTTCTCTTTCGAGATAAAAATTGAGTCGTCTAGAATCAAACTACATTTTATCCAAAAATATGATTTGTCAGAAAAGACGAAGACCTACTTGCAGCTATATTCCAAACGGTGATTTTACTACTGAAGTTAAGGCAGATAAAATCCAGCTTGACTCAAAACGAGCAGTTTGCCACATCCCCTGCATAATTCTGCACTGAATATAACTTTAATCCCGTATTTCATAATTTTCAGAAAGTACAGTTTGATGCTATGCCGCTCAGTTGCTTTATATGACACATTTCACGGCGTGTTTTCGGGAAGCCATTGATTGAATCCCATCAGGCTCAGTCAGTGTAAGCCTGTTGACCACTTTTCTCACTCCGATTTTCGTCTTTCAACATGAAGGAATATTACAGAATTTTGAAGGAAAAGCCGAAAATGAACCTAACCTACTAGCTACCACATGAGGGGGGGGGGACGACATAACAGCAACAAGACAAGATCATCGAAGATGTTAGAGATTAGAACGCCACAGTCCTCGCAAAGAAGGGGTCCGAGTCCTTATATATGCATTTGTTTACATATTTTAATTATTTTCATATAATTTACAAATCGGATTTAACAACACCCTGTATAGGACACAGAAGTTCTTGTATCACTCCTCCTTGGTCATGCCCTTGAAAAACAAAGCACTGCCACTAGTTTCTGTCAGTGTATGAAGGACAGTAAGGTCTAAACACAGCCTGCAACCACTGGAATACCTGCGATTGGCGCTAACGCATGAATGTTCAGATGTGACACTACGCAATCAAGCTATAGTAATTCTAAATGTTGTATTTATGTAGCGGCGTGTTATTTCTCTAAAAAGCTGGCTGGAATGAACCTTGTTTTTATATTCATGATCCGTAGTCATAACAGATTTATCGTCCCTGTAGACTGGCGCTGCTGTTTTGTTTGAAAGTGTTCTCGTCGCTGTTTTAACCATGTTTTATTGTGAAATACTGCTCAACAACATTGCACTGCAGCCAACATTTTTACAGAGAAATCGGAATATGTTTAAAAAAATGACAGGAGTTTCATAGGATTCTGTAATTGTGTCAACATTTTTTGCTCTCATTTGGCTGTTATTGTAACATTTAGATTTTTAAGGAATTTGTTCTTATTTATAAGGACTTTGAATATGATTGAGAATAAAATAAATTTTATATATTATTTTGTCGAATACTGGTACCCAAATTTCATACTGCATTGTTGACCTTTTCTTTATAATGTGTTGTTCGTAAAGAAGTATGGATTTTATTTTTGACTAGCCGTACCCGTGCGCTCCGCTGCACCCGTTAGAAATAAATATAAAGTAATTACATAATTAAAATAGGACGTTTGATCCAGGGAACATTCGTGTTTGATAGAAGGATAAATCGTTTAATATGTTACTTAATTTAAATTGCATCCAAATAATTAAAATGCGATCATTTTCGTCCATAGACACTCATTTGGTGCAATGACAATTCCTTTAACATGTTTCTTAATTGTTATTACATTCAACCATAGTTTAATGAAGATTGACATCATTTAGATTTAATGTGTATATTTTATTTTACTTGTTATAGGTTTCCATTGAATTATGGTAATAACTTAATTTTAATCTTGTTGTCTACGTATTCAGTAAATGATAATGGCCCACTATGGTTCTGAACCCTTCAAATAACTTAAATTATATTATATAATATTACATATTATATTATATTATTATATTATATTATATTATATTATATTATATTATATTATATTATATTATATTATATATATATTATATTATATTATATTATATTATATTATATTATATTATATTATATTATATTATGTTATATTATATCAGAAGTTACTGTAATAACATTATAGCATTATGTCCATCTAGAGAAACTACACTTTCCAATGGTGAAATAATAATTAATTATACAAATCGGTTAATTTAGCTTCCGACATTACTTCATACAAACACAGAAACGTTCTCTGTAGGCTATCTTTCATAGCTTTCGATTGTTGTGTCCAAGGCCCCTTATAGACGAAGTCATTTGTTTTTTAATTCATTACATGGCCTCAGATGGCAGTTATTTTAATTTTAAAACTCATTTATCTCATTAAATATCAGTCCTATCAAACTTTTAAGGAATAAAACTTATCGCAAATTATTTTTAAAGAAACGTTTGTTATGTAACATTTTTCAAAAAAATCAATAATAAGCGAGATATTTCGGTTTATTTAATTCAGGCCCCCTTATAATCCCCTTTTAAATAATGTATTTTGAATACCATATAGCCTAAAATCTAAGTTATAACGAGCTTAATTTATATACCAATTTCCGTCGAAATCCGTTCAGCCATTATCGTGTGAAAAGGTAACAAACATACAGACAGACATACAAACAAAAATTTCAAAACAGTGATTTTCGGTTTCAGGGTGATTAATTATGTATGTTAGGACCAATTATTTTTGGAAAATCGAAAATTACGAGAAACATTTCGGCTACAGATTTATTATTAGTATAGATAATGTCTGGGTTGCTATGGAGACAGTGAATTAAATTTCTTTAAGCACTGCTGTCAATAAAATCATCTCAGCCAGTGACCCAACCAATTCCTTTTCCTCTTCCTGATGAGTTTCAGCATCATTCTTTCTTCACCCACTCTTTCTAGCACAGCTTCATTTCTTATTCTGTCTGTCCACTTCACACGCTCCATTCTTCTCCATATCCACATTTCAAATAATTCTAGTCGCTTCTCTTCACTCCGTTGTAAAGTCCATGTTTCTGTTCCATACAATGCTACACTCCACACGAAGCATTTCACTAGTCTCTTCCTTAGTTATTTTCCCAGAGGTCAGCAGAAGATGATCAGTTTTTGAAAGTATAATATTTCCAAACAATAAAAATGAGCTGATGTTAAAAAAATTACATACTAAATATCGGTATATTAGATATTATAATATTTTAATAAAAGAAACACCAAATTAAGCAGAAAGATTCATATACTCTGATACTGTACTTTTAAAAATAAAAATTTCAGTATTCGTCACTTATGACCTTTAAACCCCTCCTTTACCAAATGCCATTATTTTCACACGGGTATGGACATTAGATGACTTCGTAATTGATATAGCGTCATTAAACATAAAATAAATTAAAATGATTTCATATTCAAGCCTTCCTGATGATTTAGGACAATTCCTTTGGTAAACACATAGCTACTGTAAATTATCTGTAGTAATGTCACGAGAGGTCTGAGATCTGCCGATAAATCCACGAGCGAAGCGAGTGGATTTATCTGGGAAATCTCAGACCTCGAGTGACATTCATTGGGACTATTTCGTGAATAAAATAAAAATGTAAATAATATATCCCTAAAATTCGATCACAAAATATTAATAATTGTATATTAACGAATACTTAACCTATTCAGACATTGTGAAGTTGAAATACTCGTAGATGAATATCGATTATTGCAATAAAGAAATTCGATGTTATTATTCAGTAATGCCAATTGCGAAAAGCGAAATACAGGTTTAACAATGTTAATTACATGTACTGCACTTTTCTCTTATTATTATAACATAAATACATTTTCATTATCTGCTGAAATCATGATTTAATTTTAAATCTTATAATAGAATTATAGTAACCTAATTAATACATTAATTAAATGAAGAATTGTTGAAAACGCATTTATCTAATCTGAATGAAGGAATGTAATTTTTTTTCAAATAGCCTACAATGGACATGGAATTAGAAGATGAAGATGTATTTTATAGGCTACAATAGGTAAGGTTAGCTGTGGGAGCAGGACCAATGTCAGCTGTGTCTTATTTCGACCGTTACTCAGTGCTACAGGAAAGCATTTTTTATAGCTCGACAAACGCATTCTCGCTGTAGTGTGTAACGGAACTAAAGCTGCATCTACACAGTTCAATATTCCAATCGCGTATGCGTGCAATCTGTGTATAAACGTACGTTGAATTAAGATACATGAAGATTTTGTGTCTATATTGTGCGCTGTTTTTGAACGTCGTCTTCACTGCGTAAATATATTAATTAATATTAAATATCAATCTTGCATTCATTGCTTTAAAGTTGAAAGAAAAGTTTAACCGTGTAGTTGCATCTTAATGTATTCATGATCATCAATTTACGGGGAAACAGTTGGCGACAACGACTAAACAAAAGAACGACCATGCGATAAATTGCTAGCGATAAATCTAGCTGCAAAAATTATCGCAAAGTCTGATTGTGATTGGTTGGAATTCAAAATTTCATTACACTTCATTGGTCGAAAATGGAATGACGTCATATAAACGAAATAGTCTACATATTTTGCATCAAGACCTATGTTTTTATTATTATTATTATTATTATTATTATTATTATTATTATTATTATTATTATTATTATTATTATTATTGGTCTGTTGAAAATGGAATGAAAATTAATCAATCCAAAACTTTAGCCATTTCCTTCTCACGGAAAACTACTTCCCTAAAATTTAATTATTCTCTTAGTAATGTCATAATTGCTAAGAAAAATAGTATTAGAGATCTTGGTGTCATACTTGATTCTAAATTATATTTCCATGATCATGTGCAATATATTTATACCCATTCGTTAAGAATGCTTGGTCTAATTAGGTCTATAACTTATTCTTTTTCCACTCCTATGTGTTTATTAATTTTATACTATACATTGGTTAGATCCAAGCTTGAATATGCATCTGTTGTATGGAACTCCATTACTTCCACTGACTCGGCTAAATTGGAGAATATCCAAAGAAAATTTATTTCCTTGTGTTCTTATAGATTTTTACCAAATTCCGATGACTATAAATATGAGATTAACTGTAAATATTTTAACTGCTGCAGTTTGTTCACCAGACGTCAGGATCTTGATTATTTATTTTTTTGTAAAGTCATTAAGAGTGATATTGATTGTGAATCATTCATAAGCAATATCAGTCTTCGTAAAAGGGTTTAAGATTTCATAACATTTTTATAATAGAAATTCAAAATCTCTCTCCCCGATCTCCAGATGTATAAAATATGCTAATTTGCATGGATTAAGCTTGGATCCATTTAATGTAGTATACACCTTTTGAGTTTATCATGATGTATCCTTATTTGTTATTATTGTTAGATATTGCTATTTATTTTCTTGCATTTGGTCAAAGATTAGTGATGACTATTATATTCTTTGTATTTCATCTCACTGCCATTTTCTGTCATTCATTCTCATCATCATTTGTTGTTTTGTTCTGTTTTGTATCGTGCTAAACTGTAATTGGCCTTGTGCTGTTGTTTTGCACGTTAATATTCTAAATAAATAAAAAAATTAAAAAATAAATTATTATTATTATTATTATTATTATTATTAGCTACTCTTGTAATTCTATACTATACATTAATCAGATCTAAACTAGAATATGCATCTGTCACCTGGAACTCTATTACTTCTACTGATTCGGCTAAATTGGAAATCATCCAAAGAAAATTTATGTCCCTATGTGCCTTTAGGTTTTTGTCAAATTCATCTGTTTTCAATTATGAGCGTGCTTGTAAATATTTTAACTTTTCTAGCCTTTATGCTAGACGTCTTGAGCTTGACTACTTATTCTTTTGTAAGGCCTTAAAGGGTGATATTGATTGTGAATCCTTCATAAGCAATATCTACCTACGGGCCCCTTCGAAAGGTTAAGATTTCATAAAATCTTTTATACCTATAAGCCTAAATCTCTCTCTCCAGTTGTCAGATGCATGAAAGCTGCCAATTTACATTATATTAATTCAGATCCGTTTAATGTATAGTTTGTTCTTTGGCTATTCTTATATTATGCATATTCATTTTAACTTCATTTGTTTGTGTTGTTTTTAGCTTTTCTGTATCATGTATTTTTGTAATTATCTATTCAATTTGTCATCATTGTTTGTTTGTATTTGTCTCTAATTTTAATAATTATTTGTATGCACTGTGTCTTATATTATTCCAGTCTTCATTTATATGATTTCATTAATTCATTTGTAATTCATTTTATTTAAATGCCATTATTATAATTATTTCACTGTACTAATTTTAATAATTATTTGTGTTATTTACTTTGTTGCATTTGGTCAATGATTAATGTAGACCATTATATTGTTTGTATTTTACCTCACTGCCATTTTCTATCATTCATTCTCATCATCATTTGTTGTTTTGTTCTGTTCTGTATCGTGCTAAACTGTAATTGGTCTTGTGCTGTTGTTTTGCACGTTAATATTCTAAATAAATAAATAAATTATTACGACGCAGTGAAGTCAACTGGTCCACCCAGAATCGAACCGAGTTCCGGTTATCAGTGACACACATTCACATGGATATCAGATCAGGAAGTTTCCTTCAGTAAGTGTTTTTCTTCTTACGACAGAGACCGGAGATCGGTTCCCGAGATATGCTGTAATTTATAACATGACGGCCGTGGCGTAGGTACACATCTGGCGGGCAGTTGTATTCTTCCTCTGTTCTCGGCAGATCACCCTTTTATTGTGTGCTTGAAGCCGAATGTGGGCAGTTCAATTAAAACGGGATGTTTGCGTAGGTCTGATGGATCCTCCTCATTGATTTAACCTGCCGCACGATGACACTCTTACCAGATAAATGTATTTGCACAGCCTTTCGCCGCGTCTTCAGTACGCTCGAGTGCCGGCACCTTTAGCAAACCTACAGAACAGTTCAAAAGTCAGAAAACCTTTAAAGCCGTTCAAATTGATTTTAATGATAAGCTTTACATAATCACTAAGACTTCAATTGTTTTATAAAAGGAGTTTACTGTCGTTGTACTAGATTTCAGCTGTTTCATTTCGGTTGCTGTGACAACACTCATTTCGAAATGTAACAAATGAAAACTACTCACAAGTTATTGGAAATGAGCGTTACAACTTATTTAATAGTTATAGCATGCTGTTCTTTTGTTTTTCTTTATAATATTTCAATCGTAAATTGTTCATGCTTTTGTTTGATAGGGCTATTCCATGTAAACTTTGACATAACCACTAAAATATTAAAGCTAATTTTTGGTGGATTTTGACAAGTAATAATTTTATGGATATTGACATTTAACAACCAAATATTGATCATGTAATATTCCATTTTTTTAAGTGTATAACATTTAAAAAGGGTATAAAGTTAAAAAAATAACGCAGACATCATTTTCTCTTCATCTGGCAATCACAATATTATAATGTATGAATACTGTTTTATCTACGTACATAATACACCTGAAAGTCATCTCATACGTCACTCTTCGTGTCTGTCTTCTTGACTTCTCCCCCTCCTGATCGAGTAACAAGCTGACAAGCGACTTTCAACTGTGTTCTGATTGGTCAGTTAAACATGTACTGTTGCTACCCCTTTAAACGGTTATGTTTTACAAAGTATTAGCAACTAAACGCGCTGAATTTGAGTAAATTTAGTGTGATCATGTGTCGTGGCCTTTTAAATGATCCCTCAGTCGCCGTATAGATGTCAGTCTTTCAGTCGCGCGTTTTCTTCCCTATCATGTGTACATGTTTGATTTAACGTTTAACTTTGGAAGTTATTAATAATGAATTTATATTAACAGTGTAGAGGAATTAACTCAATCTATTGCAAATTTGGAACTATTAGAAGATTGGCTTCACGTGACGACGTTTCTAAGGTAAGACTGATACTTCTGTAACTAGAAAGCAAGGGTCCGGGGTTCATTAGCTCGACCACACAGTTTTTGTTAATATATTACTGTATGCGTATAATGTACTTATAGAAATGTATTTAGCCAGAAAAGGAGCGAAATTATAAAGTTAATATATTATTTACTGAAATGAACAGGAAAATATAATAGTTCGTACGTACTAGAGTATACTACGAAGGACAGCACCCATCATATACAATGTATTGTGGTTAATGGCTAATATATTGTGGTATAAGGACAATAGTGTGTAGTACAGGATCAATATAATTTGGTGCAAGGGTAATTGTGTGCGGTGCAGGGAGAATATATTATGATCCAAAGGTAACGATATGAGGTCCATGGTGAATAAACTGTGGTACAAAGATAAATTGTTTGCGGTCCAGGGAGGATATATTGTGGTGCAAGTTTTATAGAGTGTGGTATAGGTCGAATGCATTATTTTATACTTTTTAGTGGAATTTTGGAAATGCAGTGTACATGTATAACTTCAATTGTACCTCTTGCGTTTTTGTAAAGTTACTCCATCTCTCAATTTCATTCTGATTATGAGATAAAGCAATAGAATTTAATTTGAAAATAATCGTACATCCTATCTTTTTCTAGATATAAGGCACAGGGGTTTAACATTGATATAAGAAACCTAATGTATAAAAACAATGAAGAAATAACTTAACGAGTGGGCCATGCTTAGTAATAGGAGGCTTTGGCAGTTTGTAAAACAAGAGAACATCAAGTTTTCATTTAGCAACCGTAAACGTTTTGGCCTTCTGCACCCTTCTTAATTATCAACAGTAATGTCACTAGACGTTTTGATTTATCTAGAGAAAATCAAAACTCGAGTGGGATTTAATTGACTATTACACGATTAGAAGAAAGTGTATAAAGATTAGAAGTAACGAAGTACTCCAATACAATAAAATATTAATTGACTTACGAAAATACAACTGTCTTCAAATGTATTATTGTACCGTCTCAACATTACAAATATTACGCTAGATGCATGCTAGATGGCAGTAGTGAGCAATGCCTTCTCGTCGAGAAGTTGTCGATCTATATACATGATGGCACTGTTATTAGTCAAGAAGGCTGTGTTGATTCAGTTTCATTTTTATTAAAATGCAACATTCCACTTCAATTATCCGAATCCCAGTAATCAACGTCACTTGACAGATGATTTGCAATAAATCTTAATATTAAACAATCTCTGATACGTGACTATCCATAATATCATATAGCGGAAGCTATAACATAACCTAACTAATATACACAAGTGTTAGAAAAGTTTTAATTAACGACGATGGCATAAAAAATAAACATGAATAATTTTAAAAGGAATAATTATTGAGTGTACAATTTCCAAATTTGAATGTGGTTTGGTGGTTCAATTGATGTTATATTGGACGTGTGCATAATAGAAGTGGAACTCGTTGATTTAGGCCTACATGGTGTATTCAACTTATTCAGGATTTCCGAATGGTGCTCTTCATTTATTTGTAAATCGGATTTCAGAAGATGCATAGGTATGATCAGTGATTTTTATTAATTCTTGTTCTTGAATGCCAATGCGAGTCATATTTGAAACTGCTGTGCTTCGACTGGAGTGGTTTGTAATATATATATATATATATATATATATATATATATATATATATATATTTTGACGTCCAGACCAGCGTAGTTTCAAATGTTGGCAAACAAAGAAACAAATGCTAGGGACGCGATAAAATTGTGCGATAAGCAGCCATGATTGGTTGAAATACGTCCTTTCGTACCGTTTTATTGGTCAAAAGTAGTATGACGTAGTAAGAATGTAATAGTCTATATAATACTGTTTCTTTTCTTCTTTTTTTTTTGTGATTTCGGGTAGTCATGGCAACCCTTAAAAGCATACACTTGTGTTATCTGAACTTACTCTGTGGCAATGTTATTGGACTCTTGATATCTTACTATTTTAATGAATTTTAATTATTTCTGAATCGTATTTAAAGTTCAGAAGGTTTCAAATATAGTTTCATATACAGGGCGTTCATTTAAAAATTTCCCTGTTTAAATAACTGTATAATTTAAATAGGATTTAATTAAACAAAAACACGTTAATTTAGATATTGACGGGGAAGTTTAAAACCAGTCTTAATTGAATATTAGTTTTCAACCCGTTACCTCCAGCCACCCCACTTTGAAATTTCAAATGACATCCCTATATTGTTTTTTTAATTGGGTTATTTTACGACGCTGTATCAACATCTAGGTTATTTAGCGTCTGAATGAAATGAAGGTGATAATGCCGGTGAAATGAGTCAGGGGTCCAGCACCGAAAGTTGCCCAGCATTTGCTCGTATTGGGTTGAGGGAAAACCCCGGAAGAAACCTCAACCAGGTAACTTGCCCCGATCGGATTCGAACCCGGGCCACCTGGTTTCGCGGCCAGACGCGCTGACCGTTACTCCACAGGTGTGGACCCCTATATTGTGATACTTAAATTTGAAAGAGAATTAAATTGTTTATCCATCTCATTCGTTTGCGCATCTTTTGTTTTCTATCGTAGCCTGGCAACCTGTATTGTTGTTACCTTCAGTTGATTGTAGGATGAAAACAGTTTATTTTGTGTAATTTCCTAAATTTAATCGATAAGTATGATTTCTGTTCTCTTTTGAAAGGTATAATTACACCATTTTAAAATAATTTAATATACAAACAGAACTATTACAAGAAATGCTCAATTATTCTAGTCAGCTCTAATCAACAATAACAAAAATCCAGGGTGCCAGCGGCGATAGAAAACAAAAGATGCGAAAACCAATGAATGAGGTGTATAAACAATACAATAATCTTCCAAATTTAAGTATCACAAGATGAAGAGTCATTTGAAATTTCAAAGAGGGGGTGGCTGGGAGTAAGGGGGTTAAAACTAATATGCAATTAAGACTAGTTTTAAACTTCCCCATCCATATCCGTCCTCTGAAGTTAAGTATTTAGGCATAATTTTCGATAATCATTTAAAATGGAACCAACGCATTAATTACCTTTGTAATAGATTACGTAAAATAGTATATTATTTTGTTTTATTGAGGAATTACTTGTCAATAAGTTTATTACGTACAATATATTCAACTTTATTTCAATCGGTAATTATGTATGGAATTATAATGGGGTAGCTCATTTAAATCCAATTTTAATCCACTTTATTTATTACAGAAGAAAATAATTAACATATGTCTTCATAAACCTATTGATTTTCCATCTCAAAATTTGTTTTAGACTTTAATGTACTTAACGTAAGACAAATTTATTATATTGTATTAATAAAATTCATACATAAAAATCGAAATAATTTTGAATTGTATTCTCATAGTTATGAAACAAAAGGTATGACTTCTTTAAGATTGTTTGAACCAAAATGCAACACTGTTACAGTATTTAATCATAGTAGTAATTTAGGCCCAAGAATATATAACAAATTTATATTTAAATATCCTAATCTTGTCAATTCTAATAGTTCTAGTATTGAATTTAAAAAGCTGTGTATGGATTTTATAAAAATTGAAAAATTGTAAATTTAAATTTATATACTATAATTGCATAGTAGACATAAGACAAATTGTATTGTATAATTATTAATTTCAATTCAGGAATCCGCCCCTGAGCACGAGTTCTACTCTTTCAGGGGCGAGCTAAAGTTTTTCTGTATATATTATATTTTATGTTACAATTATTAGCAAAATAATAAATAAATAAAATAAATAAATATCTAAATTGACTTGTTTTTTGTTTAATTAAATACTATTTAAACTATGTAGTCATCTAAACTGTAAAGTTTTGAAATGAACGCTCTGTATAGTAATCTAAGGAAATTTATAAATATCTGTTATTTATTCTAAAATAGCGTTAGTTATATGTGTTCCAATTTATAAAGTATGTATGCTTATCTAAAATAAGTGATGTTCGAGTATAAAGAATATAATATTCACTCAATTATTGTGATAACTAGTAGCTAGTGAAATTCAGTGTCTCATATTGTCAAATTTGTACTTTCCGATGTTCTCATTTTCGCCTTATAAATGTTTGTATGTAAGGAGCTGTAAGGAAGCAAGGTTGTGACGTGTTGCGATATTCCACCACCGACATTTCACGGACTTCCTTTTGTTTCTTTAAATACAAAGCCCCCTGCACACATCGCAGAAGCCGTGTCACATTTAATGAAGACAAAAGAGGAATTATTTTAAGCCCCATTGTGTTTTGATAAGTGAATATCGCTCGCAGACATTGTTCAGCGTGCGCCTGCGCAGAAGGGCCCCCAATAATGACATTAATTAGTGGAATCAACTCATCGCACAGCGCCAACTTTATGAATACGGATAAAGCAAATGAAACTAGCCAAATTAACAGAAATGCAAACACGTTCACCGCATGATAATGCTATCAATGTGTAGGTATGTTTGTATATGCTTATGTAATTAGTATATGAGGGGTATGAACACAACACACCTATATGAAAGTAGTTACAGAATTAATTTCGCTAGACAAATTACACCCCTTAACGTGGAACGTTTTTTTTTCTGCGTACCACTTTCGAAAATTAATTGTAACAAAAATTAGAGCATTGCTTCTTATAGGGGTTGCGTCGATACCGCCCGCAATGCATTCCTAAGTTACAGAGCTTCATTTGTTCATTCAATATCCAGGTTGTTCCTCTACAACAACGCTGATCAAGCCGAATGGGCAATCTATAGGCTTACTTATTATATTGGCGGATGCGCCCTCATTTGTTTTTATATTTTAGGTTATGTGCGTCGCAGTATTTCCTGAAAGAAACCACCCAGCCATCCGGGATGTTGTCGCTTTATATAGGCAATTACAACAATAAAGATGATGCATTTATTAAGAAATGAATAACGTATTTTGATGCTTTTATGTTTTAGTGATTTATATCTTTATACAAAGGGGGCCGTGTTAAAAACAGTTGACGTAGATCTGTGATTTCGGTATCAGATGGCCTTGGAAAAGATAAACTTGAAAATTTTCAACTTCTAAAACCCTAACGAGATAAAATAAAATGAATTTTTATTTAATTAAAATTTATTATTGCTACGCAAATGGGAGTTATTTATAAATGCGGGGAATATGAAAACAGAAATGGTTAATTCAACATAGTATAATTCTGAAGTACTTAACGTGGTATTAATTTCCAAATGAATCCAATTCTCTGTAATGATATATTAATTATTATTCATTACAATTTCAAACAACTCACTGGCGTCATATTGATGTGTGAATCGTTTCGACTATCAATTGCATTGTTGTCTGCAGACTAGGCTTCCTGGTATGAGGAAGCGATTATGAAGTAGTTAACGAGAAGGTTCCATCTTCTTTCATTCAATCATAGTTCTCTGCCTAAGGGTAGGTCTTTCACTGCAAACCCAGCATTCTCCAATTCTTCCTATTTTCTGCCTTCCTCTTAGTCTCCGCATATGATCATTATATCTTAATGTCGTCTATCATCTGATATCTTCTTCTGCCCCGAACTCTTCTCCCGTTCACCATTCCTTCCAGTGGATCCTTCAGTAGGCAGTTTCTTCTCAGCCATGACCCAACCAATTCCTTTTCCTCTTCCTGATCAGTTTCAGCATCATTCTTTCTTCACCCACTCTTTCCAACACAGCTTCATTTCTTATTCTGTCTGTCCATTTCACACACTCCATTCTTCTCCATATCCACATTTCAAATGGTTCTAGACGTTTCTCGTCAGTCCACACCTGTGGAGTAACGGTCAGCGCGTCTGGACGCGAAACCAGGTGGCCCGGGTTCGAATCCCGGTCGGGGCAAGTTACCTGGTTGAGGTTTTTTCCGGGGTTTTCCATCAACCCAATACGAGCAAATGCTGGGTAACTTTCGGTGCTGGACCCCGGACTCATTTCACCGGCATTATCACCTTCATTTCATTCAGACGCTAAATAACCTAGATGTTGATACAGCGTCGTAAAATAACCCAATAAAAATAAAAATAAAGTTTCTCTTCACTTCGTCGTAATATCCATGTTTCTGCCACACTTCACTAGTCTCTTCTTTAGTTCTTTTTCTAGAGGTCCGCAGAAGATGCTTCTTTTCTATTAAAAGCTTCCTTGGCCATTGCTATCCTCCTTTTGACTTCCTGGCAGCAGCTCATGTTACTGCTTATAGTACACCCCAAGTATTTGAAGCTGTCCACTTGCTCTACTGCTTCATTTAGAATTCGCAAGTTTACTACTGGACTGATGAAAGGGGAAACAGGATATTGACCTGAGATCCCGGTTGCGCGCAGATGCACAACAGGTGGCCCGCCTGTGTGTACATTAGGCCTACATTCCGACCCGGGGATGGCAAGACGACTAGGATCTGATTGCGTCTGATACGCAAACAAAGGAATATCGCTGCAAGTGTATTGATTTATCCTTCTCTACAGGGGCGGCTTGTTGTAACACAGCATTACAGGGGTGTACAAAATAGTTTAGTTCAGCGAAACAATTTTTTTTCACAGCTTTCCACTCGTACCTCACTAAATAACTTTCATTGTTTATACAGGGACATCATTTTATTTTTACTTCAATTTTTATTGTACCTGAGTTTTTTTAATGTACTTCACTCCCACCCCTTCTACTAATGAAGTTCCAACTGTTCTCCACACAGAATCACGGCCGCATATAGTAAACAGCACTGAGTTAGTGAGTATAGTACGTTCCAGAAATATGTTCGCGTTTTCCAGTGACGAAAGAGCTTTCAATATCGAATCATATTTTCGCACAGGTACTGTCCGTTTGCCTACGTCGCATCCCGATTTCCCCCACCTGCTTCTGCACGCCCCTCTGTAAAAGCTGGGCTGTCTTAGCTCTTTTCTGAAAACATTAATTTCTGTTAGGAATTGGACGTAATATTATACAACTGTTTGAAATAACTTAAATAAAAGGGCCTCGTTAAGTAATTAACTGTCACGTGATATCCCCCCTTTCGGCATAACCACTTGGACGGACAGTAGATAGCATGTCTGAGTAATTTTATCTATGCGGGTCGGGCAGAAGTGAAGATTGAATTTACAGTACGTAAGGTAATCTTTTATAGAGTAGGTACAGAATTATTTCAACATGAGTTACTAGTACGAAGGACGAAACTGGTAATTGGAATTAGATGCAATAGTCTATAGTGCGATAATATGCACAAAAGAACTGAAGCCTGTATCGAAATGAACGGCCACCATTTTCAAAAGTGTGTTTAAATATCCATATTATGATTATTTTTCAATTTAACTTCATTCTCTATATTGTACGCTAATGTGCTGTAGACAGTATAATATACACTGCATAATGAATACGTCCACATGGACAGCTCAGTTCGTGAGTAAAAACACTCATTGTTAATACTGTACTGTATTTTGATTAAAGAGAAACCCAATGAAAATTATCAAACTCAAAATCGCGATATTTCCTAGTTTACGTAAATGGATGAACTACTTTTCTTCCCTCCTATACATAGTAAAGTGATTTGTTTGTATTTTACGCTAGTATCATCGAACTCCAGTCATGGAAGGGGGTAGCAAACGGTGTTTCCGGTTCTCTAAAGGTATAGCCAGGTTAATATTAGAAATGTTAGTAAAAAGAAATGATGGCCCTGTATAATTATCATTGAAGGGATGTGAACAAGAGACATTCGGCGAAACAACTTAGTTTGCTAATCGTTATGTTGTTGTAACACAAGACACGTTTTTATCCACTATCTAGTGAAATTGAGTTAGATTTTCATGTATATTGTTCGAGGAATTTACAGTTAATTGGCGAGGTTGTATATTTTTTGAGCTGTAGGATAACAATTAATTTAACAGACTTTTTGTGTGTTTTGTGCTACAAATGACACGGTTTCTATACCAGACGCAAAATAAGTACGATCACGCTTTTGTGCAGTGACTTTTTTCTATATTATGAGCTGCAGCCAATAGCGACGTAAATAGAAAGAGAGCTAACAGGGTAACAACTATCTCAGTTCCATTCTACACAACTCAACTAATCGGACGAATGCGGTAATAGATCTGTTTGGTTGACTGGCTTTTTCGAGCCATACGCTGTATGACTTCTTGCACTTAGAAACTTATTCACCCATTTTGCGCTCTATATCCGATGATTGTTCCTGTCGGATGAAATATGGCATAAGTGAATCCGATGCTGACAGGTGATTCTGCCTCAGACGTGACAGAGCCAGGTTGCACCCAAGATGATACCTGATAAGCAGGCTTCGAGACTTTGGACGACACATTAAGTTTACTGTGCATGCACAGATTGTTGACTCGCTGCAGGTAGATAGAGATGTGTTGACTAACAACGTTCTATTTAGAAATTCGGTAGTATGGGGAAACACACATATATGTACATTCTGAAAGTAAATATACATTACGCAATGATACTGTCAAAAGAATGTGAAAACCATTTATTCTCCTGTCTTTTATAAGCATTTGTGTTCAATTATACACAGTGTTAATGGTGGAAATAAACATGTAGCAATTCTAATTTTTTCATTTATCCTATTGGTCGTGTTTAGGAAGTGCAGTTACAGTACCGAATTGCAATGTACTACAAGATACATTCTCAGTGTCTCAAACGTAAATATTTTTCGGTTGTCTGCCAAAGTTTGTACTGTAGAAAGCGGCGCTCTACGTCGCATGACGTGATAGGAGGAAAACGAAAAAAACTTAACATCATTTAGAGACAGTCCTTTATTCGGGCGACTCTATGTCCAAATGACAATGTTCCATATCCGTTATTTTTACATAAAATTGATTTCCACTTCTGTTTCACACGTTCAGTCTCATTAATTCTCTGCATCATTTTCTAAATTAATTTGAGGGCTTATCTCTTGCTCTGACTTTTCTAACCGTGTAATAGTTTCAGACACAGTTTGTATGAAACCAAATTATTCGCCAGAACCTTCAAATCCAGAGCGTTTTTTCCTTTGTAGACATTCTACAGTACCCCACCCACTGTACGCTTTACCACTATAAGTACGCCGTTATGCGGATTTCCCACTGAACTGCTCTATCGGGTCCGAAGTCTCGAAATAAGTCTCCAGGGCCCGAAGTCCTAACTCTTCAAATTCTACATCAGTATCGTAAATTCCTACGCTTCCAAGACTTTATCTGAGCCTTAAAAAATATATAAAACTTCAGTAATATCTCAAAAAGTACAGACTTTCATCCGTGAGTGTAAAATAATGATTCCTTAAATCTTAAAACATATAAATCAAATCAGATTATATCTATGAAATTATTAAAAACGTTTCTTTTTATGGACTACGGATACACGTAAATTGCTGGGGTTTTTCGTGGTTTCTCTCAGTTACAAAGGTAAATGCTGGGTTCAAAATTTGTATACCATGATTCGTCACTGGTTTAATAAAAATATATCGTTAACATTAAACAACAATATTAATTTTTTTAGATAAACACAAGCCATCTACAACACACAATAGAAAAAGGAACTCAACAATAGTAAAAACGGCCTACTTATATACTTAAAGATGTTACACACTAATAAGACCACAGATATTAAATAGTGTATAAATGAACTCTATTTATTCATAGTTTTTTTACCCAAGGACATGTCTTTCACTGCAAATCCAGCATTCTCCAATCTTTCCTATTTTCTGCCTTCCTCTTAGTCTCCTCATATGATCCATATATCTTAATGTCGTCTATCATCTGATATCTTCTTCTGCCCCGAACTCTTCTCCCGTTCACCATTCCTTCCAGTGCATCCTTCAGTAGGCAGTTTCTTCTCAGCCAGTGACTCAACCTATTCATTTTCCTTTTCCTGATCAGTTTCAGCATCATTCTTTCTTCACCCACTCTTTCCAACACAGCTTCATTTTTTATTCTGTCTGTCCACTTCACACGCTCCATTCTTCTCCATATCCACATTTCAAATGCTTCTAGTCGCTTCTTTTCACTTCGTCGTAATGTTCATGTTTCTGCCCCATACAGTGTCTCACTCCACACAAAGCACTTCCTTAGTTCTTTTTCCAGAGGTCCGCAGAAGATGCTCCTTTTTCTATTAAAAGCTTCCTTGGCCATTGCTATCCTCCTTTTGACTTCCTGGCAGCAGCTATTGTTACTGCTTATAGAACACCCCAAGTATTTGAAGCTGTCCACTTGCTCTACTGCCTCATTTAGAATTCGCACGTTCACCTTCTTTATTTTTCTTCCGATAATCATGATCTTCGTCTTGTTTACATTTATCCCATTCTGCTCACAGCTGCAATTTTGCTCCAGTAGCATATCGATTAATATCGTCTCCTCTTCTAACAATATAGGCCTATGATTTTAAGTAAAGAATTGTTCAAGAAGCTAAATTATAAGCAATAATGTTATTGTTGTCATGGAAACTGGATTTTTTCGAAATAAAAAAATACTAGTAGCTTTTGCAGCAATTGCTGCAGACTAAGTTAATTGAAGAAGTTACGGGAAAAATGAACAGATTTTTAAATGATTTTGAAATTTTCCAAAGACAGAAAATATATAGTTTTTGAAATGTCAATTTTCCTCATCATTTTAATATTTTCCAAAATCCATCTTTCGTCAGTTTTGAGAATATGCATTTCATTAAAACAAGTAACATGATAACTCAATGTGATATTACACGAAGGCCATGATCTTTAAAAAAAAATTTCCCTCAGAATGGATTTTATTAAAAACTTCAAGACTTTCTAAAAATAATTTACATATCCATCTTCATTTCTTTCAGTTTGTATTGCGGATATTAAAATCGCAAAACTTGAGGTGGTTTGATGACATTATTCAAGAAACGAAATGTTTTTATAGTTAATGGAGTAATGTGACTTTTCATTAATTTTCATATACATGATTATTGATGATATGAAATGAAACGTTTTGGAGTTATTAGATAACATATAGAGAATATATTTAAAATAGCAATATTTATTTCCTAATTTAAGATTTGTAGCTTTATATATGTATAATATATGTATGTATATATATATTACTCAGAAAACTATGAGAAATGAAAATAAAATATTTTTAAGTTATTATCTGGGGTTGGGTTTTTCATAAATAACCCCAAAGATATTTTCATTTCTCTTCAGTATTCATCAAAAATTATAGTATAAAATGAAAGACCAAAAGATCACTGACAAAAAATAAGAGGCCTACAAAATTTTGTAATATTTCATTTTTCAGAAAGATCTCTTAGCAAAACCTTCTTAGTTTGTAGTTTTTAACTTTAACCCAATATACTGATCTGAAATAGCTATTACTTTATAAAATTACACAAGAATCAGACATTGTAAATTTTATTCGAACTGAAAGTGGATAAGTTCGATAAAAATCTTAGGCATAGTAAAAAACCATTTGAAGTATGTTTCATTATTATGGAAGCAAATAATTTCCAAAATGTCCTATTGGCATTATAATCAGAAAATGTTTATTTGAACGTCTAATGAACTTAGTTTGAGTCATTTGCCTACAAGCCACTAGTATGATTTTATTCTAAGAATTGAGTAGCGTTTTTGCAAAAGTCTAGATAGAAATTTTCAAAAGTAGTTACATATGGATACAGATGGATTTTGGAAAATCAATGAAATCAGATTTACCAAAACTTGATTCATTTGTAGAGAAAAACCTACATTTTTCAAAACTCGATAGATCCTGTCAAGTAATTTCTGTAAAATGATTTCTGGATCGATTTTTGCAAAAACGCCTCAATTGTTCAGCTAAACGTTTTCAATAACGTTATTGCCATGGCAACCAGTTCAAATAGACAATAAAACTATGTTACACATTAGTGATACAAGCTTTTCATATTCATATTAAATTTTGTCATGAGCAGTTGTGTCTGCCGTAGATGTTGTCATTACAAGAGTAACATGGTTTCAGAAGAAGTTCTTAACTGGGAATGATGTAACCCAGTTCTTACGGCACAAGGACACTCTTGGGAGATGTAGGAGCGGCGTGGAGGTAATCTGTTTGCGTATACACTGATGGATATATCTTGTTGGACATTAATCAAGTTAAGAGTCGCTGGTAATTCTGTTAGGGGCTGCGGATGTAAGCTGAGTGCCGGGGCTAATATTATAACGCACGGGCTGGCGCAGCGAAGATCCCGCTACCAGCTGGTCACGCGCACAGATTTAAATAGTTATCTATTTACAATAATTGTCAAATTTATAGCGGCGTTCAACCCCAAATATATGCAATGCTTTCCACTTCAGACTCCTATACACAGTTATTTTATGCTCGTTTACCCATAAAAGAATATTTGGATTTTATTATAAATTGTAAGAGGATATGCTGTACAACCTGTAAGATAATACAGTACTTACTTACTTACTGGCTTTTAAGGAACCCGGAGGTTCATTGCCGCCCTCACATAAGCCCGCCATCGGACCCTATCCTGAGCAAGATTAATCCAGTCTCTATCATCATATCCCACCTCCCTCAAATCCATTTTAATATTATATTCCCATCTACGTCTCGGCCTCCCTAAAGGTCTTTTTTTCCCTCCGGCCTCCTAACTAACACTCTATATGCATTTCTGGATTCGCCCATACGTGCTACATGCCCTGCCCATCTCAAACGTCTGGATTTAATGTTCCTAATTATGTCAGGTGAAGAATACTATGCGTGCAGTTCTGTGTTGTGTAACTTTCTCCATTCTCCTGTAACTCAACCTTTAGCCCCAAATATTTTCCTAAGCACCTTATTCTAAAACACTTTTAACCTATGTTCCTCTCTCAAAGTGAGAGTCCAAGTTTCACAACCATACAGAACAACCGGTAATATAACTGTTTTATAAATTCCAACTTTCAGATTTTTGACAGCAGACTAGATGATAAAAGCTTCTCAACCGAATAATAACAGGCATTTCCATATTTATTTTGTATTTAATTTCCTCCCGAGTATCATTTATATTTGTTACTGTTGCTCCAAGATATTTGAACTTCTCCACCTTTTCAAAAGATAATTTTTCAATTTTTATATTTCCATTTCGTATAATATTCTCGTCATGAGACATAATCATATACTTTGTCTTTTCGGGATTTACTTCCAAACCTATCTCTTTACTCTTGCTTCCAGTGTTTCCCTAATCGTTTTGATTTTTCCTAACATATTCACGGACAAGAATCTGATGTAAGTTCAATAATAATAATAATAATAATAATAATAATAATAATAATAATAATAATAATAATAATAATAATAATAATAATAATAATAATAATAATAATGATGATAATAACAATAATAATAAAAATAATAATAATAGTAATAATAATAATAATAGTAATAATAATAATAATAATAATAATAATAATAATAATAATAATAATAATAATGCAGAGTCCGTATAGGCCAGCTTCTGTCAGATGCTTTTCCAATTAACTGCGGGCTAAAGCAAGGAGATGCACTATCACCTTTACTTTTTAACTTCGCTCTAGAATATGCCATTAGGAAAGTCCAGAATAACAGAGAGGGTTTGGAATTGAACGGGTTACATCAGCTGCTTGTCTATGCGGATGACGTGAATATGTTAGGAAAAATCCACAAACGATTAGGGAAAACACGGAAATTCTACTTGAAGCAAGTAAAGAGATAGGTTTGGAAGTAAATCACAAAAAGACAAAGTATATGATTATGACTCGTGACAAGAGTATTTTACGAAATGGAAATATAAAAATTGGAGATTTATCTTTTGAAGAGGTGGAAAAATTCAAATATCTTGGAGCAACAGTTACAAATATAAATGGCACTCGAGAGGAAATTAAACACAGAATAAATATGGGAAATGCCTGTTATTATTCGGTTGAGAAGCTTTTGTCATCCAGTCTGCTGTCAAAAAATCTGAAAGTTAGAATTTATAAAACAGTTATATTACCGGTTGTTCTGTACGGTTGTGAAACTTGGACTCTCACTTTGAGAGAGAAACATAGGTTAAGGGTGTTTGAGAATAAGGTTCGTGGAAAAATATTTGGGTTTAAAGGGATGAAGTTACAGGAGAATGGAGAAAGTTACACAACACAGAGCTGCACGCATTGTATTCTTCACCTGACATAATTAGGAACATTAAATCCAGACGTTTGAGATGGGCAGGGCATGTAGCACGTATGGGCGAATCCATAAATGCATATAGAGTGTTAGTTGGGAGGCCGGAGGGAAAAATACGTTTGGGGAGGCCGAGATGTATATGGGAGGATAATATTAAAATGAATTTGATGGAGATGGGATATGATGATAGAGACTGGATTAATCTTGCTCAGGATAGGGACCAATGGCGGGCTTATGTGAGGGCGGCAATGAACCTCCGGGTTCCTTAAAAGCCAGTAAGTAAGTAAGTAAGTAATAACAATAATTTACCCTACATTAAAATGTGCGCACCAAAAATCGTAATCCTGAACTATAAATGTGAAAGAAACAAAGTTTGTAGGAACTTTCATTTATGTTTTCAAATTTTGTAAAATCCAGGGTTGTGTTAGCCGGTTGGTCGGCTGCTCCCGTGTCATTTAACATGGCTGCAGTTCATTTCATAGCGGCACGCATTTCGCAATTTATTGCTGCAACTTGCTTCCTGATCCATTGCTAATGGAATAATCCATTCGAAATGCGAGCATATCGGCTGTTAAAATGTGGCATGATCAGAATATTTAATTTGCGGTCTTAATTTGTGGCTTTTGCAAATTGAAAACTCGCAACGAATTATTTATTACATGTAATTATTAATATCATCACTTGACGGCTACGTAAAACTGCAATAATTATAATTGGCAGTAAGATTGAAAGTAACAATTCTGAATAAGGAATACTGATTACAATTTTTCCGCATTTAGAATGTAAAGTAGACATCAACACCTTTGATTTCATTATCTGGTTGGGTTTTTCCGAGGTTTTCCCCAACCAAAAGGCAAATGCCGGGTAATCTTTTGGCGAATCCTCGGACCTCACCTCATCTCACTACATCTCGCCAAAATATTGTAAAAAAAATTGCACAAAATTGTATAAAATTGTAGAAAATTACTAAATTGTAAAACTGTAAAAATTTGTAAAAATTGTAATTGTAATATTGTAAAATTTTGACTTGTTCCACATCTTAAAGCTTCATTGCTCATGTAAAATCTATGGAATAAAATGAATGAATGAATGAATGAATGAATGAGAGACAGTTCTTGAACTAAGTAATTCAGTAACTTGCATAAAAGATTTTCTGGTTAAAGTAACTGATTAAGTATCCCTTTGAAATGAAGAGAATTACTAATTTATTATTGAAAACACCTTCTATTATGAGAGTTAAGGACACTATTGTCTTGAAAATTGAATATCTAGTCATGTTTCAGATACTAGAGCCAAATATC
>JAJSOF020000031.1:104048512-104051012 GCA_025594305.2 Periplaneta americana | reverse complement strand
CAGTTATATTACCAGTTGTTCTTTATGGCTGTGAAACTTGGAATAACACTTTGAGAGAGGAACAGAGATTAAGGGTGTTTGAGAATAAGGTGATTAGGAAAATATTTGGGACTAAGAGGAATAAGTTACAGGAGAATGAAGAAAGTTACACAACACAAAACGGCACGCATTTTATTCTTCACCTGACATAATTAGGAACATTAAATCCAGACGTTTGAGATGGGCATGGCATGCTACACGTACGGGCGAATCCAGAAATGCATATAGAGTGTTAGTTGGGAGGCCGGAGGAAAAAGACCTTTAGGGAGGCCGAGACGTAGATGGGAAGATAATATTAAAATGGATTTGAGGGAGGTGGGATATGATGATAGAGAATGGATTAATCTTGCACAGGATAGGGACCAATGGCGGGCTTATGTGGAGCGCAATGAACCTCCGGGTTCCTTAAAAGCCAGTAAGTATTACTATTATTATAATTACTATTATTATTATTATTATTATTATTATTATTATTATTACTTCTGTGTCTATCTAATGTCTACCCATTTCATTTGCGTGATTTGGGTTCCGCATATTGCGGATAGATGGCAGAACTGTGACTCAGTTTCAAGTTGCACACCACTTCGGCGGGCTACGTTATGCATGATTGGTATCTGTGAAGAATTGTGTCGTGTATTAGGGTGAGTGTATGTGTAGTGTAGGGAATGGGTGTCGATGATGATGGTGAGGAAGAGAAGGGGAAACCCGGTGCCGGCACGTAGCCTACTCCTATCGAATACCACCAAGGTGGCCGCCAGGCTTAACGTCCCCATCCGACGGACGAATCCCTATCAACAGTGACATATGCCTTCCCTTCATATGTACAGCGGAGAGATTTGGGATTTAACCAGGTATATTGGTGCGCAATTTAGTGATCAGAAGTTGTGCACCGCCATCCCTCCTAGTTCCGAGGTAGAAATTTTATATGAAAATTTCTGAACCCGACAGGAATCGAACCCAGGCCGGCTAGTCTGGAGGCAGACACGCTACCACAGAGCTAACTCGGTGGACATTATTATTATTATTATTATTATTATTATTATTATTATTATTATTATGGTGATAACGTAGCCTACTCCTATCGAATACCACCAAGGTGGCCGCCAGGCTTAACGTCCCCATCCGACGGTTGACTATCAACAGTGCCATTTTCTATCATTAATGCTCATCAAATTATCTGTTGTTTTGCACGTTAATATTATAAATAAATAAATAAATAAATAAATAAATTATTATTTGATAAACGCCTTGTTGACTATATACTATAAAATTATCATGAATACGAAATGAAATCACCTTAAGAAAACCTAAATCCATGATACTATTCTTAGAACATAACTAAAGTGACCAGGGCTTCATCGAATACTTATAAATGCGTGAAAAGTTAATGTTGTTCGTGATTGTTATTGTGAGCATGGTTGGGATTGTAAGGATGTTTGGGATTTGAAATAAAAGTTTGATATTTCTTTCCATTTCTGTCTTCATACTCCCCGCATTTAAATTTAACAAGGCGGAGCCTTCTCGTTAACTACTTCATAATGGCTTCCTCATTCCATGCGGCCTAGTCTGCAGACAACAATGCAATTGATAGTCGAAACGATTCACACATCAATATGACGACAATGAGTTGTTTGAAATTGTAATGAATAATAATAATAATAATAATAATAATAATAATAATAATAATAATAATAATAATAATCCGTGGCGCTACAGCCCGTGAAGGGTCAAGACCGACCAGCAGGCTGCTGGCCTCACGCACACATGCCGAAGCAGAGGTGGACGATCATCCACCAGATGGAGGTATCGTGTGGTTAGAACGATGATCCCCTCAGCCGTTATAGCTGGTATTCTCAACCGGATTTCGCTACCTATCGTAGCTCCCCAAGTGCATCACGATGCTGGGTGGGCACCGGTCCCATACACTGGCCGAAATTTCATGAGGAAATTTCTTCCCCCATGAGGACTCGAACCAGCGCGCATTCAGTAACGCGAGTCCTAGGCATGATGCCTTAGATCACGACGCCACGGCGCGGGACAATAATAATAATAATAATAATAATAATAATAATAATAATAATAATAATAATAGGCCTAATAATAATATTAATATTAATACCGGTAATAATAATGTTATCGTAAAAAATTTCGATTTATTTTTAAATTAATATCGCAGCTAAGAAGTTGAGAATTGGACTATATTAAATTAACTATTTCTGTTTTTATACCCCTCGTATTTATTAATCACCTCCATTTGTGTACGAATAACAATTTTATTATTAAATTAAAATTAAGTTTAATATTTCGTTAAACTTTTACAAGTTAAAAAACATTTCAAGTGAATGTTTTCCAAGGCCATCTGACACCGAACTTATACGTCATCGTTTTTGTTGGAATTGTCTATATGGAAACGACATCCTGGCTGGATGGTTTCTTCCAAAAAATACTACGATGCACATAA
>JAJSOF020000031.1:103913512-104043512 GCA_025594305.2 Periplaneta americana | reverse complement strand
ATTAGGACAGAATTTGGAATTCCAAGTTTTCATCACTACCATTGTTGAGATTTTAGTTCGTCGTATCCAGGCAGCGTGAGACAAGTGACTGGCGGGGGGTTAATCAGTACGCCACCAGGTAGAAGCACTCTCGATGCGCCATTGTTCGCCGTTCCATTGTGTAGCGGGATCGTATTGTGACCGAGTCTTCATTTCATACGCGGGGCTTGAATCTGGAAGAGAGAGAGAAAGAGACCGCCAGCGTGCTGTGTATCGAGTAGGAAGAAGACGGGCCAGGCACATTATTGGCCCTGCAATCAAATTATTATTAATCAAATTATTATTATTATTATTATTATTATTATTATTATTATTATTATTATTATACTTACTGACTTTTAAGGAACCCGGAGGTTCATTGCCGCCCTCACATAAGCCCGCCATTGGTCCCTATCCTGTGCAAGATTAATCCAGTCTCTATCATCATATCCCACCTCCCTCAAATCCATTTTAATATTATCTTCCCATCTACGTCTCGGCCTCCCAAAGGTCTTTTCCCTCCGGCCTCCCAACCAACACTCTATATGCATTTCTGGATTCGCCCATACATGCTACATGCCCTGCCCATCTCAAACGTCTGGATTTCATGTTCGTAATTATGTCAGGTGAAGAATACAATGCGTGCAGTTCTGTGTTGTGTAATTTTCTCCATTCTTCTGTAACTTCATCCCTCTAAGCCCGAAATATTTTCCTAAGCATCTTATTTTCAGAACACCCTTAATCTCTGTTCCTCTCTCAAAGTGAGAGTCCAAGTTTCACAACCATACAGATCAACCGGTAGCATAACTGTTTTATAAATTCTAACTTTCAGCTTTGAATATCTATACCATACCGCCATTAAGCATATGGAAAAGACCCATACCACTTGACTAATAACTATAAAAATATTTCACTTTAATAACAATATTGTTATCTTACGTAAGTTTTGTATAGCCTTCTATATAGCCGTCACTCAGTAAATATTATAGAAATGAAGATCTTTCAGATATTCTCTACTTATATAACCCCAAAAGGTTTCACTTTCATATCCTCAATAAAGCATTAATCTGTATAATTGGTGACAAATACATCATGTCATTCACTATAACCATATTTCATTTTTAATGTTAATAATGTCATCAAACATTCTCAAGTTTTGTAGTTTTTAATATCCAATACACAGACAGCTGTACTCAGAAAATTACACACCAGAGAATCTTCTTTTTAGTAAATCTGATGTTTTTAATAACCAATATTATAGAAACGTTCAGAAAAAGTTACACAAATGAAGATCGACATATTGGCATTATGTCAGCCATCTGAACTCTAAATATGTTAGCAATCCTGCAGGTCATAGCCTTCGTGTGATATTGTTTATTGTAGTTTGTTTGTGTTTTGTTTTCTTTCATTCTGAAAGGACCATTACCTATTTCTCAAAACTGACGACAGATGAACTTTGGAAAATAGGAAAATGATGTAGGAAAATTGACATGTCATTAAGAATTACTATGTTTATGAAAAACTTTGGGTTCCAAGCTTCAAAATGAGGGGTCATTTATTAAAATCCGTTCAGCCGTTTTCCCGTAATTTCCATTACCAGTTCAAATTATATATACATTTAAATCATATTTTAAAATTGCTATTTTAATATATCTCACTGGCCGCATGGCCTTGGCCTCCTGCAATATGAAATTCATGGATAAACATCTGACAATAGCTGTAGAATTTATGATGAGTGAAACAGCACTAATAAACAAATATTTGTGGTTATAACATTTTATTTTCAACTAGTACTTTCATTTAGTGAATTATGGACAAGATGAAAACTCTTGTGATATTTTAATCAGAGTATTTCCGAATATATCAGTAAATAATTTATAACATACAGAAACAGGTTATAGTAGAACATATATGGTCTTTTATTAAAATATACAACAGTTTGCCTGATGACATCAAATATACAAAAATTATCTGAAATTTAAGAATTATATAAAAACGAAATTAATAAAATTGTGTCCCTACAGTCTTGAGGATGCACGCATGGGCCGTTGAAATGAATGTTTTTTTTTTATATTTGACTTATTTTACATTAAATTGTAATTGTATATATTTGACTATGTCTATGCATACATTATGCCATCGACAATAAAGTTTTATCTATCTATCTATCTATCTATCTATCTATCTATCTATCTATCTATCTATCTATCTATCTATCTATCTATCTATCTATCTATCTATCTATCTATCTATCTATCTATCTATCTATCTATCTATCTATCTATCTATCTATCTATTATCTATCTATCTATCTATCTTATCTATCTTATCTATCTTATCTATCTTATCTATCTTATCTATCTTATCTTAATCTATCTATCTATCTATCTATCTATCTATCTATCTATCTATCTATCTATCTATCTATTATCTATCTATCTATCTATCTATCTATCTATCTATCTATCTATCTATCTATCTATCTATCTATCTATCTATCTATCTATCTATCTATCTATCATCTATCTATCTATCTATCTATCTATCTATCTATCTATCTATCTATCTATCTATCTATCTATCTATCTATCTATCTATCTATCTATCTATCTTATCTATCTTATCTATCTATCTTATCTATCTTATCTATCTATCTTATCTATCTTATCTATCTATCTATCTATCTATCTATCTTTATCTATCTATCTATCTTTATCTATCTATCTATCTTATCTATCTATCTTATCTATCTATCTATCTATCTATCTATCTATCTACATATTATAAATTAATATATTTAATATTTACATTTGCTAGCACGGCCATCACGCAATATCACGGCCCAATGTACCGTTAAGAAACAATGAAAATATTTAACATCTGAACATCAGATGCGACAAGACATTAAACAAATACGCATCAGTTGTGGCAAGATTGCAGATGATAGTTGCCTTTGATTTGTTGAAATTCAATAGATTTTACACTCCGTTGCAGTATGGGTACGTGGGGGAAAAAGTTGTTTTAATTGATCGATTTTATTTTATTTATACTGACTGGCTGTCATTAAATTTATTCATCGACAGTAAATTTAGAAGGCCGTAGCTGGTTATAAGTAAAATAAATTTAATGTTTGCAGTTATTGTAATTGTATCTATTTAGACATTATATTCAATAAACATTTATAACTAAATTAATAAATGTCATTTGTTCATTCTTTTGTTTGTAAAAAACTATAGCTTATTGGTTACGTTACTTACATTAGATGGGAACATTATTTATAAATAAGATACTTTTAATTTTATTTTAAATATATATTAGGCTATGTCTACTAATGAAATACAATACTACGATAAGGAATTAAATTATATTCGTTTTTATCTTGTTTCATTAATCATTATTTTATTCAGTAAACAGAAATAATAAATGGCCCTCTAATTTTGATTTCCCATTTCATTCGTAATTCAATTTCTTTGTAAACTTATCGATAAATAAAAGCCTGTCGTGGCATTTCTCATGATAAATATAGGTTAATCGATACTAAATATTTATATTTATTTATTTAAATTTAAATTTACAGAATAAAGAATATATAATTACAAACAAACAAGAGAAATAGAAATATAATACAAACAATATAAAAAAGAAGATACAGTAGTATTAACAAAATTTGTGTCCGAATGAGCAGCGCTCGTTGTTGTCGCAGTTCAGATATAATATTAATAGGCCTATAAGAGAATATAAAATAAAATTAGGAAATAGAATTAAAATTTACAGTTACAGAAATTATATAATACAATATTAATATAAGAGAAATATAGAAACAAAAATAAAAATGAATAAGTAAAATAAAATAGGAACTAAATTTTTAAATTACAGCGGCAATGTAATTATATAATATAATTTAACACTAGAGAAGAATAATAATGAAAAGTAGGACTAATATATATTTTAAAAATTATAGAATACAAATATAATATAGGTTGATTAATTCATACACATAGGCTATAAATTTATTTAATCAAATTGAAGATATTAACACGTTTCTAATTTTCTTGTTATATGTTAATGGGTTACATGTTAGAAGTTCGGTGTAAAAGTTAAAGCATTGTACAAAACCGAGGGCCAAAATTAATGCTATGCTTTAGACCAGCAGATGTGAGACATTTAGGTTCTACTAATGTTGAATTAATATTTCGTCTTGTGTCATAATTTACATTTGTAATACAAACTTTAGGATTTTTATGATAAAATTTTAACAGCGTATACTTATAAATTTATTCATTATTAAATACATTAAATTCAGAATAAATTAATTTAGTTGCATAATCGAAACGTTTCTTCAAACAAATTTTAATTATTTTTTTTAGTAAATTTAACGGACTAAGACTAATTTTTGTACTACTTTTTTAGTTTATATAATTCAGTTTGTGTAGTGTAAAAGGTAAAGGTATCTTAACATGCCATGAAGGCACTTGGGGGGCATGGAAATAGAACCCATGCTTTCCATGAGCACTAGAATGAGGTGGTGTTTTCGGCACCACGCTTAATCATTATTTTATCAATAAAAAGACCCGGTACTCAATTTTTTAGGAGGCTGAGTGAACCTCGGGGCCGTTCTGAAAGTTTGGCAACGATAAAAAAATTTTGTCACCCACCTGGTATCGAACCCCGGACCTTCCAGTCCGTAGCCAGCTGCTTTACCAACTGAGCTACCCGGCCGCCCGTTTGTGTAGTGTACTGTATAATAAAGAAGGTAATAAAATGAACAGCGTCTGTCCTCATTGAGATTCGACCCCAGTACTCCGGCATGGAAAGCTAGCACAGCGTCCGGTAATGATCGTTAGAGCAATTGAGGTAATCCTGAATAGCTGCCTCTCTCGGGAATCGATACGCGGTCCCTTAATACGCGGCGCAGTGCCCGTGAATGGACTCTCACTCGACGTGGACCCTGTTGCTTTGTAGCGCTGTAATCTTCCCTGAATGCGTTCCGCCTCAAACGTCCATTTTCCTGACGCTGGCCACATTTGTATCATAATCCGAGTGCGTCGGTGTGCCCTTAGTCTAGTTTTTACTCGTCTGTTACAAAATTATATTTGGAGACATGGAAAACTTGAATTACATTCAGTTCAGATGTGTGCATTCATCTGTATTCAACGTATCATTTTAGGAAACCTATTTTTGATGATGTGAAAATAGTCATTTGTGCGAGATCGTGCGTATTTGCTTGGTTTCCGCACAAAACCAATCCGCGGAAAGTCTAAAATTCCACATTCAGTATTCCCAACCTAACACACATAACAATTTCCCTCTCCTTACCACTTAAGTGACATATTGATTTTACTGCTTTAGGCTTTTAACATATTATTTTTAGAGACGTTCAATATAGTAATAATTATAAATTGGAAAATTATCACTGGAATTTCACCTAAATTGCACTGTTAATTATTGTTTTTAAATATTTGCAAAATTAAGTTAACTCTACAACTCCACTAAAGTTACTGCATTCGTGATGCAAGTAACATTAAGGAAGCCGTGAAAAAATCAACAAGATTCCAGATACCGATGTTATTACTGCAATATGTTATATAAATAATATTGTTAAAATATTAAAATGAAAAATAAATCATTACATAACCTTAACGTTTGTTTTAAGTTCGCATTTATAGACTGGGGGGGGGGGAAGACAGACGTATATCACGGCCTGCTGGAGTATAGTAAACACAGAAAACATTTTAAAGCAACAATGTTGAAGATGGATATTTTTGTTTTGTAAATTTGCCATCATTGAACAGAAACCAAGATGGAGATTTCATTGCAACTAATTAGAAATTCCTCGCAATAAACGATCTTCGCACAAAATAATGTACGATACACGAGCGGTATGTTTCTTTCAATTCTCGGAAATTAAAAAAGCTCAACTACGTTTCGCTTTTTCAAACTTTTCCTCGAACATGAAAATTTCAAGATACCGCTCTTGTAACGCATATCACTATTGCGATACAAGTGTTAAAACGTCATTTTATTTTGGAAGTAGTATTTTAAAGTTCGGGACTTTTTTTACTGGAATCTAGGGGAAAAATAAGTACTTTTTAGGATTTTTAGTCAAAAGAGGTTGGTAACATTCCTTAGGGCAGGCAGTCTTTGATCTGTCATACCCGAAGTCCTGTCACGCCACTCTCCCTAGGTTGCCTAGAAATCTCCAGTCAGCTGTCTAAGTCTACCATTTTGATATCAAGATGTTACGTTTATGAATTATTCTGGCGGACTGTCAGATTTTGATTACTTTCGTTTTGAGTGAGGTGTACAGCGCACATAAAAATAGCAAGATTGTGACCTTTGAAGAGAAGCAAGCAGTACACAAAATTCTGTTTTGCAGCCATATTTTTTATATTCCCTTTGGTAAGACATGAGACTTTTTCAGATCAAGACTTTACCAAACCTCCCTTAGCGACGCCAGGTATCCTCCGAGGGCATCGACAGAAAATCTACATGAAAAAATATCGGCGGGCATCGCGTGCAGATTTAAGGTCTATTTCTATATTTTTATATACTAGATTTCTCCTTAACTCTAATAAGAAACATGTATTCTCGAGTTTTCTGAATAAAATGTTAAGAAAATTTTAACATCTGATGTCAATTGTTTAGCAACGGCAATGATTCAGTTATGTTCTAATGTCATTGCCATAGCAACGGATCAGGTTCTTGCATTGATAGTGGCTAAACTTACTTTCTTTCATTAATTTTATTTATTCTTCTGTCCAACAAAACAAATGAAGGATAGTAATTCCATTGTAAATACTTGTACAGATATACGGTATACAATATTACGAATGGCTTTCAAGCAACTCGGAGGTTCATTGCCGCCCTCACATAAGCCCGCCATCGGTCCCTATCCTGAGCAAGATTAATCCAGTCCCTACCATCATATCCCACCTCCATCAAATCTATTTTAATATTATTATCCCATCTACGTCTCGACTTCCCCAAAGGTTTTTTCCCCTCTTGTCTCCCAACTAACACTCTATAAGCATTTCTGGATTCGCCCATACGTGCTACATGCCCTACCCATCTCAAAAGTCTGGATTTAAAGTTCCTAATAATTATGCCAGGTGAAGAATACAATGCGTGCAGTTCTGTGTTGTGTAACTTTCTCCATTCTCCTGTAACTTCATCCCTCTTAGCTCCAAAAATTTTCCTAAGCACCTTACTCTCAAACACCCTTAACCTCTGTTCCTCTCTCAGAGTGAGAGTCCAAGTTTCACAACCATACAGAACAACCGGTAATATAACTGTTTTATAAATTCTAACTTTCAGCTTTTTTTACTGCAGACTGGATGACAAAAACTTCTCAACCGAATAATAGCAGGCATTTCTAATATTTATTCTGCGTTTAATTTCCTCCTGAGTGTCATTTATATTTGTTACTGTTATTCTAAGGTTTTTAATGTTTCCATCTTTTCAAAGGATAAATTTATAATTTTTATATTTCCATTTCGTACAATATTCTCGTCACGAGACTAATCATGTACTTTGTCTTTTCGGTATTTACTTCCAAACGTAACTCTTTACTTGCTTCAAGTAAAATTTCCGTGTTTTCCCTAATCGTTTGTGGATTTTCTCGTAACATATTCACGTCATCCGCATAAACAAATAGCTGATATAACCCGTTCAATTCCAAAACCTCTCAGTTTTCCTGAACTTTCATAATGGCATATTCTAGAGCAAAGTTAAAAAATAAATGACATGGTAGGCTATATATTCAGTTTAATAATATATAATATAAGTTGATTTAATTTATTTCTCTCTGAATCATATTCAGCACAATATTTATAAATAAGTACCAATTCCTTAAAAATCTCAATATCACAATAACACTCATCCAAGAACATAAACTTTCCACGCATTACAGTGATCCTGTGAATCGCCTTTCATTTTTTCATGATCTGTATTCGCTATTCTATCCTATTTCTGAAAAATATAATTCCTTTGTCGCATAGCAACGTCCACATATGAATTAAAAATGCATGTCTATGTAGTCCGGTACAACAGCAATGCTGAACATCTAGTGATGCGATTAGAGCTTGCGTTGCCACAGCAACAGGTAGTTCGCGCCAGATGGCAGTGCTTCACAGACATATGACGAGCACAGCTGCGTGTCAAGATGGCGGGATGACCACATAGTTAATGGAGCAAACCATTGCAGACCAAAGCAAAGATTTCCAACCTGTGCGATGTGTTTAAATTTTTATTATTGTACGGAAATCTATACTAATAATAAATCTGTAGCCGAAATTTTTCTGGTAATTTTCGATTTTCCAAAAATAATTGGTCCTAACATATATAATTAACCACCCTGAAACCGAAAATCGCTTTTCTTTAATTTTTGTTTGTATATCTGTCTGTATGTTTGTTACCTTTTCACGCGATAATGGCTGAACGATTTCGATGAAAATTGGAATATAAATTAAGTTCGTTGTAACTTAGATTATAGGCTATATGGCATTCAAAATACATTAATTAAAAGGGGGGTTATAAGGGGGCCTGAATTAAATAAATCGAAATATCTCGCTTATTATTGATTTTTGTGAAAAATATTACATAACAAAAATTTCTTTCAAAATCATTTCCGATAAGTTTTAGTCTTTGACAAATTTTGATAGGACTGATATTTAATGAGATAAATGAGTTTTAAAATTAAAATAAATGCCATCTAAGGCCTGTAATGAAATAAAAAACAAATGACTTCGTCTATAAGGGGCCTTGGTCAATAACAGTCGAAAATTATGAATCATAGCCTACAGAAAATGTTTCTGTGTTTGTATGAAGCAATATCGGAAGCTAAATTAACCGATTTGTATAATTAATTATTATTTCACCATTGGAAAGTGTAGTTTCTCTAGAAGGACATAATGCTATAATGTTATTACAGTAACTTGTGAGTGAATCGAGGACAGGTAAGATTAAAATAGCTTCTTATGCACAGAAAACTTGATAGGGTTATTGTGTATATTCGTTTCCTGTATTTCTTAAAATAATGTTTATCTCAGAGAATTAACGACCAACGAGAGTGTATTGATTTAGTATGCAGTAATAATACGTTAGCTTAGCATTTCATTATTTTATAATCCAAATTTTAACTATGCTCAATTGAATCGAGCTAAAATACATAAAATACATATGCAATAAATGCAATGCAAAAAATTTGGGTAATGAGCCAAGCAGATTATGTTGCGCTGTTGTAAAATAAAATTTGTTCCTCCTGAGATTCAAGAGCCCCATAACAAATTGAAAACTTACTTATCAACATCCTTTTTATATAATATAATATAATATTTTAATATATAATATAATATAATATAATATAATATAATATAATATAATATATAAGTTATTTAAGTTATTTGAAGGGTTCAGAACAATAGTGGGCCAAGCGCCATTTACTGAATACGTAGAAAACAAGTGTTAAAATTAAGTTATTACCATAATTCAATGGAAACCTATAACAAGTAAAATAAAGTATACACATTAAATCTAAATGATGTCAATGTTCATTGAACTATGGTTGCGTGTAATAAAAATTAAGAAACATGTTAAAGGAATTGTCATTGCACCAAATGAGTGTCTCTGGACCAAAATGATCGCATTTTAATTATTTGCAAATACAATTTAAATTAAGTAACATATTAAACGATTTATCCTTCTATCAAACATGGATGTTCCCTGGATCAAACGTCCTATTTTAATTATGTAATTACTTTATATTTATTTCTAACGGGTGCAGCGGAGCGCACGGGTACGGCTAGTACAAAGATAAACTTGGAGACACTGTGGCGTAGTAGATGACTGAATTTATTTATTTATTTATTTATTTATTTATTTCGTCGTAAAATAACCTACTGAAATAAAAAATCTATATAACACAATTATACACAGATAACATGGGAAATCCATTATTTGTAAATTCTCGTATCTTCCCTGTAAGTTTCGTTCTCAAAAGGAATTTTACAAAGTTACATTTTTTCGGATCAAATTTCTGCACATTTAAAGGACAAAACTAAAATTCTTTCAATAATTTATTATCACAACACATTCCTCTCTTAAACTGACTGAGCATGCTGGGAATTAAATCAATGGCTTTTCCAAAACACCCTGTGAAATGTTTCATATGAAAGAATTTTTTTCTCGGAAAGGAACCAAAAACGAGTAAAATTGTATTAAACTTTTTGTTTGAAATATCTCAAAGAATAAACCCTTGAAATTAATGATAGTACTTACGGTCCACCTATATATGTATGTATGTATGTATAATGTCGTCCACACCTGTGGAGTAACGGTTAGCGTGTCTGGCTGCGAAACCAGGTAGCCCGGGTTCGTTTCTCGGTCGGGACAAGTTACCTGGTTGAGGTTTTTTCCGGGGTTTTCCCTCAACCCAATATGAGCAAATGCTGGGTAACTTTCGGTGCTGGACCCCGGATTCATTTCACCGGCATTATCACCTTCATATCATTCAGACGCTAAATAACCTAAAATGTTGATAAAGCGTCGTAAAATAACCTACTAAAAATATAGTATGTCTTGTGTTGTAGTTTATGGCATTCATACAGTAGTTGTGTGGTTAGTGCAAAATGTGTTTAATTATATACAATTTTATTGCAAAAAAAGGGTTAGCTCCATTATTTGTTTATATTTACCCCCCTAAATTACTGATTGTAATAAATGAATGACGTAATGAAACTCCTAGGTATCTACAATATACACTACCAGTCAAAAGTTTTCGATCAGCTATGAAAACAACTAGGCTATATACTTTATTTCAATGTACAAACACATCGGAAAAACTAAATAGACCAACAAAATAAATATTTTCTCTCTCTAGCGTTATGATATGATTAGAATATTCAAAACGAAATCCCTATTTTAACCACAAATCCATAGCTGTGATAGGTGATCGGAAACTTTTGACCTGTAGTGTACTTTGAAAAAGGAAAGAAGGTCATTTAAAATTTGAGTTTTTATTATGTTTTTTTGTTGTTTTACACAACTTTGTAAAAATGGAGCTACTTGCTTTTCCAGGAAGCCCTTCGTTTTTTTTTTTGTAAC
This sequence comes from Periplaneta americana, assembly GCA_025594305.2. NCBI lineage: Eukaryota > Metazoa > Arthropoda > Insecta > Blattodea > Blattidae > Periplaneta > Periplaneta americana. The sequence continues at coordinate 104,032,394 of JAJSOF020000031.1, read as the reverse complement.
ATTTTACATTTGTTTCTTCTACAGTCAGTTGTTTTTTATTATTTCTGCTGAATTTAACATAGAGTCTCATGGGGCCTTGGAAAGAACACCACAAAATTAAATTACATTGTTCATGCAGTAGAGAAGGCGAACTCAGAATATTCATGCGATAAGTAGCTATTATACAGCCCAGGAAAACAAGTTCGTAAAATGAATGTGAACTTTGGTTTACTATGACAAATTCCTATTAAGAAAATAGAATATAATGACTGTTAGTACATTTTCGTGTAGGCTTATTTTTAGTCCCTTGACATTTTTTCTTTAAAAATTTTCGTGCGAAAAATACCGTAGAAGAGGGTAAAGTCGATCAAAATTTTACAATTTTTTTAATGATATTGAGGTTATGCAATGGATCGAAGTACTTCAGTTCACTTATGCAGACACGTTACAAGAATTGAATTACAATCTATAAAAAACTGTTTTTTTTTATCGAAGTTACCTGCTTAAACAGGGTAAAGTCGATCACCATTGAATTTTTAGTTTAAGATCGATTTTAAAATTTTGCGGAGTAAAGTCGATCACTGTTTATGTTTCTTAAAAAACAAATTAAATATATTACATATATTTTATTTGTTACAAGGGGTGTAAAAACAATAATAATTTTAAATATATGCCTATAGCATTATATAGAGTATCTTTTGTTATTGTGATCATACTATTCGATACAATTAGGCCTATAGGTCTCCACTGTACAATCGTGACTATGACTGCCAACTTATAAAACATAAAAACACATTTGAGTAGCCCAGTTGCAAAACCAGCTAACTGTCAAAAAAATGAAAAATGAGATAGTGGTAACCATGGTTTCAGTTCGTCATTAGCTACGTAATAAGCCATATATTCGGTTGCAAATCCAACTCTAAACCCTTTAAATCTAGTAAATAAAATTGCATACGGTTGCAAAACCTGGTAAGTGTGGAGAGAGTAAGGATGCAATAACTGCCAACTGCACAATGCCATGTTTACTTTTGCAAAACCTGCTAAATGTCACTGAGACGACATGGTCATATTGAGAGTTACGGATGCAAAAGCTGCTACGTATTTCGATCTCCATAAGGATTACATTGAGCATACTAAAATAACGAATAAGAAAATATTAGATGCTGATAATGAAGCTACTTTTTGCTCGTATAGTTGAATTGACTGTACTGCTGCATCTAAGACATCAGCTGAGAGTTTCTGCCCGTGCTTTATCGGGGTCTTGTAACCTTTTATGTTAAGTGTGTTGAAGTCTTGAAGTGGTTACTGTGATTATCTTGCAGTTTTTTCGACTTTTGCCGAAAAGTGTGGATGGATAAGGTGTATCCTGTTTCAATAACTCTGTTAGTGTTGAGAGAGAAGATACATATGATGAAGAGAATGCTACCAGTGAAAACACGAATCAAAAAGTTTAAACAATAAAGGTAAACATTTCCAAAAGGACTACATTCCAATGGGTATCATCCTTCAAGAAGCAAACATCAGCGACATTGAAAGACTTCTGGAATTGCACTTCGGGTAGGACTGGTTTCGGAATGGAAACCTGACCTTCAACACCGAAATGTTCAACCAGCAGCAAGACCTTGCAGTTGCAAACCTGAGTGAAGATGAGGATGAACATACGGATGTAGTGGACTTCGAACTCTTGGATGAGGAAGAACCGAACATTTTGTAAAGTGTTATATTACGTTGATGTCGTAGAAATTGCAACTCCAAGAAGGATACATGTGACTGAAATGAAATTGATATCACAGTTTAGATAGATGACAATACACAAGGATTAGAATTACAGGACTGTACCTGATCTGTGACCGTGAGATTTCAGTATGGGTGAAGCCTCCATGCGCTGCAATCAGAGCCTCTAAGCGTTGTGGCATGGAATGAAAGAGTGCTTGGATATGTTCCTGGAGAATCTCCCTCCACGTAGTTTGTACGCGAGTCCACAAAGCGTCAAGAGTGGGTGCTGGAGTTATATGACGAACAAGTTACCGATCAACCATATCCCAGACATGTACGATGGGAGAAATGTCTAGCGAGCATGCAGAAGCATCACTGTCACGGTATGACAAACCTGCTTCCCGGAGACCAGCCATTCTACCCCGTCAGAACTCACTCACGTGCTGACATTGAGCCCTTCTACGTCGACAAGGCATATCTGCACTAGCTTTCACGTTTCCACTTCGTTTGGAAGCTCTGCACTGACTGAGCAAGGCATTACACTGACCTTGCTGGTGAAACAAGAGACGTCACTGTTGCGCCTATGTATACGCCATTCCTTTGGAAACATAATCAATTATTGGTGGTACTCTGTTCTACACATCTCCCGAGTTTAGGGTCGTTCGGGCCATTCTTTGTGGGCATTGCACTTTTCACAAACAGTAGTACATAAGGGAACGTTCAAACTATAACATTAGTATCCTATTCTCCTATAAAAGGAGAAACTAGGAATCATGCCTCTAGCATAAGTTTGTACACAATTTTCCTCATTTGCCAAAATTCGTCTCACTTGCACATAGCTGGTTTTGCAAATTGGCTACTCATTTTAATACTTCACAAACAAAGATTTAAGAATTCAAAATTGACATTGAAATACCACCCTTCAATAATAATCTAAAATGCAATTCAAATATCTGGGTATCATTATTGATCAGAATTTAAAATGGCCTCATCACATTACTTATCTTTGTAAGAGGCTTCGTAAAACAATTGATAAATTCGTTAATCTTCGATGCTACTTACCTATTAGAGTTCTACGAAATGTTTATTTGGCCATTATTCAGTCTATCATTCAATATGGTATAATTGTTTGGGGTGGAAGTACAAAAATTAATCTTAGTCCGTTAAATTTACTACAAAAACGAATAATTAAAATTTGTTTGAAGAAACGTTTCGATTATCCAACTAAATTAATATATTCTGAATTTAATGTATTTAATATTGAACAAATTTATAAGTATACGCTGTTAAAATTTTATCATAAAAATCGTAATGAGTTTGTATTACAGACACACAATTATGACACAAGACGAAATATTAATTCAACATTAGTAGAACCTAAATGTCTCACATCTGCTGGTCTAAAGCATAGCATTAATTTTGGCCCTCGGTTGTACAATGCTTTAACTAAATTACACCCAGAACTTCTAACATGCAACCCACTAACATATAACAAGAAAATTAGAAACGTGTTAATATCTTCAATTTGATTAAATAAATTTATAGCCTATGTGTATGAATTAATCAACCTATATTATATTTGTATTCTATAATTTTGAAATATATATTAGTCCTACTTTTCACGTGCGATATTATTCTTCTCTAGTGTTAATATTATATTATATAATTCCATTGCCGCTGTAATTATATTTTAGTTCCTATTTCATTTTACTTATTTATTATTATTATTATTTTATTTTATTTTAATATTATATCTGAACTGCGATCGAACACGAGCGCTGCTCATTCGGTCTCAAATTTTGTTAATACTACTGTATCTTCTTTTTATATTGCTTGTATTATTTTATTTGTATTTCTCTTGTTTGTTTTGTAATTATATTCTTTATTCTGTATATTTAAATTTAAATAAAAATAAAAATAAAATAAAAAATAAAACATTGCTTAGGTTTATATCAGCTGTTATTTGAAATCTTCCCCTCCTCATGTTACTTTAGAAACTACGTTGTTCCCATAGATACAGAGGGGTGTACAAAGTATGTTCCTTTGGCAGTGCTTCTCTTACGCAAGAACTTCACCATAATTTCGTGTTCCTCTTTCCCCACTATCCCATCAATATAAGCTATACTATGACACTTTTCTGTTTATAAGTGTTAGTTGGAGGTATTTCGGTGAACAATTTATTCTTCCTGCTGGTCCTATCTGTTTCGAGTAGGTCGATGGAATGGTTGACTTAACCCTACAAAGGTACAAGTTTTCTTAAAATAATAAGTTTCAATACTAACATTTACGAACTGCAAAACTATTATTTCAGGATACAATCTCAACGAAAAGTACTTACGTATACTTCCTGTCTCCTTTCGCTGCTGACTATAATTTAGAGTTTGTAAGACTTTGTTTTCATTTAAGAGAAAAAGTTGAGAATAACAATTTTCACTTCAACGGTAATTACACAGTGTTGCCATTGTTGGCATTCGCAGGCTTTTTGTTGTCCCTCTCGCTTACATTTGCAATGTCAGGCAATGAAGTCAGCATAACAAAATTTTAACAAGTAACTGAGAAAATATATAATTTTCAATAAATATCGCAAATGATCGGTTTTACACCCACTGATTGACTTCACAAACTTCTACGTTATAGGGAAGATCGTTTTACAAATAATTGATTTCCCGTGTTAATTCCCTATGTAAAATCATACTGTGTTAGATACAGTATGTACTCTATATTTATGGCTGCATATTTAAATCCTTCAATTCACAATTGAAGTCAAATGATGTTTCAGTTTTTCGTAAATTCTCACGTCCTGTATAAATGAGGTTACAGCCCTTCCACGAGGCACGTGTTTCATATCCCGGTGGTGCGTTTGCCTCAACTTTCACAACGGGATTTCAATCAAATATCAGCAGTGAACATCCTCGTGGGAACGTTATGCAGTTAACCTTTGCTGCATTTACAGTACGTGCTTAAAGCATAAGCACCATCAAGTATTCATAAATTGCATTTGACTGGACGTAACAGCGACTGTGTTCAACTGTTGAGGGTCCATTATTTATGGACACAATATGCGAAGCTTTTATGGATTATCATAATCCATGGGTTCGAACACAGGGTGCCTTTTGTGCGACCTGACTATTTGTGGAAGTAGTAAACAGTGATGATAGAGCAAGTTTGGGAATAATGCAGTTGGACATGTCCAAATCAAGCTACAAATTCACATGTGCATTATTTATTTTATCTTCCAATACAGTACTTTCTCGATCCCTCTTCAGAAGTAATTCTTTAATTAAGAGATGAGTTTTTACTAATCTCTTCAGAAGCAAATTCTACCTAATTCACGAATTCCATTATAATGCCTTTTTCATTTTTTAATTAAGTCACATTACTTTTGACCAATAAAACGATACGAAAGGACGCATCATGGTTGCTTATCGCACAATTTTATCGCGTCCCTATCATTCATTTTTTTATCGCGTCCCTAGCATTTGTTTAATTTTATCCAGACCTAGCATTTGTTTAATTTTATCGCGTCCCTAGCATTCATTTAATTTTATCGCGTCCCTAGCATTCATTTAATTTTATCGCGTCTCTAGCATTTGTTTAATTTTATCGCGTCCCTAGCATTCATTTAATTTTATCGCGTCCCTAGCATTCATTTAATTTTATCGCGTCTCTAGCATTTGTTTAATTTTATCGCGTCCCTAGCATTCATTTAATTTTACGTCCCTAACATTCATTTAATTTTATCGCGTCCTAGCATTCATTTAATTTTATCCAGCATTTGTTTAATTTTAACGATAGCATTCATTTAATTTTATCGCGTCCCTAGCATTCATTTAATTTTATCGCGTCTCTAGCATTTGTTTAATTTTATCGCGTCCAGCATTCATTTAATTTTATCGCGTCCCTAACATTCATTTAATTTTATCGCGTCCCTAGCATTCATTTAATTTTATCGCGTCCCTAGCATTCGTTTAATTTTATCGCGTCCCTAGCATTCATTTAATTTTACCGCGTCTAGCATTCATTTAATTTTATCGCGTCCCTAGCATTCGTTTAATTTTATCGTGTCCCTAGCATTCATTTAATTTTATCGCGTCCCTAGCATTTGTTAAATTTTATCGTCCCTAGCGTCCCTAGCATTTGTTTAATTTTATTTAGCATTCATTTAATTTTATCGCGTCCCTAGCATTTGTTTAATTTATCGCGTCCCTAGCATTTGTTTAATTTTATCGCGTCCCTAGCATTTGTTTAATTTTATCGCGTCCCTAGCATTTGTTTAATTTTATCGCGTCCCTAGCATTCGTTTAATTTTATCGCGTCCCTAGCATTCGTTTAATTTTATCGCGTCCCTAGCATTCGTTTAATTTTATCGCGTCCCTAGCATTTGTTAAATTTTATCGCGTCCCTAGCATTTGTTAAATTTTATCGCGTCCCTAGCATTTGTTAAATTTTATCGCGTCCCTTGCATTTGTTTAATTTTATCGCGTCCCTAGCATTCGTTTAATTTTATCGCGTCCCTAGCATTCGTTTAATTTTATCGCGTCCCTAGCATTCGTTTAATTTTATAGCATTTGTTTAATTTTATCGCGTCCCTAGCATTTGTTAAATATTATCGCGTTCATTTGTTAAATTTTATCGCGTCCCAAGCATTCATTTAATTTTATCGCGTCCCTGGCATTTGTTTAATTTAATCGCGTTTTCATTTATTTAATTTTATCATTTGTTTAATTTTATCGCGTCCCTAGCATTCGTTTAATTTTATCGCGTCCCTAGCATTTGTTTAATTTTATCGCGTCCCTAGCATTTGTTTAATTTTATCGCGTCCTAGCATTCGTTTAATTTTATCGCGTACCTAGCATTTGTTTAATTTTATCGCATCCCTAGCATTTGTTTAATTTTATCGCGTCCCTAGCATTTGTTTAATTTTATCGCGTCCCTAGCATTTGTTTAATTTTATCGCGTCCCTAGCATTCGTTTAATTTTATCGCGTTTAGCATTTGTTTAATTTTATCGCGTCCCTAGCATTCGTTTAATTTTATCGCGTCCCTAGCATTTGTTTAATTTTATCGCGTCCCTAGCATTTGTTTAATTTTATCGCGTCCCTAGCATTTGTTTAATTTTATCGCGTCCCTAGCATTTGTTTAATTTTATTCATTTGTTTATTTTTATCACTACCCTAGCATTTGTTTCTTTGTTTGCCAACATTTCAAACTGCACTGGTCTGGACGTCAAAAAACAGAAAATTACAAACCACTCCAGTCGATGCACAGCAGTTTCAAATATGACTCGCATTGGCATTCAAGAACAAGAATTAATAAAGATCACTGGTCATATATGAAGAGCACCATTCGGAAATCCTGAATAAGTTGAGGGATACACCATGTACATCAACGAGTTCACTTCTTTTACGCATACGTCCAATATAACATCAACTGAACCACCAACCACTAAAAAATTCAAATTTGAAAATTGTACTTTCAATAATTGTTTCTTTTAAAATTATTCATTTTTATTTTTTTATGTCATCATCGTTAATTAAAACGTTTCTTGTTTATTTCATCATCCCTAATTAAAACTTTTCTAACACTTGTTTATATTATTTAGGTTATGTTTGTTATAGCTTCCGCTATATGATATTATGGATAGTCACGTATCAGGGATTGTTTAATATTAAGATTTATTGAAAATCATCTGTCAAGTGACGTTGATTACTGGGATCCGGATGATTGAAGTGGAATGCAAATGTTTCAGTAAAAATTAAACTGAATCAACAAAGCCTTCTTGAATAGTAACCGTCCACAGAGTTCAATGAAGATTCCATAGTTGGCACACCTGATAACATCACATAATTATAACACACCACTGCCATCTAGCATGCATCTAGCGTAATATTTGTAATGTTGAGATGGTACAATAATACATTTGAAGACAGTTGTATTTTGTAAGTCAATTAATATTTTATTGTATTGGAGTACTTTGTTAGTTCCAATCTTTATATACTTTCTTCTAATCGTCTAATAGTCAATTAAATCCGACTCGAGTTTTGATTTTCTCTAGATAAATCAAAACCTCTAGTGAGACTACTGTTGATAAAAATATATTTCATTTTACATGATTTAATATCAGATCTGGTAGGAGGATCGTCGAATTTTGAGTATTCTTTTGTTTGTTGCTATGCGACTGTGAACGAAGCATATTTTCACTTACTTTCGTAGGGAAAAAATGTGACTCGCTTCCCGTCGTCAATAGCAACCAACATTATCACGGTAAAATCCATTTGTGCGAGATCGTGCGTATTTGCTTGGTTTCCGCACAAAACCAATCCGCGGAAAGTCTAAAATTCCACATTCAGTATTCCCAACCTAACACACATAACAATTTCTCTCTTCTTACCGCTTAAGTGACATATTGATTTTACTGCTTTAGGCTTTTAACGTATTATTTTTAGAGACGTTCAATATAGTAATAATTATAAATTGGAAACTTACCACTGCAATTTCACCTAAATTGCACTGTTAATTATTGTTTTTAAATATTTGCAAAAATTAAGTAAATTCTACAACTCCATTAAAGTTACTGCATTCGTGATGCAAGTAACATTAAGGAAGCCGTGAAAAAATCAACAAGATTCCATAGACTGGGGAAAAAAAAGACAGACGTATATCATGGCCTGCTGGAATATAGTAAACATAGAAAACATTTTAAAGCAACAATGTTGAAGATAGATATTTTTGTTTTGAAAATTTGCCGTCATTGAACAGAAACCAAGATGGAGATTTCATTGCAACTAATTAGAAATTCCTCAGGTATGTAATAAACGGTCTTCGCACAAAATAATGTACGATACACGAGCGGTATGTTTTCTTTCAATTCTCGGAAATTAAAAAAGCTCAACTACGTTTCGCTTTTTCAAACATTTCCTCGAACATGAAAACTTCAACATACCGCTCTTGTAACGCAATTTACTACGTATTTTTGTACTCCAACTTTATTAACAGTTTTTATCGTTAGTAAAAATCGTGCATAATATGCCACATTATTGTACCAGAGCCGTATGTTTGTGTATAGGTTAGTTATGTCGAAAGTTGCTAATGTTGTACTGTGTGAGATAACTTATGTTTGTCTTTTATTTTATTCTATGTCAAAATTACTGAAAATACTATTTTCTTGAAAAAAAAAAACTCAACATGTATTCGTTACAGTACCGCAGTTATCTGCCAATACCCTGTTATAATGAGAAAAAGAAGCAGCAGGAGGCCGTGGTGCATATCTGCAGCGTAGCATCTTGCGTTGCCTGGTAACTCAATAGCTGGGCTGTTATTCCGCGCACGTTCCAGAGGGCTCTGGTTTGTGTGACGCCATCATTTTGCGATTACGCTTATGCTGGCCCCTAATTACATTTCAGACAAATGAGCTCTCTAGAGCGTTGCGTTATTTAAAAAGAGATGCCGCAAGATTTGTAGAAAGAAAAAAAATAATAATAAGTTGGAAAAGAACTGAGGACGATTTGCATACAAACAAAACAAAGCTGGCATATCTTTCTATTTCCCAAGTTTGTTTCACGAACAGTAAAAACTTGTGGATCCAAGTTAAAGGGACTTGTATTGGTAATAATTTTATGCCGATGCTATTACTCTTCTGGAAATTAATATAAAATACATTAGGAGAGAAGTTTGTCTTCGTAAATCTGATAAGCAACTTATAGGCCTACCCGTTTTTTAAATGGAAACAATAATCTTCCCGCTGAAATTCAGGAGATCTGATCACCTCCACTTCAAGGCGGAGCTATTGTACAGGACGTTTCAGAATTGAGTTAACAAAAACAAATTCAACTAAACGAATATATGGACGAAAAATACAGAACTACACTAAAAGTAATATGCGTTACAAGAGCGGTATGTTGAAGTTTTCATGTTCGAGGAAAAGTTTGAAAAAGCGAAACGTAGTTGAGCTTTTTTAATTTCCGAGAATTGAAAGCAAACATACCGCTCGTGTATCGTACATTATTTTGTGCGTAGATCGTTTATTACATACCTGAAAGAGGAATTTCTAATTAGTTGCAATGAAATCTCCATCTTGGTTTCTGTTCAATGACGGCAAATCTGCAAAACAAAAAATATCTATCTTCAACATTGTTGCTTTAAAATGTTTTCTGTGTTTACTATACTCCAGCAGGCCGTGATATACATCTCTCTTTTTTTTCCCCCAGTCTATGATGAGTCTGGAATCTTGTTGATTTTTTCACGGCTTCCTTAATGTTACTTGCATCACGAATGCAGTAACTTTAGTGGAGTTGTAGAGTTTACTTAATTTTTGCAAATATTTAAAAACAATAATTAACAGTGCAATTTAGGTGAAATTGCAGTGGTAAGTTTCCAATTTATAATTATTACTATATTGAACATCTCTAAAAATAATATGTTAAAAGCCTAAAGCAGTAAAATCAATATGTCACTTAAGCGGTAAGAAGAGGGAAATTGTTATATGTGTTAGGTTGGGAATACTGAATGTGGAATTTTAGACTTTCCGCGGATTGGTTTTGTGCGGAAACCAAGCAAATACACACGATCTCGCACAAAATAATTTAATATACTCGTAATAATATTATAGTCTTCCTAATTCCCTCATTGTTATTAAAAATTCGTTGCTATAGCTAGCGCCAGCGTTTTTGGCGAGTCCTAAAGTATAATGCCCAGTTTGTGGACATGTTGCTAGTGCAGCTGAGAATGGCACCACTTCCTATTCATGTCAGATCAGATATTTCCCAAATACAGTTGTCAGACTGACTGCGGCAAAGGTAAAACACTTGTACATGACGTTCCCATTACTTATTTCACACGCCAAAAACGGTGACGCAGACTGTACGAGCAATAATGTTGCCATGTTACATTAACTATTTATTGTCCTTGTTTCTGCTGTACTGGAATCCAATAGCTTTTAATACTTTCTTCAATGAGGAACGTGAAATTTTAACTTTTGATGTTTCGTATTTGGCAGCTTTCCGCAGAATATTGTCTACAGTGTGTAGCCTTCTTTATATAAAGCAAGTATTGAGGTTAGGACACATGTTTATACGATATTTTTTTCTCAGAATGTGTTCGGAAATAAGCTGCTTAAAGGACGGTAAATCCTCGCAAATCACCCTGTATTCTAAGCTTGTTTTCCTCTAAAACAACGCCAGTCCTTGTCTTAAAGATTGTGTTGTTGTGCATGTCACTTGAAAACTCGTTTAGTCCGTAGACCGGTGGATAAAGAAAACTAGCCCAGTATTTTATAAATATGGACTAAACGCGTTTTGTAATCACACCCTTCAGTTGAGCAATACATGTAATTACTAAACCAAGAACCACATGCCCTAGGTTGGGTCAGCAGCGCTTTGTGATGTAGTAATCAACCGTAAATGAACAAGGATCAGTGCTGAATTGTGTTGGTGAAGCACTTGACCCACTGTACGTGGTCATTTGTTGGGCTATTACCACTGTGGTATAAACGTGGCTGCATCCAGAAATTTCATAATGGATTATACACCTATTTCCTATTTTCCACGCGAAATATCACGATCTGAACAAATTTTACAATACGAGAAAATATTTTACGAATTAACGAAATCAGATAATTAAAGTAGGTTCAAACCATACAGCGGCGCACTTTACTCAAGCTAGTCAAATTGTGTAGTATAGTGAGTCACACGTGGAGATGATGATGATGATGATGATGATGTTGATTATGATGATGATGATTATGTTGATGATGATGATGTTGATTATGTTGATGTTGATGATGTTAATGTTGATTTTGATGGTGTTGATGTTGATGATGATTTTGATTATGATGATAATGAAGTTGATGATGATGTTGATGTTGATTATGTTGAGGGTTATGTTGATGATGATGGTGATGTTGATGCTGTTGATGATGATTATGTTGATGTTGATTATGTTGATGTTGATGTTGATGTTGATGATGGTGATGTTGATGTTGATGATGATGATTTTGATTATGATGATGATAATGAAGTTGATGATAATGTTGATGTTGATTATGTTGATGGTTATGTTGATGATGTTGATGCTGTTGATGTTGATTATGTTGATGTTGATATTGATGATTATGATGATGATGATGATGATGAAGTTGATGATGGTGATGTTGATGGTGTTGATGTTGATGATGATGATGATGATTTTGATTATGATGTTAATGAAGATGATGATGTTGATGTTGATTATGTTGATTATGATGATGTTTATTATGTTGATGTTGATATTGATGATTATGATGATGATGATGAAGTTGATGATGGTGATGTTGATGATGTTGATGGTGATGATGATGATGTTGATTATGTTGATGTTGATATTGATGATTATGATGATGATGGTTATGTTGATGTTGATGCTGTTGATGATGATGTTGATTATGTTGATGTTGATATTGATGATTATGATGATGATGATGATGATGATGATGTTGATGATGGTGATGTTGATTATGTTGATGTTGATGATGATGATTTTGATTATGATGATGATAATGAAGTTGATGATGATGTTGATGTTGATATTGATTATGTTGATGGTTATGTTGATGATGATGTTGATGCTGTTGATGATGATGGTGATGTTGATGGTGTTGATGTTGATGATGATTTTGATTATGATGATGATAATGAAGTTTATGATGATGATGTTGATTATGTTGATGCTGATGATGTTGATCATGATGATGATGTTGATGCTGTTGATGATGATGATGATGTTGATGTTGATTATGTTGATGTTGATATTTATGATGATGATGAAGTTTATGATGGTGAAGTTGATGTTGATGGTGTTGATGTTGATGATGATTTTGATTATTATGATGATAATGAAGTTGATGATGTTGATGTTGATTATGTTGATGGTTATGTTGATGATGTTGATGCTGTTGATGTTGATTATGTTGATGATGAAGTTGATGATGATGAAGTTGTTGATGTTGATTAAGTTGATGATGATGATGATGATGTTGATGATGAAGTATAAATTTTACAGCTTAGGACAGCAGTCCAATCCATGAAGATCACATAATTTTATAGAAGATCGTAAAAATTAGTGAACATAACCTATACGAATTTATTCCTATACTTTTTCCTTTTTGCGTTTTGCGAAAAATCACTTTCTAATCATTTTTCTCAGTTATTACTCTTAAGGCATCTCCTAGTGAAATAATTTAATTTGCATCCAAATAATGTGACCGGGAGTTCATCGATTGTTATTGTGAGCATGGTTGGGATTGTAAGGATGTTTGGGATTTGAAATAAAAGTTTGATATTTCTTTTCATTTCTGTCTTCATACTCCCCGCATTTAAATTTAACAAGGCGGAGCCTTCTCGTTAACTACTTCATAATCGCTTCCTCATTCCAGGAGGCCTAGTCTGCAGACAACAATGCAATTGATAGTCGAAACGATTCACACATCAATATGACGCCAGTGAGTTGTTTGAAACTGTAATGAATAATAATGTGTCATTACAGAGAATTGGATTCATTTGGAAATTAATACCACAGTTAAGTACTTCAGAACTGTTAGACTATATCAAATTACGTATTTCTGCCTTTATACTCCCAGTGTTTATTAAGAATCGCCATCTTTAATAAAACTTCTGTAGTATTAAAACCAAAACTTATATATTACCATCTTTTTCAATAAAACGGTCCTTTGCAAAGAATTCATAGCTTTCTTCAAACTAGTGCTCTGTATCTCTTTTTGTATCATAACAAAAAATGTAGATATATTAGGGCTATGTCGAAAATGGTTCATTTCCGGACCAATTTGTTTTCTTCCTTCCTGAAGAAGGCACGAATGCTAGAATCGCAGCTTGAGCCTTTTAATGCCGAGCTCCTATTTTGGGATGATTGGGAAGTCCTTATGACCGTATTCCTTTGAACACATGATTCACTGCTTGGTGCCATTTTATCGATTCAACTACGATATTCTGCAGCATCCTAAGGTCGCTGGCAACTGCTCGCAATTCACGTACTATGTTCTGTTGCATCTTTTATTAACCTGAAGATCGCAGCACAATAAATATCGTGACACATCACAGTGTCTTCTGTCCGAGGGTGCAACAAATCTAGTAGATACTTGACCTGCCACAGCCCGCTCTGAAAGCCCTACCCCTATCTGCAGCTGCCATCTGTTAGATATCCCGGTGGACCTGACAATTTTGAAGACGATAGAGCGAGTTGAAATTAATGAAGTCGAAATGAGTTCGAGGTCCAACGCCGGAAGTTACCAGCAATTGTGCTTGAAGTGGTTGAGGGAGAAAACCTCGGAAAAAACCCAAACCAAGCAGCTTTTCCTTACCAGGATTTGAATCTGCGCCCGCTCGTTGTATAGTTAGACCTTCATACCGGTCCAATATTTACTGCAAGTTTTTTGCTTGTGTTGATTTGTACAGGGACATCATTTTATTTTTACTTCAATTTTTATTGTACCTGAGTTTTTAATGTACTTCACTCCCACCCCTTCTTCCAACGAAGTTCAACCGTCCTGCACACAGATCCAAGACCGCATATACAGTCATAGTAGCCTTACGGTCATAGTAAACAGTACGTTCCAAAAATATTTTCGAGTTTTCCAGTGACGAAAGAACTTCCAATATTGAATCATTTTCGCACAGGTACTGTCGTCCATTTGCCTACGTCGTATCCCGGTTTCCCTCACCAGCTTTTATTCGCCAGCTAGTGGCTGGGCTGTCTTAGCTCTTTTCTGAAAACATTAATTTCTGTTAGGAATTGGACGTCTACGTAATATTATACAATTGTTTAAAACAACTTAAATAAAATGGCCTTGTTAAGTAATTAACTGTCACGTGATTTCCTCCCTTTCTACGACCCTACGACATAACCACTTGGACGGACAGTAGATAGTATGTCTGAGTAATTTTATCTTTTCGAATCGGGCAGAAGTGAAGATTGAATTTACAGTACGTAAGGTACTCTTTTATAGAGTAGGTACAGAATTATTTCAACATGAGTTACTAGTACGAAGGACGAAAATGATAATAATTGGGATTAGGTACAATAGTCTATAGTGCGATAATATGCACATTAGAACTGAAGCCTGTATCGAAATGAACGGTCACCATTTTCAAAAATAAGTTTAAGTATCCATATTATAATTATTTTTCAATTTAACTTCATTCTCTATATTGTACGCTAATGTGTTGTAGACAGTATAATATACACTGCATAATGAATACGTCCACATGGACAGCTCAGTTCGTGAGTAAAAACACTCATTGTTAATACTGTACTGTATTTTGATTAAACAAAAACCTAATGAAAATTATCAAACTCAAAATCGCGATATTTCCTAGTTTACGTAAATGGATGAACTACTTTTCTTCCCTCCTATACCTAGTAAAGTGATTTGTTTGTATATTACGCCAGTATCATTGAACTCCAGTTGTGGAAGAGGGTAGCAAACGGCGTTGATCCAGAGGTATAGCCAGGTTAATATTAAAAATGTTAGTAAAATTCAAAATAAGGTTCTTAGGAAAATATTTGGGGCTAAGAGGGATGAAGTTACAGGAGAATGGAGAAAGTTGCACAACACAGAACTGCACGCATTGTATTCTTCACCTGACATAATTAGGAACATAAAATCCAGACGTTTGAGATGGGCAGGACATGTAGCACGCATGGGCGAATCCATAAATGCATATAGAGTGTTAGTTGAGAGACCGGAGGGAAAACGACCTTTGGGGAGGCCGAGACGTAGATGGGAAGATAATATTAAAATGGATTTGAGGGAGGTAGGATATGATGGTAGAGACTGGATTAATCTTGCTCAGGATAGGGACCAATGGCGGGCTTATGTGAGGGCGGCAATGAACCTCCGGGTTCCTTAAAAGCCAGTAAGTAAGTAAAATTAAAATGATGTCCCTGTACTTGTTATCTATAAATTATTTATTGTTATCACTTTGAATCAGCCTGTATAATGAAAATGTAAGTATGAATCGATTTAAAGAATACTTTTAAATGGATTTGAGGGAGGTAGGATATGATGGTAGAGACTGGATTAATCTCGCTCAGGATAGGGACCAATGGCGGGCTTATGTGAGGGCGGCAATGAACCTCCGAGGTTACTTAAAAGCCAGTAAGTAAGTAAAATTAAAATGATGTCCCTGTACTTGTTATCTATAAATTATTTATTGTTATCACTTTTGAATCACCCTGTATAATGAAAATGTAAGTATGAATCGATTTAAAGAATACTTTAAAATGGATTTGAGGGAGGTAGGATATGATGGTAGAGACTGGATTAATCTTGCTCAGGATAGGGACCAATGGCGGGCTTATGTGAGGGCGGCAATGAACCCGGGTTACGTTAAAAGCCAGTAAGTAAGTAAAATTAAAATGATGTCTTGTTATCTATAAATTATTTATTATCACTTTGAATCACCCTGTATAATGAAAATGTAAGTATGAGTCGATTTAAAGAATACTTTAAAATGGATTTGAGGGAGGTAGGATATGATGGTAGAGACTGGATTAATCTTGCTCAGGATAGGGACCAATGGCGGGCTTATGTGAGGGCGGCAATGAACCTCCGGGTTACTTAAAAGCCAGTAAGTAAGTAAAATTAAAATGATGTCCCTGTACTTGTTATCTATAAATTATTTATTGTTATCACTTTTGAATCACCCTGTATAATGAAAATGTAAGTATGAATCGATTTAAAGAATACTTTTAAAAGCTAGTGAATTTTGTTTTGAAGTCAAAGATATGAATTGGGGGTTATCTCCAATGAAATGAATCAACCCCCTTCTGTGATGTGCGATAAATATTCACGAGGTGGTAAAAGTGATGATGGAGTAAGTTGGCAGAGGTTGAAGTCTAGACCCGACTAGAATGCTTCTTGCTCAGTTGTTGGTCGCTTTATTCCATTAAAAGTTTCCGAACGAGTCGGATTAAGGCTGGCGGTTGTTTGCTTAATTATCTTAAGCGAAGTGTCTTAACGCAGTTAGCGGACTCCATGTTTGTAGTGCCAACCTAACCCACTGTGATACGTTCCTCCGTCAACGAATCCAATCCGATCGATCAACTTGTTCAACCAGTGGCAACTAATAGACTTAGTGGGTAGAGCAACGCGTGTTGCGGCTGGTATATAAACCCAGGAGCACATTACGCAAATGTATGAATAATATTCAACTAGTAATTTTCATTATAACTAATAAAGATCAGCAACTTTGAGTTCCACACAACTTTTTTCTACTCTCGTACATCATTACGTAATGAATAATTTCGAGGGAAAAATCGTTCCGGAGCCGGGTATCGAACCCGGGACCTTTGGTTTAACGTACCAACGCTCTACCACTGAGCTACTCGGGAACTCTAACCGACACCGATCCAATTTTTCCCTCTATATCCATCATTACGTATATTTATTAGTTACAAATGCTCTTTCCTTCTTCCTGTTCCATGTAGCCTAAGTCTTGGAAATAGCTGCGAACTTGTTCTGGACATAAAGTTTCCGAAACGTTGGATATATCACTTACCAGCACTCGGTGTAATACCTAAAAGTCTACTACTGCAGATAATCACCGTGAAGTCCCCTCAAAAAATCGTAATAATAATAATAATAATAATAATAATGGCTTTATTTAACCTGGCAGAGTTAAGGCCTTCTCTTACAGTCAACCAGGATTAAAACTTGCTTACATAGTTGAACATAAAACTTGATCAGAATTAAGTATTTACGTACTAATACATAATGAGATCAAAAGAGGTAGTTACAGTACATAAAATTTACCTCATAAAATAAAAATAAACATAGTGAAATACATATTAATTTGTTAGAATCAAATACGAATCACATAAAAACAGAAGCCGATAATTCAATAAAAAAGAAAAGAAAAACGTACACAGTAAAAATAAAAATAAACACATTAACGGGTGGAATATGTTATATGACATTATTTGTTTCTTGTTAGTCAAGGGCTGAAAAAAAAGATGCAAAATTTCAGGGAATTAAAATGTGTTAGGCTATTTATTTTGCGGCCCTTTCACAAATTGAGGCCATATTACTATTTTTAAATGAATTTTCTAACGCTGTGCTAAATCAGTTTTCCTACAATCAGTTCAGGGCATAACACAAACGACAAACCATGTGTCATGGCCTTTTAGATTCAACCCGTTCTGGAGTAATTCAAGGCATTAACTTTCACCTGACGGCAGAGCAGTCTTTCGGTTAATTCAGATGCCGCTCACATGCTTTGTTGCCGTGCACATGAGGTTTCTGTCTGGTTTACGTTGACTTGTAGGGAAACTAAAGGCAAACAGAAAGTACAGAATAAATTAATATTTATTTATTTATTTATTTATTTATATGTATTTACTTATTTATTTCTTACTTATTTACTTATTTATTTACTTATTTACTTATTTAATTTATTTTTTTATATTATTTGCTTATTTATTTTTATTTATTTATTTACTTACGTATTTAATTTTAATTTATTTATTTGCTTATTTATTTATTTATTTACATATGTATTTACTTATTTATTTCCTTATTTACTTATTTATTTACTTACTTATTTAATTATTTATTTACTTATTTGCTTACTTTATTTATTTATTTACTTACGTATGTATTTGACTTATTTATTTGCTTATTTATTTATTTAGTTACTTATTTATTTAATTATTTATTTACTTATTTGCTTACTTTATTTATTTATTTACTTATATATGCATTTACTTATTTATTTGCTTATTTATTTATTTAGTTACTTATTTATTTAATTATTTATTTACTTATTTACTTTATTTATTTACTTATATATGTATTTACTTATTTATTTGCTTATTTTTATTTATTTATTTACTTAATTGCTTACTTACTTTATTTTACTTATTTATTTTTCCTTATTTACTTATTATTTATCTAGGTATTTGTTTAATTAATTAATTAATTTATTTAATTACATATGCATTTATTTATTTCCTTATTTACTTATTTATTTTTTTACTTATTTACTTAGTTATTTACTTAATTGCTTACTTACTTTATTTTTTTATTTATTTATTTACATATGTATTTACTTATTTATTTACATATTTATTTACTTACATATTTTTTTACTTATTTATTTATTTGCTTATTTAATTATTTATTTACTTACGTATTTGTTTATTTATTTATTTATTTATTAGTTACATATGTATTTAATTATTTATTTATTTACATATTTATTTAATTATTTACAAATGTATTTACTCATTTATTTGCTTATTTATTTGCTTACTTATTTATTTAATTATCTGTTTACCTATTTGCTTACTTTATTTATTTATTTTATATGTATTTTCTTATTTGTTTGTTTGCTTATTTATTTATTTATTTATTTACTTACTTATTAATTTAATTAATTTACTTATTTGCTTACTCTATTTATTTATATATTTACATATGTATTTCCTTATTTGTTTATTTATTTACATATTTAATTATTTATTTACCTATTTGCTTACTTTATTTATTTATTTATTTATTCATTTATTTATTTATTTATTTATTTATACATTTATTTTTATTTGTAATACTTTTATGATAGGCACCAGCAGGTGATGTGCGGTAGGATTTATCCGTGTTACACGCTTGTTAATTTTGAATATCAGCAAGCCGCTTACAGGTTCCGTATTCAGCGTCGAGTTTTGAAAGGGATGCAAGCATCGACTGTACGTTTAATTGATAGGCCTCTGTTCTCGAATTCACTTCAGGAAGTTACCTTTGTGTCGGTATTGGACTCTGAATTGCCAATTAGGCAGCTTCTTTTGTTCCAACCAGTGATGTTAACCAGAGATCGTAGACTCTCACATTAAAATATCACTGAAAATATTAGATAGTTTGTGTACGAAGTAAATGTATAGTCTGTGCAGGATTCTGGGGTTCGTATACGACATTGAAACAAATTGATATAATATGGACACTGAGGTTGACGATGCCTGCCTATGACGTCAGGTTTACTTGAAGATTGGCAATTTTCTACTACATTTCTGTGATATAGTTTTTCTGTAGTATCGATTATGTTTAGCTCCTTATACTTATACAATGAATAGCTTGTTTATAAATCGTGTGTACATTATTTACTAGTAATTACTACATACGTCGTTTATAACAATACAACTGTACTCCTATCAACTGCTCCCCAACAACCCATTAAAGGAAAATACAGTAATTCTATTGTAAATACTTGTACAGATATATTGTATGCAGGCTCTTTCATAAGTAACTGATTACTGAAAAAAATGAATAATTTCTACGATATTTGGCTGTGTTGCACGTATCTGCTAGTAAGAATCTTTCTCGCTGCCATTCGCTGGATTTCGTTACGCCTTTGACCGCCAGAAGTCTCCACTTTTTTATGTAGAGATGAATGAAATTGTCGCTATGAAATTTAAAACTTAGGATGACTTACTTACTTACTGGCTTTTAAGGAACCCGGAGGTTCATTGCCGCCCTCACATAATCCCGCCATCGGTCCCTATCCTGTGCAACATTAATCCATTCTCTACCATCATATCCCACCTCCCTCAAATCCATTTTAATATTATCCTCCCATCTACGTCTCGGCCTCCCCAAAGGTCTTTTTCCCTCCGGTCTCCCAACTAACACTCTATATGCATTCCTGGATTCGCCCATACGTGCTACATGCCCTGCCCATCTCAAACGTCTGGATTTAATGTTCCTAATTATGTCAGGTGAAGAATACAATGCGTGCAGTTCTGCGTTGTGTAACTTTCTCCATTCTCCTGTAACTTCATCCCTCTTAGCCCCAAATATTTTCCTAAGCACCTTATTCTCAACACCCTTAACCTATGTTCCTCTCTCAGAGTGAGAGTCCAAGTTTTAAAACTTAGGATTAGTGTGAAAAAACCACAAATTACGATAAACTACAATGAACTTAAATTACACTAATTATGACTCACAGTTCTCAATATGTCTGCGCTCCAAAGAATGCAAGCGTCGGACCATATCCTCGTGCACTCTTGAAAACATTTCAGGGCTAACCACTTGTATCGTGTGCACAATCCTTTCCATAAATTCTGGGATAGTGCGAGGTTTATATGCAAACACACGATCCTTAACAAATCCCCATAAAAGAAATCCAAGGAGTAAAGTCTGGAGATCGTGGCGGCCAAGCAATTGGACCTGTGCGACTGATCCACCTGTTAGAAATACTTCGTTAAGGAAGGTTCGAACATCCCGTGCATACCACTCATTTCTTATACCAACGCAAACACGCGATGAATAGAAATTGAGCATTCTTGTGGTCACATTTGTGACTAGATCGACTTCTAGAGGACAAAAGCGTAACCAAATCGAGTGTACGGCACCAGGAATGATTCTTATAAGCTGAAATCTAGAACACAGCCCAAAACAGAAAAAATTATGTATGGTAAGACTTTCCTGTTTTAAATTTCAACGTACCTCGTTTACATGTTTCGACCTATTTATGGGTCATCTTCAGAACTGGTCGTTGTTGGTCTTGGCGCCACTTGTTCTGTTTCCTGTGAGGGTGTGTTCGTGTGTATAGTGTAGAGTCAAATAGTGTGTGTTTTGAAGTTTTGACCCATAAACAGGTCGAAACATGTAAACGAGGTACGTTGAAATTTAACATAGGAAAGTCTTAGCATACATATTCCGAAGTGATACAGCATTAAAAGTTGTGTAATAAAGATTTATAAAAAAATAGTTAATTTTTCGAGTGATCAGTTACTTATGAAACACCCTGTATATATCGATAAAGAAATAAATAAAAAATAATTAATCGTTAGTAATACAAAACACAAACTGCATTAAATACACTCAGGGACAAAAAAAACGGACACTTTAATATTTGGTGGTATTTTGCAAAATATTATCTTCTCATACAATATTATGGTAGCCATCTGTTGTTATGGAGACGTGTATACATTGTTGATTGTTTTTTGTTTTATTAACAAGCAATTACAACAAAATATTCCAGTTTTGCTTTCGGAGTCTCAGCTATAACAATTTTGTCTCAACAACTTTGTGCTTCATTATCGTTATCATTCGTTATTTCTTTATTTTTACATTTTGTGAGTTTAAGTGGGGTTGTAACATTTGTCTTAAAACAAGATGCGACCTGAAGATGTGGCTCGAGCTGTAGCCCTTTACGATGATGGACGCAGTGTACGTTACATTGCAAATGTTATGAATATGGCTAGAAGCACAACCCATGATGCCATAAAACGGCATGGAGAGACCCTAGAATATCCCAGAAGACCAGGTTCGGGTCGTCCAAGAGCTACAAATCCAAATGAAGACAGGTATATGGTGTTGAGAGTTCTTAGGGAGCGCAACCTGCCAGCTACACTGGGAGAACGATTTTCACAGTGTTGCATTTCCGAAAATGTGCCGTATGGAGGTGGTGGAGTGATGGTTTGGGCAGGAGTGTGTACGGATGCTCGTACAGAGTTGGTTTTTGTTGAAAATGGAAGACTAACAGCTGATAGGTATATAAATTAATGTTTGGGTGATGATGTTGTGTCATTTGGCCAATTTGTAGGCGATAATTTTGTTTTAATGCATGATAATGCACGGCCGCATATTGCCCATGCGGTCGGAGATTATCTCCAAGAAGTGGGAATCCATATTCTTCCATGGCCAGCAAGGAGTCCAGACATGAACCCAATTGAACACGTGTGGGACATGCTGGGACGGCGTGTTAAGAATAGACACAGAGACCAGAATCGTTACAGGAGTTGAGGCGAGCACTTGGCGAAGAATGGGAACTTATTCCTCAAGAAGACATTGCTAACCAAATTGAGAGCATGCCAAGACGTATGGATGCAGTTATTCAAGCCAGAGGGGGTAACACCCGTTACTAAAAAGAGTTTTTAATGTTTAAAATGAAAAAACAGTTAGACCGAACGATGCCATAGTTATACGCCCTTTGTAATTTTTTGTAAATTTTCTCATCAGAGATTTTTTTTCAAATGTTGTCGTATAAGGTGCTAAATGAAACATTATTTTGTTTAAATGGGTTTTGTTTCATTTTGAAATAATTGGCAACAAAATACAAGCAAATATAGAAGTGTCCGTTTTTTTTTGTCCCTGAGTGTATTTTCCCTATCGCAATCCGTATCAATACAAGGAATTCCTAAAATATTACAATACCCAACCTAGAGCATAAAGGTTTTACGTTGCTATAGAGATCTTATTACACTTATTTTATTTTTAATAATTCCATCTGTCATACAGAAATTCTGTACATTTCATCTAACAAAATGTATGTAAGAACTGAATTAGTAAAAGTTAGTTCATATGAACAGAATATTCCATTCAGTCGTTTGCGGTGGATATGTTTGAATTCTTTGAAGAGGATCCTGAAATTTGAGGAAAGCAGAAGGCGTGGGACTCAATTAGCGCCACACAAGTTTGTCAAAGACTCAGAAATACGGTCGTCTGTACCTGGAAAATCAAAGCGATCATGAAGCTTCCATTCAACAGAGGATGCGGCGACATTGCAGGCAAGTCGCTCCTCATTACCTCTTCTTACCATGACGCACACAGCGGGAAATCCTTTCACTGTGTCATATGCAAGTGTGAGTGAAGCTATTGTGACGCCGGGAATAACAGTTTTCGATATTTTGAAGTAAATTAATGTTTTCCACACCCACAACAAAGAGCAGGTGGTCTGTGGTGAACCGCATCTTCGAATTTGTCTGTGTGTACCGGCTATTGGACGGGTTTCATTCATATGCAATATATACGAGTTAAGTTATTGATGATGAGTGAATAGAGATACAGGGTGATTCTTATAAACCTTTGCCACTTTAATGAGTTATAATTTGTTGTTGTTGTTGTTGTTGTTGTTATCAAATATTGAAACATTATTTTACCCTTTGGTATATTAGGGTTGTAGTTTGTTACATTTGAAATGCGTTTAGTATTAGTATTAGTATTTATTTATTTAACCTGGTAGAGATAAGGCCGTCAGGCCTTCTCTGCCCCTCTACCAGGAGATTCCAATTATTATATGAACAATAAAATTACAATTAGTATTAAATTTACAATTACAATAAAATCAAAGTACGAAAAGATTACCTGACTAATTAAAGCTAGATAATTTATCATAGAGAAACAAAGAATATTTTAAATTTACTGAATTACAAATTAAATGTATGTATTTATTCACACTGCAATGGGTATATGCCCGGTGGCAGTGGTAACTAATTACACTCAATAATGACAATAATAAAATTATTAATTAAAAATACAATTAATGATAATACTAATAATTAATACTAATAATAATAATAACAACAGAGAATATACTAAATTAAATGAAACGATCACTTAAAATAACATTTGAAATATTCTAATTTGTATCTTAAAACTAAGATCGAACTAAAACCCACGAGTATATGTTCATATCTGCACAAGTACCTTTCCACATTACACTCATTTCGCTGTCAACTCACTCACTGCACTGGAACTACGACACATTTCACTGATTCTATCCTGATTTCACTAACACTTCAAAAACATTTCACTGTTCAAATACTGTGCACTGCCACTATAAACTATAAAGCTTCACTGACAGGAACACGTTTCACTGACACAACACACTTCACTAACACGACATACTTCTTCACTGATACAACACACTTCACTGACAGAACATAATTCTTCCCTGATACAATACTTCAATAACAACATATCATTTACACCCTTTAAATACTGTGTATAATTATCGTCTATTAGTAAGGTCCTTAAGCCTATTTTTATATGCATTTTTGGTTGTTGGTAAAGCCTTTAGTAAGTCTGCAGGTAAAGCATTCCAGTCCCTGATAGTACGATTGAGAAAAGAAAACTTTCCAGTGTCCGTCCTCTGCCTTCTTTCCCTCAATTTATATGAGTGGTCGTTCCTTGAAGAGTAATTTGGCGGCTGCAACCTATTTTTTATTTCTCTCCAGGCAGGCTCACCTCTGTATGTTTTGAACAGTGCGCATAATCGAATTCGCGTTCTCCTGTCCGTGAGTGTGTCCCATTTTAATGGTGAATTTTTCCGACAACACTTGAGAGCCCGTTTTTTAATCTTTTCCAATGTCTTAATAGGTTCTAATCTGTAAGGATCCCAACATGCAGCACCATATTCCATTACTGGACGTACTAGTGATTTATATGCAATCTCTTTGGATTTATCAGAACCTTTTCTTAGCACCCTCATCACAAAGTGTAACGCTCTCCATGCTTTTCCCGCTGTGTCTGTAACGTGTTCCCCCAGCCGAGATCGCTGCTAAATGTTATTCCGAGGTATTTACATTTGTTAACTTCCGGAATGGTTTCACCCCCTAACGTATACGATGCGACTATTTTATTTCTTTTCCTTGTAAAGCTGATGGCTTTGCTCTTTAGAGAATTTATTTTCATTTTGTTGGCTATTGCCCAATCATTTATTCTATTGAGGTCATTCTGGAGAAGAGTAGTATCTTCATGACTTTTTATTTCCCTGTATACCATACAATCATCCGCGAATAAGCGAACCCTAGATAAGATATTAACTGGCAGATCATTTACAAAAGCCAAGAATAGAAGAGGCCCCAAGACACTCCCTGCGGGACCCCGGAAGTAATTTCAATTGAGTTCGATAATTCCTACCCTACCCGTACTCTCTGAGTGCGACAAGTTAAAAATTCCTTGATCCACTGGAGCACTCTGAAGTCAATCCCCGTTGATTGTAGTTTAACCAACAATATATCGTGTGGGACTACATCGAATGCGCGTGAAAAGTCAATAATCACTGCATCTACTTGGCTAAATCTAGAATAACAAAATTGTATAGAGATTAAATTACTGAATATTAAAATATTTTGTGGTAGATTAAAGAAACTATTTACAAGAAATCAATTACTGACCAAGTATGACATTATGTAGAGATAGTACACAATTTTAAAGAAGTAGTAGTAGACATGAGTCATAGTTACAATATAATTACACTAATTAATAGACAGTAAACAATACTAAATACGTTATGCAATGATTACACTCAGTTAAGACAAAATTAAATAAAATTAGAAATTATAATCGAAGGTGTAGAGAGATTGCAAGAATATGACATAAATTTGCGATTTTATACATAATTTTAAGCAATAGTAAAGAGAAAATGCACAAAATTGACTTGGTTATCAAATTAAACACCTAATATATAGGTGGTTTGCGATAGTTTATTTTTTTTTTATTTTAGTAGGTTATTTTACGACGCCTTATCAACATCTTTGGTTATTTAGCGTCTGAATGAGACGAAGGTGATAGTGCCGGTGAAATGAGCCCGGGGTCCAACACTGAAAGTTACACAACATTTACTCATATTGGGTTGAGGGGAAAACCCCGGAAAAAACCTCAACCAGGTAACTTGTCCCGACCGGGAATCGAACCCGGGCCACCTGGTTTCCCGGCCAGACGCGCTGACAGTTACTCCACAGGTGTGGATGGTTTGCGATAGTAAAGAGAAAAACAATAGTAATATACGTTACAAGAGCGGTATGTTGACGTTTTCATGTTCGAGGAAAAGATTGAAAAAGCGAAACGTAGTTGAGCTTTTTTAATTTCCGAGAACATGAAAACAAACCTACCGCTCGTGTATCGTACATTATTTTGTGCGAAGATCGTTTATTACATAACTGAAAGAGGAATTTCTAATTGGTTGCAATGAAATCTCCATCTTGGTTTCTGTTTAATGACGCCAACTTCGGAACACCAAAATATCTTTCTTCCACATTGTTGCTGTAAAATGTTTTCTGTGTTTACTATACTCCAGCAGGCCGTGATATACGTCTGTCTTTTTTTCCCCAGTCTATAAATGCGAACTTAAAACAAACGGTAAGGTTATGTAATGATTTATTTTTCATTTTAATATTTTAACAATATTATTTATATAACATATTGCAGTAATAACATCGGCATCTGGAATCTTGTTGATTTTTTCACGGCTTCCTTAATGTTACTTGTATCAGGAATGCAATAAGTTTCGTGGAGTAGTAGACTTTACTTATTTTTGAAAATATTTAAAAACAATAATTAACATTGCAATTTAGGTGAAATTGCAGTGGTAAGTTTCAATTTATAATTATTACTATGTTAAACGTCTCTAAAAATAATATGTTAAAAGCCTAAAGCAGTAAAATGAATGTCGCGCTTAAGCGGTAAGAAGAGGGAAATTGTTATGTGTGTTACGTTGGGAATACTGAATGTGGTATTTCACACTTACCGCGTATTGGTTCTGTGCGGAAAACAAGCAAATACGCACGATCTCGCACAAAATTACTTACGGTTACAAACTATATACCTGTCATCAAATACTGAACAATAGTAAAATCTATAATACAAACATAGTTATTGTTGTTATTACTATTATTATGTCCCAAAGAGAGAGACACCTTGTTTTAGATAATGCATTAGGATTTTATATCATCATTAATCTACATACACTTAATAGCTACAGTCTTGTGTAGATGTCATGTATAAACTCTGTGAATTGTTTGTAACAACATTTTTTCTAAGTAAATGGTAAAGGGTGTGCAGTAATTTAAATTGCAGTTCGAGATATGATGTTTTAAAAAGTGTGAAGTTAGTTGTAGTTTCTTTTCGGGAATTAGAATAAACTTGAAATTAAATGTAATGATCTTTTTGGTTCTGAGAGAATTTTGTTTACCGCGTTTTAACCGTGACGTTTTTTTTAGTTCTTTTAATTATTCTGGTTATTATATTGTGTTTCTGTTTGTGAAGGATTTTAGATAAGTACGCAAATAGCCATAGTAGTTGATGCGTCCTTTTTAAACCCCACTAACTAACTCTAGGAGAATTTGCATTCGTATCCCTGGCACGATTACCGTCCATTGTTGATATTGGTATTGGATATTATTGCAGAATGTATCTAGTGGAAAGTTCGTCGTAATATCACTTCCACAGCGTCTTTTTGTGCTGAAAAGTACTAGATGACAAATTCCCTGGTTAAAACGCAACGGGCATTTCGAACAGAATTCGGTGTGACCAATATTCCAACAATTTTGTCGATAGTGAGAAAGCTGCAGACAATTGGCTCGCTTCTTAGCGAGAGTGGATAACATGGACCTGCAATGCCTCAAGCTTGTGTGGACGATGTTCGAGAACGTTCACTGAACTCGCTAAAGAAATCGTTGCGTCAATTAAGCCTGGAGACAGACTACCCATAATGTCACATGACAAAGAGCAGCGAAAAAATTATTACATGTAGTGCAGGAATTGAAGGAACCAGACTTGCAAAAGCGACAAAACACGCTGTACAAGTGAGTACTGCATGTTTGCGATACTGCGGTGAAGTAGGCACTACATACAGTACGTTATGCAATAATAGCCAATATCAACAATGGACGACAATCGTGCCACGGGTACCAATATAAATTTTCCCAGAACTACAGAGAGCATAATATTAAATTTAAAGTTCATACTAACTCACAAAAATA
Organism: Periplaneta americana; assembly: GCA_025594305.2. Lineage (NCBI taxonomy): Eukaryota > Metazoa > Arthropoda > Insecta > Blattodea > Blattidae > Periplaneta > Periplaneta americana. The sequence goes on along the minus strand of JAJSOF020000031.1, from coordinate 104,004,171 downwards.
AATTATAACCCATTAAAATTGTAAAGCTTTGCATGGATCGCCCTGTATAATATTAGCAAAAAAATGACAGGTAATTCATATATTTCTTATACAGAGGTGTGAAAATTATTAGAATAATCTCAATTTTAAAGGTTTTTTAATAGTTCCTTCACAAATATTAATTGAATTGATGAATATTGGTACATACTAATATACTGATGTAGGATATATTTACTACTAACAATGCCGGAAAGCATTGTTGTACATTGGTATTTTTCTTATTTTACAATTGTTATTGGAATTCAGAAATTATTATATTATGTTGGCGGAATTGGAAACATAACAAATTATATGCAAAAAACAGATGAATACGTTCATTTGAACCTTCACAACAATGTAAACGCAAAGAACAATTTGTTTTTAATTAATTTTTTATCTTTCCAATTCCACCAACATAATATAATAATTTCTGAATTCCCATAACAATTGTAAAATAAGAAAAATACAATGTACGACAATGCTTTCCGGCATTGTTAGTAGTAAATATATCCTACATCATTATAGTAATATTATATACCAGTATTCGTCAATTCAATGAATATTTGTGAAGGAACTATTTATAAACCTTTAAAATTAAGATTATTCTAATAATTTTCACACCTCTGTAATTGCGTGAAACGTTTATGCTGTTCGTGATTGTTATTGTGAGCATGGTTGGGATTGTAAGGATGTTTGGGATTTGAAATAAAAGTTTGATATTTCTTTTCATTTCTGTCTTCATGCTCCCCGCATTTAAATTTAACAAGGCGGAGCCTTCTCGTTAACTACTTCATAATCGCTTACTCATTCCAGGAGGCCTAGTCTGCAGACAACAATGCAATTGACAGTCGAAACGATTCACACATCAATATGACGCCAGTGAATTGTAATGAATAATATAATATATTATTACAGAGAATTGGATTCATTTGGAAATTAATACCAAAGTTAAGTACTTAGAATTAGACTCTGTTAAATTAACTATTTCTGTCTTTATATTCCCCGCATTTATTAACCACACGCATTTCTGTAAGAAAAATGACGAATTCATTATGATGCCACATTAATTTGTTTCTCCCTTATGTTTTATCACGTCCGCACATCATCATTTCATTCATCCAAAGCCTACTGTAATTATTGACGTCACCGTATTAACAAAAATTGTGACCAATTTTCTCAATGCTAAAGACATAAGCGTTTCAGTCAGAAATGAATATCGTGAAAATCGTGCGTGTTTTTTTTTTTCATATGTTTTGCAATTTCCACAAGAATTTACGTTATTTATTATGTTGTGATTGATACCACTGGTTGTTTATTTTATTGCTGTATTATTGAGAAAACATACAGTGTGTACCAATGAAAGGCAGTCAAAATCAAATTTTTATTTCAGGGACTTTCTAAGTTAAGAACGTATATATCTTATTTAATAGTAATAGGTCTGTAATTATATTACTTTATGTTTATTATTTTGTTCAGTTATTTTTATTATTATTCCCTAAATAGTCTTATTCAAATATCACTTGACTTTTCATCTCTCTGGATAATTGACTCGCTCGTTAATTATCGACAAGAGGAGAACTCTTGTGATATTTATTTTATGCTCGACCATGCCGAAATTTAGTAACTATACACATGGTAGCAGCCCTTTAATAGACCTCATTGAAGTATACCTATTCATTAAAGTTCAGGTGTTCCACCAATCAGAAAATACCATTGTAGCAATATGAAAGCGCAAGTATCGATTATTCTCAGATATGCTATCGAAAGACAACTAGCGCGAGATTTGACAATATTAAACTAAGTCGAAAAAAACAACACACAAATTAACATCAATTCACCGTCATCTTCCAGCCTTTCACAAAGCACATACCCGCAAATTCATTTCAACAATTGCCGGAAAAAAACAATATGGTCGAGCATAAAAAGTCGTATGAAACTTGACTGTAATGGTAATTAAGACGCTCGTATGAAAATTATGAAACTCGCTTGCGCTCGTCTCATAAACATACTCGTGTCTTAATTACTACCAATTTAGGCTCTTGCATAATGTACTAATGTGTAACAATATTTTAATTTCAGTAATCAAAAGGCAAAGAATTAAATAAATAATGAATAGTGTGTATATATATATATATATATATATATTTATATATATATATATATATATATTCATATTTTGTTTATCAACATTATTTTCAAATCAAGATTTCAGGTATAACTCCCCGTAAAGTTGATTTGAATAATTTCGAGGAAAAATTGTTCCGGAGCCGGGTATCGAACCCGGGACCTTTGGTTTAACGTACCAACGCTCTACCACTGAGCTACCCGGGAACTCTAACCGACACCGATCCAATTTTTCCCTCTGTATCCACAGACCTCAAAGTGGGCTGACAACCGTCAAGCAACCAACTTCGAGTGCACACCAACTCCGTGTGACTTAAATTGTGGTTTTCTGTTAACGAACAGTGACGTGTATTATGCAAATCAAGATTTCAGGTATAACTCCCTGTAAAGTTGATTTGAATAATTTCGAGGGAAAAATTGTTCCGGAGCCGGGTATCGAACACGGGACCTTTGGTTTAACGTACCAACGCTCTACCACTGAGCTACCCGGGAACTCTAACCGAGTTATACCTGAGTTATACAGGGAGTTATACCTGAAATCTTGATTTGCGTAATACACGTCACTGTTCGTTAACAGAAAACCACAATTTAAGCCACACAGAGTTAGTGTGCACTCGAAGTTGGTTGCTTGACGGTTGCCAGCCCACTTTGAGGTCTGTGGATACAGAGGGAAAAATTGGATCGGTGTCGGTTAGAGTTCCCGGGTAGCTCAGTGGTAGAGCGTTGGTACGTTAAACCAAAGGTCCCGGGTTCGACACCCGGCTCCGGAACAATTTTTCCCTCGAAATTATTCAACATTATTTTCGCTCTGAATTCATTGTTCGTAGTATTAGCTGCCTTGATACATTCCGCACAATAAAGTTTCTTATCGACATGCTAAGTGGAAACAGAGAAGCCTGCATGTGATACAATATTATATCGTGGGGGTGAATGCAGTCGTCAACGTAACGTCTGTGCTCAAATAATGCGTTTGTTAGCACTCGGAGCCGCCTTTGAGGTGGTTTTCCAATTAATTGGATATCGGGCTGTTCCCTTTGCTCATCGTCTCGGATTCGAAATGTCTTGCGATTTGACGTGCTAATGAACAAGCATTGATCTAGGCTCCAGATAACACGGGAGAAGTACAGTGCCTGGAGAAATATACCGCAGACTGAGGGAATATTTGCTCTTTGCTGCAGACTGCTATTCCATCCAACATAATGTATGAAGTTGTGTCAAATACACGCTGAAAGATCTCTGTTGGTTCTATGTATCTAACGATTTCCAGTTTAATTTGATATTTTTACATGTTCTGCTATTCTATTCTATTCCATTTCATTCTATTCTATTTTATTCCGTTTCTTTTGCCTCTATTCCATTACACTCTATTCTATTCCGCTCCATTCTATTCTATTTAGTTTCTTTCAATTCCATTTTATTCCGTTTCTTTCCATTCTATTTCACTCTAATCTATTTCATTCAATTTCCTTTTATTCTATTCAGTTTCCTTTCAAATCCATTATATTCCGCTCTATTATATTCTATTCTGCTTCGCTTTATTCTATTTCATTCAGTTTACTTTGAATTCTATTATATTCCGCTGTATTACATTCTATTCTGCGTCGTTTTATTCTATTTCATTCAGTTTACTTTCAATTCTATTATATTCCGCTGTATTACATTCTATTCTGCTTCGTTTTATTCTATTTAATTCAGTTTACTTTGAATTCTATTATATTCCGCTCTATTACATTCTATTCTGCTTCGTTTTATTCTATTTAATTCAGTTTACTTTCAATTCTATTATATTCCACTCTATTACATTCTATTCTGCTTCGTTTTATTCTATTTAATTCAGTTTACTTTGAATTCTATTATATTCCGCTCTATTATATTCTATTCTGCTTCGTTTTATTCTATTTCATTCAGTTTACTTTGAATTCTATTATATTCCGCTCTATTACATTCTATTCTGCATCGTTTTATTCTATTTCATTCAGTTTACTTTGAATTCTATTATATTCCGCTCTATTATATACTATTCTGCATCGTTTTATTCTGTTTCATTCAGTTTACTTTGAATTCTATTATATTCCGCTCTATTACATTCTATTCTGCATCGTTTTATTCTATTTCATTCAGTTTACTTTGAATTCTATTATATTCCGCTCTATTACATTCTATTCTGCGTCGTTTTATTCTATTTCATTCAGTTTACTTTGAATTCTATTATATTCCGCTCTATTACATTCTATTCTGCTTCGTTTTATTCTATTTCATTCAGTTTACTTTGAATTCTATTATATTCCGCTCTATTACATTCTATTCTGCATCGTTTTATTCTATTTCATTCAGTTTACTTTGAATTCTATTATATTCCACTCTATTATATACTATTCTGCATCGTTTTATTCTATTTCATTCAGTTTACTTTGAATTCTATTATATGCCGCTCTATTACATTCTATTCTGCATCGTTTTATTCTATTTCATTCAGTTTACTTTGAATTCTATTATATTCCGCTCTATTATATACTATTCTGCATCGTTTTATTCTATTTCATTCAGTTTACTTTGAATTCTATTATATTCCGCTCTATTACATTCTATTCTGCATCGTTTTATTCTATTTCATTCAGTTTACTTTGAATTCTATTATATTCCGCTCTATTACATTCTATTCTGCGTCGTTTTATTCTATTTCATTCAGTTTACTTTGAATTCTATTATATTCCACTCTATTACATTCTATTCTGCGTCGTTTTATTCTATTTCATTCAGTTTACTTTGAATTCTATTATATTCCGCTCTATTACATTCTATTCTGCATCGTTTTATTCTATTTCATTCAGTTTACTTTGAATTCTATTATATTCCGCTCTATTATATACTATTCTGCATCGTTTTATTCTATTTCATTCAGTTTACTTTGAATTCTATTATATTCCACTCTATTATATTCTATTCTGCGTCGTTTTATTCTATTTCATTCAGTTTACTTTGAATTCTATTATATTCCGCTCTATTACATTCTATTCTGCGTCGTTTTATTCTATTTCATTCAGTTTACTTTGAATTCTATTATATTCTGCTCTATTACATTTATTCTGCTTCGTTTTATTCTATTTCATTCAGTTTACTTTGAATTCTATTATATTCCGCTCTATTACATTCTATTCTGCGTCGTTATATTCTATTTCATTCAGTTTCCATTCAAATCTATTATATTCCGCTCTATTACATTCTATTCTGCGTCGTTATATTCTATTTCATTCAGTTTCCATTCAAATCTATTATATTCCGCTCTATTACATTCTATTCTGCGTCATTATATTCTATTTCATTCAATTCTATTATATTCCGCTCTATTACATTCTATTTTGCGTCGTTTTATTCTATTTTATTCAGTTTCTTTTCAATTCTATTATATTCTATTGTGTTTCGTTTCTTTCCATTTTATTCAGTTCCATTCCCATTTATTTTTCAGCACACGGCTTAGTATTTTTCAAAATTATCTGTTACTTTCACTCACTGATATCAGAATGTATCGAACTGTGTTGAAGAATATTGTTAATGTGATTTTCGATCCCCAGCCAAACTTTAAATATGGAACCTACCTCTCCAAGTTAAAGCTGTAAACGCACATCAATGGACAATGCCGCTCTGACCACGGTCCGCCAGGTGTCTGGACTGCATTCGTTGCCATAGTGAATGACGGGTAATGGTGTTTTAAGGGCTTGCCGCCCATGATTCTGTTCGTTCTCTCAGAATAGCAAAATTGATACGTTTTGTGTGCAAAGGATCCGCGGAATTTAATTTCCTGATCGCTATCTACCCTGTCTCCGTGGCAACCATACACTAGGACTGCGCGTGCAGACTCTCTTTTGTTTCCAGGTTTTGCTGAAACATGTAATATTAGTACGAATGCTGGGTCGTTGTGGTTGCACTGTAGAATAGACTGGAACGCTGGATGTCCATTATTTCTATTCACAGTCGAGATAAGGATGTTTTTGTGATGCTTTGTTCCAAGGTATAGATTTTCTGACGCTTGAAATTTCCGACAATATTAGCCGATGTCAACTGCTGTCAAAGGGCTTATTTTTCTTGTAGTATTGTAGTTTTGTTATCGACGAGGGAATTGGGAAGATTATCTCTGGAGTGTTACATAAGAGACAAAAGAGAAATTTTAAGTACAGGAGATGCCTAGACTAACAGTTGGCTTCAGATCGGTTTTTATTTGAAGTTGTAGTCGTAGGAAGTGTGCTGGCAATATCTAAAATTTAAATTCGTATTTCCAAAACAAACAAATACTGAGGATTATCTATATATCAGTGATGTTCTTCTGAAATATCATTTTTGTTTTCTTGTTTCGAGGTCATGTTCAAATTCTATGCTCTTTAGACTCATACCAACACAACAGTATTAGTCCATAGATAGGAGCTTATCTTCTTCATTTCCACACTTGTTTTGGAGGGACATTGGTGGTATTTTTTTTCTTTCAGTACTTTCACATTTTCGTCTAAGCCAGTGATGTCAAAGCAAGCGCATTTTTCTGACCTTGACGTCGTGCGCGGGCAGCAAGCGCTAAGTATGGAAAGAGGAAGGGTTGTGTATATGAATAAGCAGCCTGTTGGATAAAGAAAACAGTGGTGCACAAACTTCAAACGGAACGTGAAATTTTATGTCGTTTTTTTATATGGCTTCTTTCTGTTTAATATTATCTATATTGTCTGTAAAACAAAAGTACTAACACTGATTTCTTAATATTGCACTTGTGTTTTAAATCTTAATAACATAATAGAGAGTTAAGAAGGAATATTCACTTAAATTCCATAGTAGTATAATATTATACTGTATTAAGTGGATGAAACACATCATTCATAAAGAAAGTGATATTCGAAAGAAAGAGATTGAGTATGACATGATAAGTTGGAATTTATATTGATGGTATCTTTAGCCTTAAAAAAATAATCAATAAACTAATCAAAACAATATTACAGTACAAAGCAAAGTTACCTAGGTACTGTATCTGTTTTAAGTGTAACTAATATTACACAACAAAACTCTTATCGAAAAGCCTGTGACAAATATCCGAGAATAATCGATACTTGCGGTTTTTTGAAATATTCATTTTGAACAGTTGTAACCTGAGTCGTCATTGGCTGGAAAGACCTGACCTTTAATGAGTAGGTATATGCACAAAGGTCTGCTACAGGTATAATTACTTACATTATGCAATTAACGCTTTTAAGGTGATATTTGTGAGCAACTTCCTATCATCAGAATATTAAATTATTATCTCGAAATATGCTGAAGTTATACAGCTGACATTTTTACAACACATGGGCACGTATCTTTTTGCTTATGATCTAACAGTAGTTGCTTTGTTAATTCAGTTCCTTACGAACAATTTCCATGCGAATATTTTCAATATACTATCTTCAGTAATACGTATATACGGTATATTAGATTTACGAAAACATTCTGTAAGGCTACTAAATAAATAGGCCTATATCTGAAAATTTCACTTTTCTATACGGAAAGTTGAGCAAACATTTCTTTTGAATAAAAAAATCAAACTTGTGAAAAATGAGCATTAAAATTAAAACTTACATTCTTATAATGCACTTATACTTCTCAGGCAAATCTAAAAATTACCATGGATACAGTTTTAATAAGTTCTCTTCCCTTTATCTATTGAATCAGTGCTGGCCATCCCTGAATATAGCTCGACCAAGCGGCATATACCACCTCTTTCGTCTGTCTCTTTCATTTCCGCTGTAAAGCGCTCAGGCTCTCCTGGGCTCTAAAGCGCGCGCTTGCTCCTGTGGGCATCAATTGACATGCCTGCTTTAAAGTTTCGATTGGATTATTGAGGAAAAACTATAAAATGAATTACAATACTTCAAACCCGAGTATTTCGCTACTCGCAGGGCTCGATACGCCACGTCTAGCAGTAGGACATCTCAGTGGAACAGGTTCATTCCCTTGCTGTGTGCCGCAGAGAGAGATTTCCATCTATCTGTAATGAAACTTCCCGCGAGGGACTTCCACACAGCCCGGCTAGGCTACTGTTCGCCAACTGTTGGATCGCTATGGTTGTTGTGTTAGGGGATTTGACGGCATTTTCTTTTCCATCAGTCCATATTACAAGAGAAACCGCCATGATTGTTGGGCTTGTAAGCCATGGAGCAAGGGTTCAATTACCGATCCACCCTAAATTTATAATTTGTGTAGGCAAGCCCGTGGTTCAGGTAATACAGAGGTTCTCCCGGTTCCCCTGTGGCATTACAACAATTCCACATAATCACTATCATTTCTTTTCAGTGTTTTGTAGACCAACAGTCTCTGACGACGAACAAAGTGATCTATTTTCTCGGCACTAGTGACATTTATCCGTTCTTCCACATTGAAGTAATCGGGTATTACAAACATACAGAGTGTCCACATGAAACCTTTACAATTTCAGATGTAAGTATCAAATATTGAGACACGATATCAGGATGTGGATTTCAGCTTGTTAATCAGAAACTGCCATAGTTTTTATGGGAATAATGTTGGATTGTTGAAATGCGTTGCACCTGTGTATCTGATCGTGTCTCGAATAATTCACACCTGCAACAAAAAACTCATTTTAACAATCCAACAAAATTCCTATAAAAACGTTAACAGTTTCTGATTAACGTGCAGAAAACAGCATCCAGATACCTTGTCTCAATAATTTATTTACACCTGAATTTATAAAGGTTTCATATTGACACCCTGTACTTTAAAATACAGAAGCCTACATTCTCCTCTGTATCCCTTTAACTTTAAAAGCAGTTTTTGAAACAAATTACGAAACCTCGTAAGAATATTTTATTTCATTTTAGTAGGTTATTTTACGACGCTTTATCAACATCTTAGGTTATTTAGCGTCTGAATGAAATGAAGGTGATAATGCCGGTGAAATGAGTCCGGGGTCCAGCACCGAAAGTTACCCAGCATTTGCTCATATGGGGTTGAGGGAAAAGCCCGGAAAAAACCTCAAGCAGGTAACTTGCCTCGACCGGGAATCGAACCCGGGCCACTTGGTTTCGCGGCCAGACGCGCTAACCGTTACTCCACAGGTGTTATACTCGTAAGAATATCCCCTGTAAATTTTAATATTCTAAGGAACATATAAAAGGTTTAGCAAACTGTTTTTGAAAATATATATTGTGAGATAAATTGAAAACGGATATGAGCTAATTTTTCATATAAACTAGTAGAAGGATTTCATTCATCTTTCTACAAAGTCTATAGACGTAATTTAATTTTGGTGTGTAGGATCCTAGGAGAGCCTGAATAATGAGATACGACCTTTTAATATATCTAAACAAATTAATGTAATGTAATATAATTTAAGAAAAATTTAAAGACATTATATCTCATTTCCAGACAAATATAAGAAAATTACATTCATTATCAAATTGAATGACGACTGTAGGCCGTGTAAAAATTTTTATCCCAATCTCTCAACTAGTTTGAGAAAAATTGGTACATACAACTCAGTTTTTCACTTTTTCTTTCTTCACGAGATCTTTTAAAATTCCTTTTTAAATTTGTTTATGTGTTCAGTGCAATATTAAAATGTACACTCAAATCCATTTTAATATTATCTTCCCATTTACGTCTCGGGCTCCCTAAAGATGTTTTTCCCTCCGGCCTCCCAACTAACACTCTATATGCATTTCTGGATTCGCCCATACGTGCTACATGCCCTGCCCATCTCAAACGTCTGGATTTAATGTTTCTAATTATGTCAGGTGAAGAATACAATGCGTGCAGTTCTGTGTTGTGTAACTTTCTCCATTCTCCTGTAACTTCATCCCTCTTAGCCCCAAATATTTTCCTAAGCACCTTATTCTCAAACACCCTTAACCTATGTTCCTCTCTCAAAGTGAGAGTCCAAATTTCACAACCATAAAGAACAACCGGTAATATAACTATTTTATAAATTCTAACTTTCAGATTTTTTGACAGCAGACTGGATGATAAAAGCTTCTCAACCGAATAATAACAGGCATTTCCCATATTTATTCTGTGTTTAATTTCCTCCCGAGTGTCATTTATATTTGTTACTGTTGCTCCAAGATATTTAAACTTCTCCACCTCTTCAAAAGATAAATTTCCAATTTTTATATTTCCATTTCGTACAATATTCTCTTCACGAGACATAATCATATACTTTGTCTTTTCGGGATTTACTTCCAAACCTATCTCTTTACTTGCTTCCAGTAAAATTCCCGTGTTTTCCCTAATCGTTTGTGGATTTTCTCCTAACTTATTCACGTCATCGGCATAGACAAGCAGTTGATGTAACCCGTTGAATTCCAGGTCCTCTCTGTTATCCTGGACTTTCCTAATGGCATATTCTAGAGCAAAGTTAAAAAGTAAAGGTGATAGTGCATCTCCTTGCTTTAGCCGCAGTGAATTGGAAATGCATCTGACAGAAACTGACCTATACGAACTCTGCTGTACGTTTCACTGAGACACATTTTAATTAATCGAACTAGTTTCTTGGGAATACCAAATTCAATAGGAATATCATATAAAACTTCTCTCTTAACCGAGTCATATGCCTTTTTGAAATCTATGAATAACTTTTTTAGTCCCATTTTTTCCTCCATTTATTATTATTATTATTATTATTATTATTATTATTATTATTATTATTATATGGAGAATGTAGCTAGACGAACTGAGTGGAAAACTGAGGCGTATTATTTATATAGAATGCATTGACGCGGACCTAGTAGAAAACCACAACTCACTTAGCTTGTTATAAGTTATAATTTAACACATTTCGTTTCTTGATTCCGTTACCCAGATTTATCTAGTGACTCTACGACATCCCATGTATAAATTACATGAAAACAAAATACTTTTTTCGCATAAAGAAAGTTGGAAACCTTTATTTCCGTGAAAATTTGGAAATGTATTTTTCGCTTATGTTTCATACCACAAATAAATGAAACGTCACTAATGCCAACTGTCTTTGCAGGTTCTCCTTAATGCGTTTGTAACACGAAGAAGAAAGGAAGAGGCCCTCCTGTGAAGTTGGAGGACATCAAGCTGTGAGCAAGGGACTGCAGCTCTCACACTTACCGACTTCAGTGGCGACCTGACAGCTGCCGCCGCTGCAACACAACATGTGAGTACACAAAGCTCTCTTCTTACAGTTCAGTGACAGTCAAGTTGTGAATAACAATTGCCAACATCTCCGGCTATAATTGACCTCTTAATATGACGTAACTGATAACATGAATTTTTATGTCTGGTAGCGTTCTGCGATTTGATTAGAACGTGAATGAACATTCGTAATTTTATTACGTCACAGACAAGGACGTTTCGTCAGTATCTTGTAGTGATGTGAAGGCTATACAGCCATTCCGCGTTAAAGTCAGCAGCAGTGTTGGATTTTATGAAAATGTTGAGAGTAAGGGAATTTCTCATTGACAAACTAATTTTTTCGTTTATTTTTTAAGTATTTATATCAACTATAACATATTTGATATTAAGGTTCATTTTTTATAAAGTTATGTATTGTTATTGTTGTTATCATCCATTTTATTTACTGTGGTACCTGATATGTTGCTTTGGATATTTGGTACACCATAGCTGGTACTTCTATCTACCAATAGCTCAGAATGACAGTGAATGTAGTAGAATGTAGTGATATCTGTTAGCAGTATTTTTAAGCCCGGTTCACAATAGTCCGAAATGTAACAATAGATAATTTAGTCACAAAGGACTACATAAACAAAACATCTAGTATCCCGCGCACTGGTTTGTAAGTGGCGGTTGGATATTGAAGATTGTCAATGCTACTAACTAGTGATGAGGTAAACTGCTATATTGTGATCACTGTTCAACCTGTCAGTGCTCATTTATGATCACAGTGATCTTGGACATTGAAACAGTGATTGAACTGCGAACTTGTTGGAGGTGAACACTGAACAGTTCATTCTTCCCCGCTCATCAGAGCTTCTCAGAGCGATGTTTCAATGTACTAGATATTTCGCACATGGTAGGAGAATGCAACAGAATTTTGTGGTTGTGTGTTTGTATTTCACAGAAGTCAAGCACAATATTGAGATGTAAATATAGCTGTTTCATCATTTCAAAAACAGATTATAGGTTTGAAAGTCAGTATTTATATATACCTACATTTTATTTATTTATTTATTTACTTATTTATTTGTTTACTTATTTATTTATTCATTTATTTATTTACTTATTTATTTATTTATTTTCTTATTTATTTATTTACTTATTTATTTATTTATTCATTCATTTACTTATTTATTTATTTATTCATTTATTTATTTACTTATTTATTTATTCATTTACTTATTTATTTATTTATTTACTTATTTATTTATTCATTCATTTATTTATTTACTTATTTATTTATTTATTCATTTACTTATTTATTTACTCATTTATTTATTTACTTATTTATTTATTCATTCGTTCATTTACTTATTTATTTATTCATTCATTTATTAATTAATTTATTTATTTATTTATTTATTCGTAGACAACTGATCATTTGTCGTCTCCTTACCCAATATAATGATTGTCCATTTGATCTTGTCCAGTATTCCTGAAGTGAAATATTATATAGGAAAAAACGGAAAATTATTAATTTTGACATAATTCACACATAATTCAGAAGATGAATGAAACATTAGGCCTATTTTCTAAACCATTGCCATATTTGATAAAATTTTGTTATTGTGGTAATTTTATTAGCTGAATAGTGCAGCCAATTAATAACGTCACTGCTTAAAATAATGGAACCAATTCATAGTGTTCCGCCAAGGGCAGATCTTTCACTGCAAACCCAGCATTCTCCAGTCTTTCCTATTTTCTGCCTTCCTCTTAGTCTCCTCATATGATCCATATATCTTAATGCTGTCTATCATCTGATATCTTCTTCTGCCCCGAACTCTTCTCCCGTTCACCATTCCTTCCAGTGCATCCTTCAGTAGGCAGTTTCTTCTCAGCCAGTGACCCAGCCAATTCCTTTTCCTCTTCCTGATCAGTTTCAGCATCATTCTTTCTTCACCCACTCTTTCCAACATACCTTCATTTTTTCTTCTGTCTATCCATTCCACACGCTCCATTCTTCTCCATATCCACATTTCAAATATTTCTAGTCTCTTCTCTTCACTTCGTCGTAATGACCTGTTTCTGCTCCATACAATGCCACACTCCACACAAACCACTTCACTAGTTTCTTCCTTAGTTCTTTTTCCAAAGATAAGCACAATTAATCCTTTTTCTTTTAGACCCTTCGTTTGCTATTGCGTCCTCCTTTTGACTTCATGGCATGAACGTTTTATTTTAGTAGGTTATTTTACGACGCTTTATCAATATCTTAGGTTATTTAGCGTCTGAATGAGGTAAGGTAATAATGTCGGTGAAATGAGTCCGGGGTCCAGCACCGAAAGTTACCCAGCATTTGCTCATATTGGATTGAGGGAAAACCCCGGAAAAAACCTGAACCAGGTAACTTGCCCCAACCGGGAATCGAACTCAGGCCACCTGGTTTCGCGGCTAGACGCGTTAACCGTTACTCCATAGGTGTGGACGACATTAACGAATTATACATATATATATATTTTATATTTGTTTATAAGTATTTAAGATGTCAGTGTTGAAAGTACATCCATTTATAATAAACTATATTCGAAAACTAATAAATCTTATTCCAAACAATCCTGGAATGCACAGTACATCCTACTTTTTTGTGGAATAATGTAGGATTACATAGTATCAATGTAGAAACTTGTGGGATATTTCGTGATTTCCACATTAAAATATCCCTATTTAAACAACATGAATAATATGGGGCTCGAACTCGCAACTGTAACATTAATGTCTTTACAGCTTAACCACCAGAGCTAGTGTCTAAGAAAATCGTATTGTTTTCCTTATCTGGACGTAAATATGGATATTCTAGGCCTGTTTACGGAATAGCATAAGAATGTATAAAATTCCGTAATATACAAAAAAGCATTCAAATCACTTATCGATATATTAAAAGTTTGTGTAAATATTTACTCAGGAATTAAAAAAGTTTCTGCTTTAGAATTTCGTACTAATGTAATATCGGTTTACAAAAATTATTTATGTTAAAAATATTTTCATTTCTACTACAGTTGACCTCAGTTGATTGTCACTAGGTGTCGTCTCCCTTTGTAGAACGGAAAACAAGGCTGGGCAAAATCTATTTTTTATATCTGAGTCGTTTTATCGATTACGACCCGTGACCTGTGCACCAGATGCCACCAATATGTGATGCAATTAAAACGTGAAAGATTTCGTTGCTAGGAGCTGCGTTCCTAAGAGAAACCGGAAACAAAAGAAAAACTGCAGACATGTGAGCAACGCAAACATTTCCAATTAACAAGGAATCATCTTGGTTATTTTTGTGCCTACGAACTCCATCTGTCTTCAGGATGAGAAGATAAGTCGCGGAAAAAATTTAGTATATTTGTGTATTGCAATAATTTTTTTACATTCGATTGCTACTGTAGCCATAATCAACATGGAAATAGGGTAGGAAAATTAAACGGTTCTGATTATTTTAATGGTTGATTTCCCAAATCAAATAGAATTTTATTTAGCCATTCATTACTCCGTTGTTATGACGATACTCGTACCATGGAAACAATTAGTGTGAGCAGTTTTCCACGCGATCCGTCTTGCTGCATTCTCTATTTAATGTGCCTCCCGATGTTTTCCACACGTCATGGAAATATTCAGAGAGGGTTTGGAATTGAACGGGTTACATCAGCTGCTTGTCTATGCGGATGACGTGAATATGTTAGGAGAAAATCCACAAACGATTACGGAAAACACGGGAATTTTACTGGAAGCAAGTAAAGGATAGGTTTGGAAGTAAATGCCGAAAAGACAAAGTATATGATTATGTCTCGTGACCAGAATATTGTACGAAATGGAAATATAAAAATTGGAAATTTATCTTTTGAAGAGGTGGAGAAGTTCAAATATTTTGGAGCAACAGTAACAAATATAAATGACACTCGGGAGGAAATTAAACGCAGAATAAATATGGGAAATGCCTGTTATTATTCGGTTCAGAAGCTTTTATCATCCAGTCTGCTGTCAAAAAATCTGAAAGTTAGAATTTATAAAACAGTTATATTACCGGTTGTTCTTTATGGTTGTGAAACTTGGACTCTCACTTTGAGAGAGGAACATAGGTTAAGGGTGATTGAGAATAAGTTCTTAGGAAAATATTTGGGGCTAAGAGGATGAAGTTACAGGAGAATGGAGAAAGTTACACAACACAGAACTGCACGCATTGTATTCTTCACCTGACATAATTAGGAACATTAAATCCAGACGTTTGAGTTGGGCAGGGCATGTAGCACGTATGGGCGAATCCAGAAATGCATGCAGAGTGTAGTTGGGAGGCCGGAGGAAAAAAAGCCTTTAGGGAGGCCGAGACGTAGATGGGAAGATAATATTAAAATGGATTTGAGGGAGGTGGGATATGATGGTAGAGACTGGATTAATCTTGCTCAGGATAGAGAACAATGGCGGGCTTATGTGAGGGCGGCAATGAACCTCCGGGTTCCTTAAAAGCCAGTAAGTAAGTAATGGAAATATTGGGTATATGTGTTATGTATATACATGAATATCAAATAAAATACAGTGTGGTGCTAAAGAAAGTACGTGTTGTGTTTCATTACTGCATTTAGAGTACAGACGTTCGGGGAAGTTGTTGGGTTTTCCTTGAACCCCCTGTCACTTGTTTTCATTCAGTTCCATGTTTACGAGTTAGGTACAAAATTCCCTTTTTTCTTCTTGTTTGAAGAGCTATAATATCTATCGGCTTTTCTGGTCCAACGTGACTCTGTTTTCACATGTCGGGCTTCCCTAAGACATCACAGAACAAGTACAAGGAAAGTTACAAGCACTTAGCCCTTTGGAGTACAGATAAATCTCCACCCATGCAAGGAATTGAACCTCGGACCGCTTGGTTGGAAAACGCACACAATGTCCACTGTTTGAAAGCAGCCGACACAATAGCCTTTGTTGCTACTAATAACTTACTTCATTACACAAACTTAAATAACAGATTATGGGATACAAAAGCAAGGTACTACTTTACAGGGTGTTAATAAACTCGTATTACAATGTTTCAAGGTAGGAAGTAGATACTACAGTATAAGGAACATATTTTGCTAATATACCTCTAGACGAAAATGTCTCCTACGTGTCAGACTTTATACGGCAACCAACGTAAGTAACGTGTTATATTGCAATGATAAAATTTACTAAAGCAGTTGTTATTTCAGGATGTTTATGATTATAGTGACGAAAATTGGATCATAAAGAAACATACAAATTGACAATATAGTTGATAGGGTAGAATAATATAGAGGAAGATATCTGGAATGCTTTCGTCATATGGAAAATGACAGAATATAAAGCAAAAATGTGTTTTTTTACAAACTAAGGGGACGTAAAATGTGGGACGTCCATATGTAAGTTAGCACGATCTATTTAGATATGCAACGGACTAAAGCTGAAGGCATGAAGAAGAAGAACAACAAGAACAAGAAGTAGAAGAAAGAAGTAGAAGAAAGAAGTAGAAGAAGCAGAAGTAGAAGAAAAAGCAGAAGAAGTAGAAGAAGAAGAAGAAGAAGTAGAAGCAGAAGTAGAAGAAAGAAGTAGAAGTAGAAGTAGAAGCAGAAGTAGAAGTAGAAGAAAGAAGTAGAAGTAGAAGTAGAAGCAGAAGTAGAAGTAGAAGAAAGAAGTAGAAGTAGAAGCAGAAGTAGAAGTAGAAGAAAGAAGAAGAAGTAGAAGCAGAAGAAAGAAGTAGAAGTAGAAGCAGAAGTAGAAGTAGAAGAAAGAAGTAGAAGCAGAAGAAGAAGTAGAAGTAGAAGAATAAGCAGAAGAAGAAGAAGAAAAAGAAAAAGAAGAAGTAGAAGAAGAAGTAGAAGCAGAAGAAGAAGAAGAAGAAAAAAAGAAGAAGTAGAAGAAGAAGCAGAAGCAGAAGTAGAAGAAAGAAGTAGAAGCAGAAGAAGAAGTAGCAGAAGCAGAAGTAGAAGTAGAAGAAAGAAGTAGAAGTAGAAGAAAGAAAGAAGTAGAAGTAGAAGAAGAAAGAAGTAGAGAAGTAGAAGAAGAAGTAGAAGAAGAAAGAGAAGTAGAAGTAGAAAGAAGTAGAAGTAGAAGCAGAAGTAGAAGAAAGAAGTAGAAGAAAGAAAGAGAAGTAGAAGAGAAGTAGAAGAAAGAAAGAGAAGTAGAAGAAAGAAGTAGAAGCAGAAGTAGAAGAAAGAAGTAGAAGTAGAAGAAAGAAGAAGAAGAAGTAGAATAGAAGAAAGAAGTAGAAGAAGCAGAAGTAGAAGAAAGAAGAAGAAGCAGAAGAAAGAAGAGAAAGAAGTAGAAGAAAGAAGTAGAAGAAAGAAGTTAGAAGTAGAAAAGAAGAGAAGTAGAAGAAAGAAAGAAGTAGAAGAAAGAAGTAGAAGAAGAAGTAGAAGAAAGAAGTAGAAGCAGAAGTAGAAGAAAGAAGTAGAAGTAGAAGTAGAAGAAAGAAGTAGAAGAAAGAAAGAAGTAGAAGCAGAAGTAGAAGAAAGAAGTAGAAGCAGAAGTAGAAGAAAGAAGTAGAAGTAGAAGTAGAAGAAGTAGAAGTAGAAAGAAGTAGAAGCAGAAGTAGAAGAAAGAAGTAGAGTAGAAGAAAGAAGTAGAAGTAGAAGCAGAAGTAGAACTAGAAGAAAGAAGAAAGAAGTAGAAGAAGCAGAAGAAGAAGTAGAAGAAAAGAAGTAGAAAGAAGAAGAAAGAAAGAAAGAAGTAGAAGAAAGAAGTAGAAGCAGAAGTAGAAGAAAGAAGTAGAAGCAGAAGTAGAAGAAGAAGTAGAAGAAAGAAGTAGAAAGAAAGAAGAAAGAAGAAGAAGAAGAAGCAGAAGCAGAAGAAGTAGAAGTAGAAGAAAGAAGTAGAAGTAGAAGAAAGAAGTAGAAGTAGAAGCAGAAGTAGAAGAAAGAAGTAGAAGCAGAAGTAGAAGAAAGAAGTAGAAGTAGAAGAAAGAAGTAGAAGTAGAAGTAGAAGAAGAAGTAGAAGAAGTAGAAGCAGAAGTAGAAGAAAGAAAGAAGTAGAAGAAAGAAAGAAAGAAGTAGAAGAAAGAAGTAGAAGCAGAAGAAGAAAGAAGAAGCAGAAGTAGAAGAAAGAAAGAAGTAGAAGTAGAAGAAAGAAGTAGAAAGAAGAAAGAAGAAGAAGTAGAAGAAGAAGTAGAAGAAAGAAAGAAAGAAAGAAGAAAGAAGTAGAAGAAAGAAGTAGAAGCAGAAAGAAGAAAGAAGTAGAAGAAAGAAGAAAGAAGTAGAAGTAGAAGTAGAAGTAGAAGAAGAAGTAGAAGTAGAAGAAAGAAGTAGAAGCAGAAGTAGAAGAAAGAAGTAGAAGTAGAAGTAGAAGAAAGAAGTAGAAAGAAGAAGAAGAAGAAGAAAGAAGCAGAAAGAAGTAGAAGAAAGAAAGAAGAAGTAGAAGAAGAAGTAGAAGAAGAAGAGAAGAAAGAAGTAGAAGTAGAAGAAAGAAGTAGAAAGAAGTAGAAGAAGAAGTAGAAGTAGAAGCAGAAAGAAGAAGTAGAAGTAGAAGAAGCAGAAAGAAGAAGAAGTAGAAGAAAGAAGCAGAAAGAGAAGAAAGAAGTAGAAGAAGAAAGAAGTAGAAGCAGAAAGAAGAAAGAAGAAAGAAGAAGAAAGAAAGAAGTAGAAGCAGAAGAAAGAAGTAGAAGTAGAAGAAAGAAGTAGAAGTAGAAGAAGTAGAAGAAAGAAAGAAGTAGAAGTAGAAGAAGCAGAAGCAGAAGTAGAAGAAAGAAGTAGAAGTAGAAGAAGAAGAAAGAAGAAAGAAAGAAGTAGAAGAAAGAAAGAAAAGAAGAAGAAGAAGAAGTAGAAAGAAGAAGAAGTAGAAGAAAGAAGTAGAAAGAAGTAGAAGCAGAAGAAAGAAGTAGAAGCAGAAGTAGAAGAAAGAAGTAGAAGTAGAAGTAGAAGAAAGAAGTAGAAGCAGAAGTAGAAGAAAGAAGAAAGAAGAAAGAAGTAGAAGCAGAAGTAGAAGAAAGAAAGAAGTAGAAGTAGAAGAAAGAAGTAGAAGAAAGAAGAAGAAAGAAGAAGAAGTAGAAGAAGAAGTAGAAGAAGAAAGAAAGCAGAAGAAGAGAAGAAAGAAGTAGAAGTAGAAGAAAGAAAGAAGAAAGAAAGAAAGAAGTAGAAGAAAGAAGAAAGAAGTAGAAGAAAGAAGTAGAAGAAGAAAAGAAGTAGAAGAAAAAAGAAAGAAGTAGAAGTAGAAGAAAGAAGTAGAAGTAGAAGTAGAAGAAAGAAGTAGAAGTAGAAGTAGAAGAAAGAAGTAGAAGAAAGAAAGAAAGAAGTAGAAGAAAGAAAGAAGCGGTAGAAGAAAGAAGTAGAAGCAGAAGTAGAAAGAAGAAAGAAAGAAGTAGAAGTAGAAGAAAGAAGTAGAAGAAGAAGAAGTAGAAGCAGAAGTAGAAAGAAGCAGAAGTAGAAGAGAAAGAAGTAGAAGCAGAAGAAGAAGAAAGAAAGAAGTAGAAGTAGAAGAAAGAAGTAGAAGAAGAAAGAAGTAGAAGAAGAAAGAAAGAAAAAGAAGTAGAAGTAGAAGAAGAAGCAGAAGAAGAAGAAGAAGAAGAAGAAGCAGAAGAAGTAGCTCGTACGACATCTCTTTACCAGAAATAGTCCGAATTCAGACGGGCTTGCAAGCGTCGAAAAACGAAGGAATTAAACTTGACAGCAGCGTAGTTACCATGGAAACGCAAAATACAGCCGCAGCGACGGTTGGTTATTTATGATCTTCACATGTTTTGTAACAATGTCCTGACCAAACATCGGAGATAAACCCTGGCTACCTCAATTTAGCGAGATGCATTTGGGAACTCTGGCGATTTCGTGCGCTTTATTTTGTATAAAAGTGACTTTTTCCCCCTAGTCCGTGTGTTTGAGTGTAATATCGTGTAGGCCCGCTACTGGATGTCGCTGTTTACAGTCGCTAGGCCTACTAGGAGTATCGATCATGGTTTGAGGGAAGGACGACAGCAGCGCCACAATGAATTGCGGTGCTCATCAGCTCAAACTTGATATGATGAAGCTTTTATTTCACGTGTGCTCGTCTGTGTCGCTCTTAGAGACGAAAACGAATTTCCCAGGCTAAAAGATTACATTTGTATATAACTGATCATGGAGGCTTCAATTTCAAAAGCAAACAAGACCGGGGAATAGAGGATGGATCACATCGAGCACCACAGGAGCTTTGTATTTTGATATTTGTACAGAGATAAGACACATGTATATTTGCATTAGGCGATACGCTTGATACTTGAACATGTGGAGCAGACCTGGTTTTGTTTTCGTCTCCATAGCAACCCTAAAGTGCTGTCAAATTTAATTCCTTGTCCATTACACTACTAAGGGGTTGGAATTCAGGCTGTAAAGTTTAATGCACATGGATTATGGAAGACTTGATGTATTTTTAACATATTAGTCTTACATGTAGATAAATCGTGATTTATATTCCCAAGGATCGTAGGTTCAAGAACGGTACGACCTGAATGAAATAAGCACCGATACTTGGAAGATGCAAATTGGAATTTGTGTTACTTACAGGGTGGTCTGAAGTTCATTAAAGAAAAGAGTTCCAGCAGAAAAATTTTAAATATTTCTGATAGGAAGTGATAGAGAAGCTAATCCATTTCAGTACATCCATTCCGCATGGTGTCCCGCGCCGTGGCGTCGTGGTCTAAGGCATCCTGCCTAGGACTCGCGTTACGGAATGCGCGCTGGTTCGAGTCCTGATGAGGGAAGAAATTTTCTCATGAAATTTCGGCCAGTGTATGGGACCGGTGCCCACCCAGCATCGTGATGCACTTGGGGAGTTGCGATAGGTAGCGAAATCCGGTTGCGAAAGCCAGCTATAACGGTTGGGGGGATCATCGTGCTGACCACACGATACCTCCATTCTGGTTGGATGATCGTCCACCTCTGCTTCGGCATGTGGGCGTGAGGCCAGCAGCCGGCTGGTCGGTCTGGGCCCTTCATGGGCTGTAGCGTCATGGATTATTATTATTATTATTATTATTATTATTATTATTATTATTATTATTATTATTATTATTATTATTATTATTATCATATCATTCCGCATGGTCCTAATTAACCTTAAATCGCTTTCAATGAAAAACAACACCTATTGTTAAAGTAGGTTTGGGACTTTTTCTTAATTTTTAAAGGCAAATTTCTTTTAGATGTAAATATTCTTTGTTCGAGATCGTGCGTATTTGCTTGTTTTCCGCACAAAACCAATCCGCGGAAAGTCTAAAATTCCACATTCAGTATTCCCAACCTAACACACACAACAATTTCCCTCTTCTTACCGTTTAAGTGACATATTGATTTTACTGCTTTAGGCTTTTAACATATTATTTTTACAGACGTTCAACATAGTAATAATTATAAATTGGAAACTCACCACTGCAATTTCACCTAAATTGCACTGTTAATTATTGTTTTTAAATATTTGCAAAAATTAACTAAACTCTACAACTCCACTGAAGTTACTGCATTCGTGATGCAAGTAACATTAAGGAAGCCGTGAAAAAATCAACAAGATTCCAGACTCATCATAGACTGGGGAAAAAAAGACAGACGTATATCACGGCCTGCTGGAGTATAGTAAACACAGAAAACATTTTAAAGCAACAATGTTGAAGATAGATATTTTTATTTCGCAAATTTGCCGTCATTGAACAGAAACCAAAATGGAGATTTCATTGCAACTAATTAGAAATTCCTCTTTCAGGTATGTAATAAACGATCTTCGCACAAAATAATGTACGATACACGAGCGGTATGTTTTCTTCCAATTCTCGGAAATTAAAAAAGCTCAACTATGTTTAGCTTTTTCAAATTTTTCCTCGAACATGGAAACTTCAACATACCGCTCTTGTAACGCATATTACTATTCCCAGCACAAGTATGAACACCAGTTCTGGCATCCATTGTGAAACTAAAAATGGCAGAATTTCCTACTGTAACAACTCTATTTGTCACAGCTGAATGCAGTATAATTAAATTTACAGGCATAAAATTTCATTAGTTGAGTAGAAGTATAAATATTGAGAAATTTTGTTAAATGTGTTAAATGCTTAAGTTACTGATCCATGCTGAGAAAAAAAGGTATTTGTTTGTGGCAAGTGCAGCGAAGGTCATGGGTGTGGCGTGTTAGATATAAATTACAGATTGGAGTACTAGTTCTATAATATTCTGGTATTAGCGTTTGTCAATTTGTTTTGGCAATAGAATTCTTGGCCTTCTGTAATTTCTGCATAACATTTTTTTTAGTTTATTTATGCACGCTTTAACATCTGTGGTCATATCCGTGTTCAGGATCTGTGGATATACCAGTAGGCAATTTTTACTCTTGTTGAGTTCCTATTTCCAGTGTGTGTTGTAGATGGCTTGTGTCCATGTAACTGATTATAGAGTTTGATATTGGTGATTGAGGCGGTGATGAATCATGTGTTTGAGAATAAGGTGCTTAGGAAAATATTTGGGGCTAAGAGAAATGAAGTTACAGGAGAATGGAGAAAGTTACACAACGCAGAACTGCACGCATTGTATTCTTCACCTGACATAATTAGGAACATTAAATCCAGACGTTTGACATGGGCAGGGCATGTAGCATGTATGGGCGAATCCAGAAATGCATATAGAGTGCTAGTTGGGAGACGGGAGGGGAAAGACCTTTGGGGAGGCTGAGACGTAGAAGGGAGGATAATATTAAAATGGACTTGAGGGAGGTGGGATATGATGGTAGAGACTGGATTAATCTTGCTCAGGATACGGACCGAATGGCGGGCTTATGTGAGGGCGGCAATGAACCTCGAGGTTCTCAATAGGAAAAGTTTGAAAAAGCGAAACGTGGTTGAGCTTTTTTAATTTCCGATAATTGAAAGAAAACATACCGCTCGTGTATCGTACATTATTTTGTGCGAAGATCGTTTATTACATACCTGAAAGAGGAATTTCTAATTAGTTGCAATGAAATCTCCATCTTGGTTTCTGTTCAATGACGGCAAATTTTCAAAACAAAAATACCAGTATCTATCTTCAGCATTGTTGCTTTAAAATGTTTTCTGTGTTTACTATACTCCAGTAGGCCGTGATATACGTATGTCTTTTTTTTCCCCCTGTCTATGATGAGTCTGGAATCTTGTTGATTTTTTCACGGCTTCCTTAATGTTACTTGCATCACGAATGCAGTAACTTTAGTGGAGATGTAGAGTTTACTTAATTTTTGCAAATATTAAAAAACGATAATTAACATTGCAATTTAGGTGAAATTGCAGTGGTAAGTTTCCAATTTATAATTATTACTATACTGAACGTCTCTAAAAATAATATGTTAAAAGCCTAAAGCAGTAAAATCAATATGTCACTTAAGAGGTAAGAAGAGGGAAATTGTTATGTGTGTTAGGTTGGGAATACTGAATGTGGAATTTTGGACCTTCCGCGGATTGGTTTTGTGCGGAAACCAAGCAAATACGCACGATCTCGCACAAAATTTATTTGTAAGTAAGTAATCAACATAAAATTAAAAATATTTATAATCTGAGTTATTTCTCTTGAAAAAACTGTACAGCTGCCAGCATCAGACTATCTATCGTAGTACATCCCCTTCCCTTTTCAAGCCACTATACTACATTGGATTTTGAGCGGATAGCAATCCTAGTTGTAAGGAATATTGCATACTTTTCCCCCACTACCGCTTGTCCGATGACCTACGTCACAGGTCACATGACCTGGCTCCCCCCACTTTATTAACAGTGTTTTGTTCGGTCACTTCTCCCTTGTTTTGGTTCGACAATGCCGTTAGTTTTACGTCATGTTTTCTGTGAGGCCAGGTAGTAAAATCTGGATGTCGTACGACATGTGACATGGTAAAGCTTCCGCTGTAAACACATTAATTCCGGAAGGCGGCGTATGAGGGGGTCATGTCACTTGACGTGATTAATGGTGGGAGGCCAGACTTGGCGCTAACTTTGTAATCAAGACGACACCACACCTGAGCCCGGCGAGGCGAGGAGGACATAGTATCAGTCAGGTGTAGGCGTCAGCTCCAGGTACCGCTGGGGTTACTTGCCCTACAGGAAAACTGATTTACTTATGACTTACTTCTTACTTACTTACCTACTTACTTACTTTTAAGGAACCCGGAGGTTCATTGCCGCCCTCACATAAGCCCGCCATCGGTCCCTATCCTGAGCAAGATTAATCCAGTCTCTATCATCATATCCCACCTCCCTCAAATCCATTTTAATAATATTCTCCCATCTACGTCTCGGCCTCCCTAAAGGTCTTTTTCCCTCCGGTCTTCCAACTAACACTCTATATGCATTTCTGGATTCGCCCATACGTGCTACATGTCCTGCCCATCTCAAACGTCTGGATTTTAAGTTCCTAATTATGTCAGGTGAAGAATACAATGCGTGCAGTTCTGTGTTGTGTAACTTTCTCCATTCTCCTGTAACTTCATCCCGCTTAGCCCCAAATATTTTCCTAAGCACCTTATTCTCAAACACCCTTAACATATGTTCCTCTCTCAGAGTGAGAGTCCAAGTTTCACAACCATAAAGAACAACCGGTATTACAACTGTTTTATAAATTCTAACTTTCAGATTTTTGGACAGCAGACTGGATGATAAAAGCTTCTCAACCGAATAATAACAGGCATTTCCCATATTTATTCTGCGTTTAATTTCCTCCCGAGTGTCATTTATATTTGTTACTGTTGCTCCCAGATATTTGAACTTCTCCATCTCTTCAAAAGATAAATTTCCAATTTTTATATTTCCATTTCGTATAATATTCTCGTCACGACACATAATCATATACTTTGTCTTTTCTGGATTTACTTCCAAACCTATCTCTTTACTTGCTTCCAATAAAATTCCCGTGTTTTCCCTAATCGTTTGTGGGTTTTCTCTTAACATATTCACGTCATCCGCATAGACAAGCAGCTGATGTAACCCGTTCAATTCCAAACCCTCTCTGTTATCCTGGACTTTCCTAATGGCATACTCTAGAGCAAAGTTAAAAAGTAAAGGTGATAGTGCATGTCCTTGCTTTAGCCCACAGTGAATTCGAAACACATCTGACAGAAACTGATTTACTTATGCCTTAGAGTTGGTTAAAGAGACGGAAAGTGAAATTAATAGTGTTCCATTGTTTTTGGTGGCAACTCCAAATATTTCCATGGTTACGGTGCTCTTCTTACGTGGTCTCCTCGGAGTTAGTTTCCTGGGAAATGTGGCGCGATGCATAGTTCCATACTGAACCACTAACCATCGTTGTGAATTAAGAAAATTCCATCCTGGAACACTCTGTATAGTGCGTACTATGAACAGATGTGAATGCAAAGTCATGAATTCGTCCATGGTTCATTCCTCGTTACAAGAAATGAGAGTGTCAACATTGGAAGTAAATAGAATTATTCAGGTTGATGAAAATTGTATGTGAAACATACTAATGGCACAGGGCTACCATGTAGCGGTTAAAAGAGGAATAAAATGACCGAAGACCAGAGGGAAGAGTTGGTACTTATATATGAAAGTTGAGTAACTTACCTTGGAAAACAGATAGACGTCAGAGAGGTTTCTAATAGGTTGGCTGATTTCACTGTCTCATGCAATCTCATGATAATCATTAAATTATGGAGAAATGAGAGCACTGATTTATTTGTCATAAGATTTTTTTTATTTTTGAAATTATCCGAATTGTTTCCATATTTTTAATTAAAACATTCTGATCTTAGACTGCAGATATTATCGGAAATAATCGAAAGAAATATAATTTTTTCAGGATTCAGTATGAAGTAAAATGGCAGTAAAAAGCAAATGATTCGAACAAATTCTAAACCACCTCTCCTGCAACATTCATGTAAATCATATAATCCCCACAGAAAATGTAATATTTCATACATACTTAGTTATTAATGAAAAATGGTAGGCTACTCATTACACACTTTTTTTTTATCGAATCGCCCTACCGTGTAAACTTAAGCTAGCGTACAGTTCATCAAATCGTTTTCTGTAAGGTCCGCTACATGTTTCCGTTACCAAGCAATTGACAGTTGAAGACCTGGGCCTTACTCTTACATTGCTATCACGCAGTTTTTATAGAAACTCCCTTTCTCATAGACGTGATTCCGTCAGAAAAAAACAACAGCTATCAGAGTTGCATGCAGTGAACACGAAAGGCATCTGCTATGTTCTGGTTGCGAACATTTGAAGATCACAAAGCGTGAGATAAGCATTGATGCTTTCTGAATATTGTGTTCTAGCCTCCAACTAGCAGGTGAAGTCAAATTTATTCTATCGAATTCATACTGACTGTTTTTTTTTAATTCGGTATACCATACATTCAATTGTTTTTCTGTGATGTTACGAGCCTCAAAGTACTTACGGAATACCTCTTGCATTGAATGTTGATTTTATTCTCTTATGAAGAGAGATAAAAAGTTTTGAGGAAATCATTAGTTATTTATGGAACAAGTAGATAATCTTGATGATTATGGCATGAGTGAATATTTGTTGCACAAATGATAGTCAGTGCGAGTTTCACGAGTCTCATAATAAGATTATCCACGAGTTCGGTAAAAACACTTTATGGCATCTTAGCATTATAAATTGTAGGAAATAAATTAAGAAAGAAATTCAATTCGGGATTCATAGCTGACAAAGTCTTCATACGTTCGCATCGATTAGTTGCACCAGGCATTGGCATTGAATAAAGAGAAATGGATGACCTTGCAGGTACTACAAACTTTAGTTATACCACAGTCCAGTATATTATAGGTCAGTTTCTATCCGATGCTTTTCCAATTCACTGCGGGCTAAAGCAGGGAGATGCACTATCACCTTTACTTTTTAACTTCGCTCTAGAATATGCCATTAGGAAAGTTCAGGATAACAGGCAGGGTTTGGAATTGAACGGGTTACATCAGCTTCTTGTCTATGCGGATGACGTGAATATGTTAGGAGAAAATACACAAATGATTAGGAAAACACGGAATTTTACTGGAAGCAAGTAGAGCGATCGGTTTGAAGTAAATCCCGAAAAGACAAAGTATATGATTATGTCTCGTGACCAGAATATTGTACGAAATGGAAATATAAAAATTGGAGATTTATCTTTTGAAGAGGTGGAGAAGTTCAGATATCTGGGAGCAACAGTAACAAATATAAATGACACTCGGGAGGAAATTAAACGCAGAATAAATACGGGAAATGCGTGTTATTATTCGGTTGAGAAGCTCTTATCATCCAGTCTGCTGTCGAAAAATCTGAAAGTTAGAATTTATAAAACAGTTATATTACCTGTTCTTCTGAATGGTTGTGAAACTTGGACTCTCACTCTTAGAGAGGAACATAGGTTCAGGGTGTTTGAGAATAAGGTGCTAAGGAAAATATTTGGGGCTAAGCAAAAGTGGATGAAGTTACAGGAGAATGGAGAAAGTTACACAACACAGAACTGCACGCATTGTATTCTTCACCTGACATAATTAGGAACATTAAATCCAGACGTTTGAGATGGGCAGGGCCTGTAGCACGTATGGGCGAATCCAGAAATGCATATAGAGTGTTAGTTGGGAGACCGGAGGGAAAAAGACCTTTAGGGAGGCCGAGACGTAGATGGGAGGATAATATTAAAATGGATTTGAGGGAGGTGGGGTATGATGATAGAGACTGGATTAATCTTGCACAGGCTAGGGACCGCTGGCGGGCTTATGTGAGGGCGGCAATGAACCTTCGGGTTCCTTAAAAGCCATTTGTAAGTAAGTAACAGTCCAGTATATACAGTCACGAAGCTCAATACGTAGGGAATATGCATACATTAGATAGTTGCTCACTACTAGGATCGCTAATATCGCCTCATTACAGGCAATGCAAAATAGTGCCGCCACAGTCTATTGTTTCTAGCACCCTCAAAACTCAAGCTTCGTGACTGTATATAGTAGACTTTGGTTATACCTTAGGTATCAACTTTTATGCTATGTCATTTTGTTAACATAGTTTCTCTGAACCACAAAACTGTTTAATGTGATATTACAAAAGTGATACAAAATCGTTAAAGATTGGAAATAAATGATACCTTACCTTCTGAGCTACATTTCATTTCTTGTTACGCGGAGCGTAGAAGCGGTAAGCAAGATAGCCGGATGAGATACATGAATCCGCATCCAAGCGTTTCGGTATTAAATCATAGCGAATACATCATTGTTATTATTGGCACGCGTGCCAATATAAGTCGATTACGCACGATAGTGGATGTAATAACAAAATGTTTATAGTTCTAGGATGGCATAAAATAAATTTACGAGACTTAGAACCTACTTATTTGTGATAACGTTCCAGAATAGTAATATACGTTACAAGAGCGGTATGTTGATGTTTTCATGTTCGAGGAAAAGTTTGAAAAAGCGAAACGTAGTTGAGCTTTTTTAATTTCCGAGAATTGAAAGAAAACATACCGCTCGTTATCGTACATTATTTTGTGCGAAGATCGTTTATTACATACCTGAAAGAGGAATTTCTAATTAGTTGCAATGAAATCTCCATCTTGGTTTCTATTCAATGATGAGGCAAATTTGCAAAACAAAAATATCTATCTCCAAAACTGTTGCTTTAAAATGTTTCTGTGTTTTATACTCCAGAAGGCCGTGATATACGTCAAATTTTTTACCCCAGTCTATAAATGCGAACTTAAAACAAACGGTAAGGTTATGTAATGATTTATTTTTCATTTTAATATTTTAACAATATTATTATATAACATATTGCAGTAATAACATCGGCATCTGGAATCTTGTTGATTTTTTTACGGCTTCCTTAATGTTACTTGCATCAAGAATGCAGTAATTTTAGTAGAGTAGTAGAGTTTACTTGATTTTTGCAAATATTTAAAAACAATAATTAACAGTGCAATTTAGGTGAAATTGCAGTGGTAAGTTTACAATTTATAATTATTACTATACTGAACTTCTCTAAAAATAATATGTTAAAAGCCTAAAGCAGTAAAATCAATATGTCACTTAAGCGGTAAGAAGAGGGAAATTGTTATGTGTGTTACGTTGGGAATACTGAATGTGGAATTTTAGACTTTCCACGGATTGGTTTTGTGCGGAAACCAAGCAAATACACACGATCTCGCACAAAATAAATTTGCGACATTTAGAAAAGTATTTATTTCTCATAAGCTTTCATGCAAAATTTACGTGTCTTTTCATCTAAGCCAAAATTCAGTTCTGGAGGTAACAGATATTTCATTCCCTCTTTAAAATAAACACTTAGACAATATTCAGTATTGTTTGTTTAAATTTAGTTGCATAGAATTTTTAATCATTCCAGATTCAGTCGTCTAGTATATTTCTACACTAGAAATGGAATGTTAACTTCTGTACTCAATACAGAGAGCTTCAGGATTGTATGCAGGGAGAAGTTTATTGTCAAATTTTCCTTCGGCCTTTCTCGAAACTTGACAATGTGATCCATATATTTGGACCAAGATCCTAACCACGCAATCCAAAGTTGAAAGATATCACTTTAATCCCACCCAATGAGGCTGACCTTTCTCTCTGTTTACACACAAACAAGAGCTGCCTTCTCTTTGAGCAGCTTTAGGGAGTTGCCATGGCAGCCAATATTGCAGACGAGTAAACTGTTTTGAATATGAAGGATTCTCGAAAACTCCCCGAAGCGAAGGCCTTGAATTCTGTTCAAGAGTCTGTTACCATGGAAGTGTTCACCGGAAATCTAGGCCTCCTGTAATATGTGATTAGAGAGCGAGGTGGATTCTATCTGTGGTGAAGGGCTCGTCTGGAAGCTTGCTTTATTATGCTTGGAATAAAAACAAATGAAATTGTTACGATGGTGCAAAAATATTATTCCTAGAGTTCAATGGAAATACCTGTTTAAAAATCTCTGATACAGGCAAGCATACTAAATGCCAGTTTGTACAGCAAATATTCCTAAACTATTGGTCGCAATTTTTCGTTAATACGGAGTAGCGCACGAATAGTTGACATATTTAAATGTTTAACTACAAATTTATTTTATAATAAAATTTAATTATTATAAATAATAATATTATAGAGGAATTGAACGGGATACCTCAGCTGCTTGTCTATGCGGATGACGTGAATATCTTAGGAGAAAATCCACAAACGATTTGGGAAAACACGGAAATTTTACTTCAAGCAAGAAAAGAAGTAGATTTGGAAGTAAATCCCGAAAAGACAAAGTATATGATTATGTCTCGTGACCAGAATATTATATGAAATCAAAATATACAAATTCGAAATTTATCCCTTGAAAAGGTGGAACCATTCAAATATCTTGGAGCAACAGTAACAAATATAAATGAAACTCGAAAGGAAATTAAACGCAGAATAAATATGGGAAATGCCTGTTATTATTCGGTTGAGAAGCTTTTATCATCTAGTCTGCTGTCAAAAATTCTGAAAGTTACAATTTATAAAACAATTATATTACCGGTTGTTCTTTATGGTTATGAAACTTGGACTCTCACTTTGAGAGAAGAACAGAGGTTAAGGATGTTTGAGAACAAGGTGCGTATGAAAGTATTTGGGGCTAAGAGGGTGAAGTTACAGGAGAATGGAGAAAGTTACACAACACAGAACTACACGCATTGTATTCTTTACCTGACATAATTACTTGCTTACTTACTGGCTTTTAAGGAACCCGGAGGTTCATTGCCGCCCTCACATAAGCCCGCCATCGGTCCCTATCCTGAGCAAGATTAATCCAGTCTCTATCATCATATCCCACCTCCCTCAAATCCATTTTAATATGAACTTCCCATCTACGTCTCGGCCTCCCTAAAGCTCTTTTTCCCTCCGGCCTCCCAACCAACACTCTATATGCATTTCTGGATTCGCCCATACGTGCTACATGCCTTGCCCATCTCAAACGTCTGGATTTAATGTTCCTAATTATGTCAGGTGAAGAATACAATGCGTGCAGTTCTGTGTTGTGTAACTTTCTCCATTCTCCTGTAACTTCATCCCTTTTACCCCAAATATTTTCCTACGTACCTTATTCTCAAACATCCTTAACCTATGTTCCTCTCTCAAAGTGAGAGTCCAAGTTTCACAACAATATAGAACAACCGGTAATATAACTGTTTTATAAATTCTAACTTTAAGATTTTTTGACAGCAGACTGGATGTTACCTGACATAATTAGGAACATTAAATCCAGACGTTTGAGATGGGCAGGGCATGCAGCACGTATGGGCTAATCCAGAAATGCATATAGAGTGTTAGTTGGTAGGCGGAGGGAAAAG
The DNA here is from genome assembly GCA_025594305.2 of Periplaneta americana. Lineage (NCBI taxonomy): Eukaryota > Metazoa > Arthropoda > Insecta > Blattodea > Blattidae > Periplaneta > Periplaneta americana. Next base: position 103,972,636 of record JAJSOF020000031.1, on the reverse strand, counting down.
ATCTTCGGAGAGGCCGAGACGTAGATGGGAGGATAATATAAAGATGTATTTGAGGGATGTGGGATATGATGGTAGGGATTGGATTAATCTTGCTCATGATAGGGACTGATGACGGGCTTATATGAGGGCGGCAATGAACCTCCGGGTTTCTTGAAAGCCATAAGTAAGCAAGTATGGATGTAAGAAAGAAAGCGGAAAAATATTTTAAAAATTAAGAAAAGGTGGAAAATGGAAGGTCTATAATAAAGAGGAAGAAATGAGAGAAAAACGGAAACGGAGGGAAATCGTAGAAGAAAGTTAAGTTAAAGAAGGGAGAATATGTTTTTCGAGGAACAATGGATAGAGAAAAAGAGGGAACGAAGAAAGGACAAGGGCATGAGGTAAGAACGAAAAAATACGCAAATAATGGTGGAAAGGGTTGAAGGAAGTAGTAACGAATGATGTAGTGTTCTGGAAGAGAGCGCCCTCCGAGGTCTGAGGGGGAGACTTGTGGTTGCAATAAAACTCCTGCACCTAGCGTGAGTACGCACAGTGAAGTGGACTGCAACAATGACGCACAATCAATCGCTCCGCGGCTGTGGTAAAGCCTAGGGGTTATATCGCGTGCCCGACAGCCATGTAGGTTGGGTTGCCGCATCAATCAGGCGCACAGTCAATAACTGACATGCAAATCCGGAATGAATGGGCATTTCAAATATTGTTAACTGTGGAGCAGAGATACAGCCCCGCAACACGCCACATCGATATCGGAGGATAATCGATCATTTCTCGATACTATGTACCTTACACTGTCAGAATAGCTGGGGAGAGATAAAGCGTGTATATCACTTAACAAAATAAAGACGTCTGGATGAAGAGACACGCCCTGATAATATTAGTACAACAATGATAATAAAATGGCTACCATGGTGCCTACAACATACTTTCTTATTATATGTTTTGAGCATTTCGTAAATGTTTAGGTCCTTTATGTGTGACGAAAATTTTACGTTTTAAAGTTCATTTCCTTCAAGTATAATTCAAAAGTCGTACATGCATAAGTCAAATTTACTTAATATCCATACTAACGAATAGACGTATTTCGTTCTTCTACATTTAACATAACAGGAAATATCTATAATATCATATTTAATATTATATTTAATATATATATATATATATAATTTGAACTGGTAATGGAAATTACGGGAAAACGGCTGAACGGATTTTAATGAATGACCCCTCATTTTGAAGCTTGGAACTCAAAGTTTTTCAGAAAAATAGTGGTTTTCAGTGAAATGTCAATTTTTCAACATAATTTTCCAAAATCCATCTGTCGTCAGTTTTGAGAACTAGCTAATTGCATTTCAGAATAAAACAAAACACACACTACAGTAAACAATATTACACGAAGTTCATGGTCTGCAAGAATGCTGACATATTTAGAAATCAAATTAAATTTGTTATTAAAAACTTAACTTACTAAAAATAATTTGCAGGTTCGATTCTGTGGTGTGTAATTTTCTGGGTACAGCTGTGTATTGGATATTAAAAACTACAAAACGTGAGGTGGTTTGATGACATTATTACCATTAGAAATGAAATATTATTGTAGTTAATGCCATGTTGTGACTATTTTTCATTAATTATACATATTAATGCTATATTGATGATATGAAAGTGAAACGTTTTGGGGTTATATAAGTAGATGTAGAGAATAGCTTAAATTAGATTTTGATTTCTGTATTTTACTGAGTGGCGGCTATATAGTATATATAGTATATGATACTGAAAGCTGTAAAACTTACGTAAGATAATAATATTATTAAAAATCAAATATTTTTATAGTTATTAATCAAGTGAGGTTGTGTCTTTTTCATATATTTAATGGCGGTGTGGTGTAGATATTTATATGCGTGGTTCTCTTCAGTATTGGCTCGAGGAGAGAGTATCTTTCACTATTATGGAAGCAAATAACTTTTAGAATGTCTGGTATTCTTCATTGAAAATAAATCTGAAAAAATGTTTATTTGAACGTCTAATGAACTTAGTTTGCAGCATTTGCTGCACAAGCCACTAGTTTGAATTTATTTTCAATATTTCGGTGTAAGTACTAGGTCGATCTTTTGGGGAATCGTCACTGAAGCAAGTATGTTCATGTTTGAATTCAGTAAACCAATCACACGTAGTCCTTTCTGATGGTAGTTTATCTTTAAAAGCATTTTGAAGTTGTTTGATGCATTAATTTGGCGACAATGACGATTTAAAATCATTAAACAGTATATTCCGAATGTCTTATGGACTTCAATTCAATAATTTGATGGACTGGTAGCTTTAAACATACCTAACAGCTAAACTAGTAAGTATGTTTGGGTTTGTAAGCAACTGTTGTCTTAGAAACTGAATTGCATTTATTATAGAACAAAAGACAAACTAGTTTATTGCTATAGATATGAATTCGCAGAAACTTACATTATAACATACGTACACTATTCCAAGAGTGGATAATTTGACGTAAATACGTCTCCAGTTCTTGGTTGCCATCCCGGAAAGTACTCTTAGAACGACACATTTTCTTGTCAGCTTTATCGCGCCTATAATTTCTAAACTGCACGACATATTTCAACGAAGTAAACGCCGATCGAGAGACAAAGGATCAATGTATCCAATGTGATCTAAAGTTGGAGCAAGTGACGTCATCTAGCGATATGCGAGGGAGAGGAATTTGAGGCAGGAATTGGAGGGCAGATGAGCAGCCGAGGCAGTGTAACTAGAGAATACGAAGTGATAGAACGTTCGCAGTGGTGTCAAGCGACTCGTAACGAACTAAACTACATATTAAATTTAACAACAACCAGCAATCGGAAAGTTTAATTGAAAAAATTCTTGGCTGAAGTTAAGTTCAGAGTGACATTTCATACTATGAAGACATATCCCGCGCAAAAGGGAGCTGGCGTAGAAGCAACGAATAGCAAACGATAGAGCACGATGGTTGCTATAGTAACCGACTCCCAATGCATAAAAGATTAGTATTAATTATTAATAAAAGTAGTTGCATTATTTTTTATTAGTTTTGAATATGTCTTTTGCAGATAGGCGATTGTATTATTAGAATTATTAGTTTCTTCCTGAGGCAGGCGATTCGTTTATGTTTGTTTTATTAGTTTTGAATACGACAGGTTTTTGTTTATAACACAAGATCAGCAGTACTAGTAGAAATAAACAAACATTGTTGAAATGAGTTCATACGTGGATTAAGATATTGAAAATGCTGCAAATTCTGAAATTGAATATTCAGTACCAACGAAATCCCGCGTAAGATATTAACTGGAATATAAAAAAAATTGAAGATTGTTGTGAAAAAATGTAAAAAGTGTTTCGGGTGTATTGTTTGCTAATGTTTATAATAAATAAAATCAATTCCATTTTATTTTATTTAATGTGTGGTTTACGTTACGCAACTAGTTAGGTAATAGCAGTGTCATTACTTAACTAGTTGCGTAATAGATGTATCATTACCTAACTAGTTACGTAATGAATGTGTTTACAACATTTGTATTAGTGATGCGAAGTACACATTACATAATCAAATTGGACTTACTTACTTACTTACTTGCTTACTTACTGGCTTTTAAGGAACCCGGAGGTTCATTGCCGCCCTCACATAAGCCTGCCATCGGTCCCTATCCTGAGCAAGATTAATCCAGTCTCTATCATCATATCCCACCTCCCTCAAATCCATTTTAATATTATCTTCCCATCTACGTGTCGGCCTCCCTAAAGGTCTTTTTCCCTCCGGCCTCCCAACTAACACTCTATATGCATTTCTGGATTCGCCCACACGTGCTACATGCCCTGCCTAACTCAAACGTCTGGATTTAATGTTCCTAATTATATCAGGTGAAGGATACAATGCGTGCAGTTCTGTGTTGTGTAACTTTCTCCATTCTCCTGTAACTTCATCCCTCTTAGCCCCAAATATTTTTCTAAGAATCTTATTCTCAAGCACCCTTAACCTAAGTTCCTCTCTCAAAGTGAGAGTCCAAGTTTCACAACCATACAGAAGAACGGGTAATATAACTGTTTTATAATTTCTAACTTTCAGATTTTTTGACAGCAGACTGGATGATAAAAGCTTCTCAACCGAATAATAACAGGCATATCCCATATTTATTCTGTGTTTAATTTCCTCCCGAGTACCATTTATATTTGTTACTGTTGCTCCCAGATATTTGAATTTTTCCACCTCTTCAAAAGATAAATTTCCAATTTTTATATTTCCATTTCGTACAATATTCTGGTCACGAGACATAATCATATACTTTGTCTTTTCGGAATTTACTTCCAACCTTATCTCTTTACTTGCTTCAAGTAAAATTCCCGTGTTTTCCCTAATCGTTTATGGATTTTCTCCTAACATATTCACGTCATCCGCATAGACAAGCAGCTGATGTAACCCGTTCAATTCCAAACCCTCTCTGTTATCCTGAACTTTCCTAATGGCATATTCTAGAGCGAAGTTAAAAAGTAAAGGTGATAGTGCATCTCCTTGTTTTAGCCCGCAGTGAATTGGAAAAGCATCAGATAGAAATTGGACATACTATTTTTATTAAATTTTTTTTTTTAAACGACACTAGTTTTGATTTTTATGCTGTATGTAGACTCCATTGTGTCATCGAGTTCATTAGTTCCTCATTATTACTGATATGAAGTTGTCATGGTTACAAAATTAGACGTAGCGTTCGGATCTTTACACCGAACATCTGAAGCCTTACGCATTGTCAAGATGCAGAAGCATTCCTTTCTGGTGAGCCTGTGATCCTAAATCATGTTTCTCGCAGAAGACAGATTTCTCTCATTTCATTTGAGACTTGACAAACTTGCAAATTAAACTCCGATCTGCTCCGCTATAAATCTAAGGACGCGAGGCGCTTGTAAACCAATTGTAACGTCGATACTTCATCGGAGCAGAAATGACGATTGGCACAGTTGCCAATTTTCTGCAATCAGACTGCGTAAGTAATCGGATTAGAGGAGGACAAAATAAGACGCGGAAACCTGAGAGAGAGTCTGAATTCGAAACAGAAGCTGTCGACATCAAAGCGGGCCAGACCAGTTCCTGAAGATTGTCATCTCACTTTCCAACCCAAACTGTGCAGCTTAATGAAGTTTCAAAAGAATCCAAGCAGTGAAAAGAACAATTCCTTCATACAGCACTACAGCATGGTGTTCATGTACGTTTAACAGTTTCCCTTGCTGAAACTTGAGAAACTCTCCCCATTCGAGAGTCCCGGGAGCACTGAAAACTAAAAAAGAAATTAAAAATGCATTTATTAAGATAACTAGAAGTGAAAATCTTATGTAAATTAAAATAAAATGAAACAGCCAACATTTTGTTCTGTATTTCAAAAACTTTAAAAACTTAAGTGGTGTCAAAAATCACAAATTAAGATAAATTGCAATTAAATTTGAATCTTAGGTGTAGTGTAAAAAATACAAATTATAATAAATTGCAATTAAATTTAAAACTTAGGTGTAGTGTAAAAAAATACAAATTATGATAAATTGCAATTAAATTTAAAACTTAGGTGTAGTGTCAAAAAATACAAATTATGATAAATTGCAATTAAATTTAAAACTTAGGTGTAGTGTCAAAAAATACAAATTATGATAAATTGCAATTAAATTTAAACTTAGGTGTAGTGTAAAAAATACAAATTACGATAAATGACAATTAAATTTAAACTTAGGTGTAGTGTAAAAAATACAAATTACGATAAATGACAATTAAATTTAAATTTAGGTGTAGTGTAAAAAATACAAATTATGATAAATTTCAATTAAATTTAAAACTTAGGTGTAGTGTCAAAAAATACAAATTATGATAAATTGCAATTAAATTTAAAACTTAGGTGTAGTGTCAAAAATACAAATTATGATAAATTTCAATTAAATTTAAAACTTAGGTGTAGTGTCAAAAAATACAAAAATAAACAAATTTAAAACTTAGATGATAAAAAAACACAAAATGATAAATTGCAATTAAATTTAAAACTTAGGTGCAGTGTCAAAAAAAAAATACGATAAATTGCAATTACATTTAAAACTTAAATGACAAATTACGATAAATTGCAATTAAATTTAAAACTTAGGTGTAGTGTCAAAAACACAAATTACGATAAATGCAATTAAATTTAAAACTTAGGTGTAGTGTCAAGAAACACAAATTACGATAAATTGCAATTAAATTTAAAACTTAGGTGTAGTGTAAAAACACAAATTACGATAAATACAATTAAATTTAAAACTTAGGTGTAGTGTCAAGACACACAAATTACGATAAATTTCAATTAAATTTAAAACTTAGGTGTAGTGTCAAGAAACACAAAATACGATAAATTGTAATTAAATTTAAAACTTAGGTGATAAATGACAATTAAATTTAAACTTAGGTGTAGTGTCAAAAATACAAATTACGATAAATGCAATTAAATTTAAAACTTAGGTGTAGTGTCAAAAACACAAAATACGATAAATTGTAATTAAATTTAAAACTTAAGTGTAAAAAAACACAAATTTCGATAAATTGCAGTTAAATTTAAAACTTAGGTGTAGTGTAAAAACACAAATTACGATAAATTGCAATTAAATTTAAAACTTAGATGTAGTGTCAAGAAACACAAATTACGATAAATTGCAATTAAATTTAAAACTTAGGTGTAGTGTCAAGAAACACAAATTACGATAAATTGCAATTAAATTTAAAACTTAGGTGTAGTGTCAAGGAACACAAAATACGATAAATTGTAATTAAATTTAAAACTTAGGTGTAGTGTAAAAAAACACAAATTTCGATAAATTGCAGTTAAATTTAAAACTTAGGTGTAGTGTAAAAAAACACAAATTACGATAAATTGTAATTAAATTTAAAACTTAGGTGGAGTGTCAGAAAACACAAATTACGATAAATTGCAGTTAAATTTAAAACTTAGCTGTAGTGTCAAAAAATAGCAATTATATTAAATTGCAATGAACTTACACTTACACTAATTCTCAGTTCTCAATATGTCTGCCGTCCAGAAAAAATGCACAAATACAAACGACGGACCATGTCCCAGTTCACCCTTTATAGCATTCCAGGAGTAACCATCTGTATCGTATGAATAATTCCTTCCTTACATTCTGGAATGCTGCGAGGTTTATCTACAAACACACGATTCTTAACGAATTCCCGTCAAATAAATCCAGGGGAGTTAAGTCTGGAGATCTTGACGGCCAAGCAAGTGGACCATCGCTACCAATCCATCTGTTAGGAAACACTTCCTCAAGCAACGTTCGAACATTCCTTGCATGACACTCATTTGTTACACTGGTTTAAACACGCGTAGAATAGAAATGACGCTTTCTGGTCGGCACATTTGACTAGATCAACTTCTGGTAGGCAAACGGATAGCCATATCGAGTGTATGGTAACGGAAAAGGTTCTTTCTAGCAAAGATATACAACATAGCCAAAAATCGTAAAATTTAGTGAATTTTTCTAGTGATGAGATCCTTATGAAAGACCCTGTACTTTATCTAGTAATTAGAAAGTGGGGAAAATACAGATCTGCCGCAAAAGATGAAATGTGGAGAATAACTACGGTTTAATTATACTGGTGTTGACATTTGTGGTGCGCACTGCACAAGGAGAGTTCTTCTGTCGCACCGTACTCAGGAATCAGGCTGCTCCCCGTGCCTACATCGTACCTGCAGGCACATGAGCCATGTTATAATCTTACATGCAGTGCGTTGTGATGTTAAGCCCTCAGTGCTGGATTAATTATATCCCAGGAATTAATTCCGGGATTGTTATCTTGCGGAGGTTTGCTTTGCGTGCTGTCTAGCCACAGGAGCAGCGATAACGCCACCAAGTTAATAACGATATCGTTTTAAATCAATTAACGTACGAAGAACAGCGTGCACCGATGCTGCATTGTTTCGGATCGCAATATAAAACACCGCCAGGGGTCCGCTGACACCTGCCTTCGGATTAATACTGACGGGCCAGGAAAAGAGAGAGGCCCGTATCAATAAAGTGCCGTGACATCACAAGAACAAACGCCTGCCGAGTTTACAAGTCAGTCGGAACTCAGTATTGAGTTTTCAAACACGAAATACGACTTGCAAGGATTTTATTTGCAAAGTGAATCTAGCCATCAGTTCGAAATATGGGACAACCTCACTATTTATATTCGAATACCTAGCAAACAACAATACAGGAATGTATTGCTGGGATGCATGAATGCATTATGTGTAATAAATTGAAAGGGATTTTATTTAATTCAATAATTCAAAAAGATTGCGTTCATATGTTTTTATTTTCTGTCATTATTGTCATAATAAAGTCGTTGTTAAATTTCATTTCCCTTGTTAATTAAGTAATTTAAATAGACTGCGTTCATGTGTTTTTATTTTCTGTCATTATTGTCATAATAAAGTCGCTGTTAAATTTCATTTCCTTTGTTAATTAAGTAATTTAAAAAGACTGCGTTCATGTGTTTTTATTTTTTGTCATAATAAAGTCGTTGTTAAATTTAATTTCTCTTGTTAATTAAATAATTTAAAAAGATTGCGTTCATGTGTTTTTATTTTTTGTTATTGTTGTCATAATAAAGTCGTTGTTAAATATCATTTCCCTTGTTAATTAAATAATTTAAAAAGATTGCGTTCATGTGTTTTTATTTTTTGTTATTGTTGTCATAATAAAGTCGTTGTTAAATTTTATTTCCCTTGTTAATTAAATAATTTCATAAAAAGATTGCGTTCATGTGTTTTTTTTTTTTGTCATAATTGTTAGTAATTCATAAAATAATTTTCGTTGTTAATTCGTTGTTAAATTTTATTTCCCTTGTTAATTAAATAATTTAAAAAGATTGCGTTCATGTGTTTTTATTTTTTGTCATTGTCATAATAAATTCGTTGTTAAATTTTATTTCCCTTGTAAGTAATTAAAAAAGATTGCGTTCATGTGTTTTTATTTTCTTCTCATTGTTGTCATAATAAATTCGTTGTTAAATTTTATTTCCCTTGTTAGTAACTCAAAAAGATTGCGTTCATGTGTTTTATTTTCTGTCATTGTTGTCATAATAAAGTCGTTAAATTTTATTTCCCTTGTTAGTAATTCAAAAAGAATGCGTTCATATGTTTTTATTTTCTGTCATTGTTGTCATAATAAATTTGTTAAATTTTATTTCCATTGTTAGTAATTAAAAAAGATTGCGTTCATGTGTTTTTATTTTCTGTCGTTGTTGTCATAATAAATTCATTGTTAAATTTTATTTCCCTTGTTAATTATGTAATTAAAAAAGATTGCGTTCATGTGTTTTTATTTTCTGTCATTGTTGTCATAATAAATTCGTTGTTAAATTTTATTTCCCTTGTTAGTAATTCAAAAAGATTGCGTTCATGTGTTTTTATTTTCTGTCATTGTTGTCATAATAAATTCGTTGTTAAATTTTATTTCCCTTGTTAATTAAGTAATTCAAAAATATTACGTTCATGTGTTCTTATTTTTTATCTCTGTTATTGTCATAATAATTTCATTGTTAAATTTATCATTTCTCTTGTTAATTCAGTTCCTATAGAAACTCTTAAAATACTTGAAGACCTCCGTGGAAAAAGGATGGAGCATCAAATTAAGAAATATGTGGCTTAGGTGTAAAAAGTAATTTTGAACCATTTATTTGTAGCAATAATTTATTGCATGCAATAGCAGAATAAACTTGTATCCCTTTTCAGTCACACGGTTCTCTAGTAAATATATTCCTAACGAAATATACTCTGAAAGTATTTTCCTTTCTCCTGAAGCTTGTATTATAGAGTTGTTGTTTAGACCCTTATTCCAGGGAGCCTTCATTACTCTGGTAACTTCTGTATCGTTATGAGTTCTAGATAAATCGTAATCTAGGAAAATATTTCTAATAGAAAATTATCTGTGATTGTTTAAGAGAAATACGTTCTTTCCTTGCTTTTGGAAATTCTAGATAAATACCTATTTGATGTGTTACACATAGGTCCAAATTACCATTCTTACCAATAATTATGACACTCATAAACCAGCTCAGAACTCTATTTCAGTATCCTACAAATGCATTTCGTTGGTTGTTATATGGTTCTATAATCCTAATTGAAATGAAAAGTATCTCGATTCCTATACATGCATTCAAGTTTCTTTTATGAACAATACTACCAAATGTACGACGATTTCTACCATAGCTAGTCGATTTTCGTATTCTACCGGAACTACAGGACCAGTATTACACAAGGCCGCAGCTCTATTTATAATGCATTTCAATACTGAATCACGATAATGCATGACTGCATACTCTAAATGCTACCAAAACACTGGTGCAACAATACAAAGGGAAATATATCGACATCCTTTCCATGTGAGTCATTTCCAGATTTTTGGATGAAGAGTTCCAAATATCCGGGCTACATATTTGACATCTGTTAAGCAGCATATATTTTCAAGCTGTATCAACACTCCTGTTACAAGATGTGTACAGGGTGATTCATAAAGATTGTGCCATACTCTAGGACAGGCATGTCAATTGATGCTCACAAGCGCATTTTAGAGCCCAGGAGAGCCTGAGCGGGCAGCAAGCGGAAAGGAAAAAGACAGACGAAAGGGTTGGTATGAATGCAACCTGGTTTGATTATTCAGGGATGGCCAGCACTAATTCAATGGATAAAGGGAAGAGAACTTTTAAAACTGTATCCATGTTATTTTTAGATTTCTTTCTGTTTAATAAGTATATTGCATTATAAGAATGTAAGTTTTAATTTTAATGCTCATTTTTAATTTGATTTTTTTTTAAATCTTAAAAACATAATAGTAAAGAAAAGGAAATTTTCAGGTAAAGGCCTATTTATTTATTAGCCTTACAGAATGGATGAAAAATCTAATATAAAGTATAGTGATATTCCAAACTGATGATAGTGTATTGAAAATTTTGAAAATATTGATGGAAATTGTTTGTACAAAATGAATTAACAAATCAAAACTACTGTTACATCAAAGCAAAGATACGTAGGCCCATGTGTTGTAAAAATTTCAAAGCTCTTAGCATTATGCAGATTTAGAAAAATTTAATATTTGATGATAGCAACTTCCTATCATCAAAATATTAAATTTTTAATGCGATAAGAGTTTTGTTATCTAAAGAGTGACATTTTTAAAACAGATACAGTATCTAGGTTTTGCTTTGTACTGTAATATTGTTTTGATTAGTTTATTAATTACTTTTGTGAGGCTAAACAATTTCCATCAATATTTTCAAATCATGTCATTCAATACACTTTCTTTGGAATATCGTATTTACTTTATGAATATATTAAATTTTCAAAACTTTAATACAGCTATAAATAAACTATGGAATTTACCTGAAAATTCACTTTTTCTATAAAGAAAATTGATTTAAAACTTTTGAACAATAAAAAAAATCAAACTTAGAAAAATGACATTTGTTTTTAGAAATATCTTATAATATTAAACAGAAAGAAGCCATATACAAAAACGACATAGTTTTAATAAGTTCTCGTTCCGTTTGAATCAGTTTGTGCATCCCTGTTTTCTTAATCCAACAGGCATATATACCTCTTACACGTCTGTCCTTTTCTTTCCATACTTAGCGCTTGATGCCTCCTGAGCTCTAAAGGTAAAAAAATTGGCTTCTCCTTCAATTGACATCACTGCTCTAGGATATGATTCCTGACATTATTGTGAAGAAAAAATTTCATATAAACATGTGTCCGATTTTCAATAGTCTTGGATAAAATCACGGTTGTTCCTTCCTTAACACGCATCCTTGTGAACTTCTCTCTGGACGTCTGGAGCTGTGTTACAGTACAGCTGATTGCAGCGACACGAATTCTCGTGATATCAGGGTCAGGGTTAGAGATAACTCAACATCGGTACAACTTAACTACCTAGCATCCGAACAACGGAAGTCAGGGAATGTTGCGAGCGCAGTTCACACTCGGGCGACTTCAAGTATTGCTGCATAAGGTGGGGTCTTTGAAAACCGCGTTTAATACAGATTTTTGACATGAGTGATAACGCCAATGTTCTTCACTGAATTTATAACAACTCAGTACCATTATCATAAATAATTCAAATATTAAAACCGTAATAATTTCCACGTTTGTGTTTAACATTCTGTAGGGTGTAACTAACTCAATTTAAAAAAAAAATATGACTTATGTTTATATAACTTTTTCATCACGATGAAGTCAGAAATCAGATCCTAGAGTATGGCACGCTGTGGAATAACGGTTAATTGCAAAATGAAAACTCTGATAAAGCTGTAAAAATGCATAGGTAAGTTTTTTTCTGACTCGAAATTTTCGGAATTCCTGACTTTAATATAATAAATAGTTCACTTTGTGTGAAGGTACTGTTATTTAGTTCTTGTGACATTTAATGAAATTCTTTCGCAGTTTTTGTTTAATCATTTTGTATATTATTGTAGCTAAAAATGAATATACAGGATGACGCGTAAGTAATGTCAATAATTTCAGAGTTATTTTATTTATTTATTTATTCATTTATTTATCTATTTTATTTTATTTATTTATTTTATTTTACTTATTTATTTATGTTTATTTATTTATTTATCTAATTTATTTTATTTATTTATTTTATTTTATTTATTTATTTATTTTATTTAATTTATTTATTTATTTTTATTTATTTCATTTATTTTATTTATTTATTTATTTATTTATTCATTTTATTATTTTATTTATTTATTTTTACTTATTTATTTATTTTATTTATTTATTTATTTATTTTTTTATTTATATTTATACTAACTTTTTTGTTTATTTATTTATTTTCTTTATTTATTTTCTTTATTTATTTATTTTATTTATTTAATTTATTTATTTTATTTCATTTATTGTTTATTTATTTATTTATTTATCTATTTTATTTAATTTATTTTATTTATTTTATTTATTATTTTTTATTTTTATTTATTTTCTTTATTTATTTATTTTTTATTTATTTATTTTCTTTATTTATTTATTTTTTATTTAATTTATTTTTTTATTTTTTATTTATTTATTTATTTATTTATTTATCTATTTATTTTTTATTTTATTTATTTTATTTTCATTTTATTTATTTATTTATTTATTTTTATCTTATTTATTTATTTTATTTTATTCATTTATTTTTTTATTTATTTATTTACTTACATATTTATTTATTTATTTATTTTATTTTATTTATTTATTTATTTATTTATTTATTTATTTATTTATTTATTTATTTATTTATTTATTTATTTATTTCAAACAAAAAGTTTAATAGAATTTTGTTCGTTTTGCTTCCTTTTCGAGATAATTGTTTTATATGAAACATTTCATAGCGTTTTCTCTGAAAGTCTTTGATTTAATTCCCAATATACTGAGTCAGTTTAGAGACCAGTGTATTATGATAATAAATAATTGAAGAATTTTAGTTTTGTCCTTTAAATGTGCATAAATTTGATCCAAACAAATGTAACTTTGTAAATTTCCTTTTCAGAACGAAAAGTTACATTTGTTCCAATCAGATTTCTGCATATTTAAAGGACAAAAATTGAAGTTCTTTCAATCATTTATCATAATACACTGCTCTCTTAAGGGGCACTCAACTTAAAACTTCGAGAAAAAGTGGCATAGAAATGAAAAATTAAATTTCTACAATAATTTACGTGACAGAACTAAATGAATAAGCAGAATTCTTCCCCTATTTATTAAGAAGTTACAGTCAAGTGCACAAAGCCAAAAAATAAAAAATGATAATTAAAAGTTATACTTCAATTAATGATTGATTAAAAATTGAAATATTTTTTTATTTTGAAAAGTATTGGATCTAATAAGCTGGGATTTTGCATGTTATTTCCATGTGTATATTAAACTTTTTCTCCAAATTTGAAAAAGATTGGTAAAATAGGAAAAAGTTCCAAAATATTGAGTGTCCCCTTAATTGACTGAGCATATTGGGAATTAAATCAATGGCTTTCCCAAAACACGCTGTGAAATATTTCATATAAAACTGTTTTTATCTCGAAAAGGAAGCAGAAACGGGCTAAATTGTATTAAACTATGTTTGAAATATCTAAAAAAATAATAATAATAACCCTCTGAAGTTAATGGCATTACCCTGTACAAAATGAATTAATAAATAGTACATTATGCAACGAGCCTATAATGAAGGTAATTAAGAATCGAGTATGGATATTTATGAAACGAGCGCAAGCGAGTTTCATAATTTTCATACGAGCTTCTTAATTACCATTATAGGCGAGTTTCATACGACTTTTTATGCTCGACCATATTTGTAACTTGATATTATTAACTTTATTGTATCTGACCTGGAGCAATGTCCTGTATGTTGTGAGATGTGCGCAGACGCGAAAGTGTTGATTTTTTCCGAGGAACAGATGTCCACATTGACCTTGCTAGGCCATAAGAACCTACAGAGATAGCATTGAAATTAAATTAGACATTGAAAAACGAGATGACAAATTGAATTTATTTGAATATTATTTACAATTAACGCTAATTATTATAGTAACAGAACATAACCTTCTGCGACAGTATTGGATTTCCAGCCTCCGTGACTTTTCGCTAATTCTCTTTCGATTGCATATCCGAGAATAATCGATACTTGCGGTTTTATAACGGTAGAAAGCTGACCTGTCATTGGCTGAACAGTTGTAACCTGAGTCGTCATTGGCTGAAAGACCTGACCTTTAATGAGTAGGTGTACTTTAATGACATGCATTAAAGGTCTGCTACCAGGTGTATAATTACTACATTTCGGCATGGTCGAGCATAAAAAATATAAATTATCAGATTACGAATTCAAAACAAATTGGCTGTTAGGGATTTCTTTTAACCTCCAGAGCCTATTAAAAATTTCTGGGTTATTAAGGGGAGGGGGATTGAACCAAGAAAGTTTGGAAACCTCTGATGTAGTAAATCCAAGGGCTGGAACATCCAGCAAAGTAAACACAAGTGGAAATAGTATAGTACTGGTCGAATAAACAGGTAGCAGCACGCGCGTTGTAACAAACAGATGAGTAGCGGCTTGATAAACACTGCTGCCCCCTGGAGGCAGACGCGTGAGATGTATCGCATTCTCTCTGACTAGCGCACAAAGAGAAACAGTTGTGCATCGCTCTAGGCGGAGCGCAACAAAGGGGATGACGTCACAAGATCGCTGTTCGATTTTTTTTTTTTTTTTTTTACGTTCTTGCTTTTGTTTCTGTTTCAAAAGATTATTTAGTACGAAGTTGTCAAGTTGTGTGAGGAATATTTCAGCTTGTTGGGCAGTTCCCTATTGTTTCCTTTGAAATCGTGTACGGGCTCATCTGTGTTATGTTACAAATTGTAACATTGTCGGCCATTTCGTTGGTAAATAATGAATCTTTTTTAACTCTTGTTTATTCAAATTACAACATAATATCTCAAATTTAATTGGTGGTTACATGTATTGGCGGTAAATACTGGTAGGGAGCGTTCAGAATTTAAAAACTGGAAATGAGTGAAAATAAAATGTCGCGAATCTAAGTAGGTACCGTAGAAGAGGGTGAAGTCGATCAAAATTTTGCAAATTTTTAATGATTTTGAGTTTATGCAATGGAGCGAAGTTCCTCAGAAAATAGAATTTTCTCGTCATATCCTTCATTTATGATGACACGTTACAAGAATTGAATTACAATCTATAAAAAACTGTTTTTTTTATTTGACTTGTGATCGAAGTTACCTGCTTAAATAGGGTAAAGTCGATCACCATTGAAGTTTTAGTTTAAGATCGATTTTAAAATATTGCGGAGTAAAGTCGATCACTGTTTATGCTTTTAAAAACAAATTAAGTCTATTACATATATTTTATTTGTAATAAGGGGTGTAAAAACAATAACAATCTTCAATATATGTCTATAGCATTATACAGTGTATCTTTTTTTTTACTGTGATCTTACTATTCGATACAATTAGGCCTATAGCTCTCCAGTGTACAATCGTGACTATGATTGCCAACTTATAAAACATAAAAACACATTTTAATACTTACATACCAACAAACAAATAATTAAGAATTCAAAATTTACATTGAAATACCACCTTTCAATTATAATCTAAAATGCAATTCAACATTGCTTAGGTTTATATCAGATGTTATTTGAAATCTTCCCCTCCTCATGTCACTTTAGAAACTACGTTGTTCCCATCGTCAGGTACAGAGGGTGTACAAAATACGTTCCTTTGGCAGTGCTTCTCTTACACAAGAAATTCACCATAATCTCGTCTTCCTCTTTCCCCACTATCCCATCAATATAAGCTATACTATGACACTTTTCTGTTTATAAGTGTTAGTTGGAGGTATTTCGGTGAAGAATTTATTCTTCCTGCTGGCTCTATCTGTTTCAAGTAGGTCGATGCATGATCGACTTAACCCTACAAAGGTACAAGTTTTCTTAAAATAATAAGTTTCAATACTAACATTTACGAACTGCAAAACTATTATTTCAGGATACAATCTCAACAAAAGTACTTACGTATACTTCTGTCTCCTTTCACTGCTGACTATAATTTAGAGTTTGTAAGACTTTGTTTTCATTTAAGAGAAAAAGTTGAGAATAACAATTTTCACTTCAACGGTAATTACACAGTGTTCCCATTATTGGCATGCGCAGGCTTTTTGTTGTCCCTCTCGCTTATATTTGCAATGTCCGGCAATGAAGTCAGCATAACAAAATTTTAACAAGTAACTGAGAAAGTATATAATTTTCAATAAAAATCGCAAATGATCGATTTTACGCCCACTGATTGACTTTACCCACTTCTACGGTAGTCGTGAGTTAAACTGAATTATAATGACAGATTTCAGTTATATTGCGATACTACCAGTTCTGTATGAGGGACAGGATTCTTTCACGAACCGTAAATCTACAAGATGGAACTCTCAAATTTAGTTCCTTCCTGATGAAGGATATGCTATCGCCCTTTACAATCCAACACCCTGTACCAGTATTTGAACTCGCGAATCTTGGATACAGCGATCAGTAACCGGAAGGTCGTTCTATTTTTCGGATTGTTATTTAATCATAATATGTGTTTCGCAATATTCGAATTTGCACACCTTGGTTAAACATAATAAATGCCAACGTTGGGAATTGGGTTCATATTTACAGAATGTTATTTCCTGTTTGATTTACCTGGCTGTAGAGAGCAATGTGTTTACACAGTTCATGTTGGCGCACTTCCCCTTTCTACAATTGTATAATATAATACATTATATTCGACCAATTCCCAATGTCATTGGTTGCCAAAATTTTTAAGGCACTTTTGTACAAGACTCTTGTTTGCGACCCCCACTATCGTACCGGTTCTTAACCTCGTTCCAAAAATACAAACATTGTAAAATGGAGAATAATGATAATTTTACTCGAAACCAGTGAATACCACCCAACTTCTAATACAGGTACTCGGAAGAGGGGAAATCGAAATATGTAAACCTATTTTCTAATTTTCTCTTTAGTTTCTTAGACTGGACTTCCTTGCTGATATATTTTTCGAACTTTAAACAGTAGATTCCAAGGCTAAGATTTTAACATAACAGGCGGAGATAAAATTGACGAATTTATGAAAGAAACTTGATTTCTGGACGACCTAACTTCAGAAACAGAAATGTTACCTTCTCCAATGTATTGAAGAGCTCTTGGAAAATTTATACAGTGAAACTTCCCAATAGCGGACACCGCCCGGGAAAAATTAAATGTCCGTTATTGAGAAGTGTCCACTATTTAGAAAATCGTTAGTATGTATACAGTACATATTTCTCATACATATTCAACACTATATTTTACAGTACAGTGCAGTAGACAGTGAGATTGTGAGATTGTTTACAGTACCAGTAAATGTTTTGTAAATGAAATAAACATCAGTCACTGTACCACTTCACTTTACACAAAGAAATCTAGAATTGCATTCTCAGTGTATGATCTTAAAATAACATCCTTGTTTTTCAAAATTTCACTAAGCTGAGTTTTTCCAACATTAAACATTGTGGCCAGCTCACGAACACTTAATTTCTCCTTCTCACTATGGTTTACAATATCCACTTTTTCGCTTTTAGTGACAAACGTTTACATTTTTGTGACACTTTTAATGTGACTGTACTTGCGAACACTCAACTTGACAAACTAAGAAAGTACGGACAGCTAACAACTGTGCTGCTTACCTTCAATAAAATAGGGTAAACATTGGTAATTTCGTGGCAGTGGTTATTTCGTGATACTTTTTCTTTGCTCTTTTGTGAACTAACCAATGGTGTTACGAGATCCAAATTTCCGCCAAGAGATTGCATATGTTGTCCAGTTTCCAGAAACATACAGCTAAGCTTTGTGTGACTATTGTAGTTGTTTCAGTGAGCTTTTATGTTTGGAGAGAGCAAGTTTGCGTCGACTTGTGGATGTTTGTAATTACATTACAGGCTTATTACTAAAGGTAAGCATATGATATTTGGTACAAAGATTTATTGTATCTTCATCACATTTTAGGAAATTTTTTTGGAATTTTAGATACATCTGTAGTCGCCCTATAGGCTTAGCTTTACTGATAGAAATCTTAGATATTTGAGGCGAAATTTTGTTGAGCATTAAGTGTTACAACTTTTAAAATAGTATAAAATGTATTACAGTAGGAATTTGAGAAATCTGAAGACAAGATGTGATAACAAAAAAGAAAACGGAGACGCAATGGGTTCAGTGTAGCTTCTGTTTGTTTTGTTATCATGCTAAGTATCAATGACAAGTGCTAGATGACTTGCAAGAATTGTGACAGAAGATGGAACATGATTCCACCATTTTGGACCGGAGACAGAGGCAGACAATGGAGTGGCATCATGCAAATTCACCAAAGAAATAGAAATTCAAAAGTACACCTTCGGCAGGAAACGTTATGGCTATTGTGTTTTTCGATTCAGAAGGACTCTTGCTTGTGGACATCATGCCACACGGAAGCAACATTAATTCTGACGGGTATGTTGCAACTCTCAAGAAACTTCTAGTTCGACTGAGTCGTGTTCGACGACATCGGGAGAAGCAGGATGTTCTGCTATTGCACGACAACGCACAGCCATATGTCAGTCACAAGACCACAGACCAGATCAGAAAATTCGGATAGACAACACTGAAACACCCGCCTTACAGTCCTGAACTGGCACCGTGCGATTACCATCTCTTTGGTAAACTGAAGAATCCCTTCGCGGAACGAGGTTAGAAGATGACTCCCTTGTGCACGCTGCTAAAGAGTGGCTCAGACGTGTTGGTCCAGACTTTTACCGTGCTAGTCTACAGGCCCTCGTTCCTAGGTTACGTAAGGCAGTTGAAAGGGACGGGGATTATGTGGAAAAGTGGCATTTTGTTCCTTAAGGATGCATCTACATTCTGTGAAAATAGCAAAGCTGTAGGATAAAAATATAAATTTTAAACAAACGTTATGCATTAATTTTGGAGTTACCCTAGTAATATAGGCTACAGTAAAGTCCGTAATAAAAGTGTTCACCCTTTCAGGGCAAAGAAGATCCCTTTTCAATTTCAATTTTTACTTTGATTTCATTCTTATTATGTGTTGATATGTATTTCTATGTTTTCTTGTTATGAATATTAGACGGAATTACTATGTTTGAAGTCTTGTAACAATGAATGAGAATTTCATTTGACTTTAATGAATTTTTCCACAATTCTTCTACCTCTCACGAAATTATCAATGCAATATCACGAAATTACCAAGGTTATCACGAAATAACCAACCTTTCAGCTTAAGTTGTGAAAGTGATTTTTGGCACATATTCAAGAACGTATCCAATCTTTTATGTCTCCAGATTTGTACAGCAAGTTATCGTCTTTTAGATGAAAAAAATCTGAATAAGGATATATTTACACATTTGCATTTTAAATTAGTATTCATGAAATTATCACGAAATTACCAATGTTTACCCTACAAGAACGTTCAAATGCACGATAATGATTGTTGCAAAGGATTCCGTTAGAATTCCGTTTAATTTACAACCGTCTTTTTCTTTTTTTCTTTTACGCTGTCCGTTATTTGGAAGTTTTAATTGTTGTTGGGAGATACATTTCAGTGTCCGTGTCCGTTATTGAGAATGTCCGCTATTTGGAAGAATTTTATCATAAGGGCCAATGTTATTTTGCAGGGGAATTTTAAAATGGCCGCTATTGAGAGGAGTCCGCTATTGGGAAGTGTCCGTTAAGGGAAGTTTCACTGTATACGTACCATAATATGATACAATACATAACGAGTATATTTTTATGGACGTGAAATTAAATTTGTACAAATTTCAAAGCATTGTTTTTAGTATTTTCCGGAAGAAACTCAAAACGACAGTCATAGAAGGACGCTGAATCCGTTCTTAGACAGTTGCGTTCGACAAAATATATACATTAAGGAAAGACCTACTGATTTAATGTTGAAACTATACTTTCCTTAGCAGAGCAGAATTCCATAGTTGCTTCGTACAGAATTTTTTTTCGAAATTTAACTACAAAATTACATTTTCTTACGCATTTGTCACAACAATTGTTACCAGTCACGCCACTCTTATAAATTCTTTAAGGCTGTACAGATCAATTATTTAGTCCTGACAGCTCAGCAACGGGAAAGAGGGGATTTAATAGGAGCAGTGGGGAGAGTTCCGGAGTAGAGATAAGGGCGAGCGGTCGGTAAAGGAATGCAGTACAGCTTAATTGTACTGGAAACATACCGCTCTACCACATGCAT
Source organism: Periplaneta americana (assembly GCA_025594305.2). Lineage (NCBI taxonomy): Eukaryota > Metazoa > Arthropoda > Insecta > Blattodea > Blattidae > Periplaneta > Periplaneta americana. The sequence goes on along the minus strand of JAJSOF020000031.1, from coordinate 103,951,814 downwards.
GACATCCGATCGCTCCCAAGGCAAGCGAGTGACTAACCCAAACACCCCTTGGCGTAACTAAATGGACTCGCCTGACCCAGGCGCACATTGCCGGCGACTGTGAGGACTAAATAACCGTACTGTACATTAGGATGCATAATTAAACTGTAAAGAATCTAGTTCCTAAAGTCGTATGATTTGTAACAATTTTTGTAATAAGTGCGTAAGAATGATGTAATTTTTAGTTAAAAATTGAAAAACAAAATTTCCATTTTCCTGTAACTTCATCCCTCTTAGCTCAAAATATTTTTATAAGCACCTTATTCTCAAACAGCCTTAGCTTCTGTTCCTCTCTTAAATTGAGAGTCCAAGTTTCACAACCGTACAGAACAACCGGTAATATAACTGTTTTATAAATTATGAATCACCTAATAATGAGTGGTAAAAATGTCATTACCATCAGAAAATGAATAAAGTGTACCAATGTACTGTCAATGACACAGTTCGTCTGCCCTGGAAGGAATGCGGAGTTTGGGGGTAGTTTCGCACTAGTGGTGGATGGGGTGGATGGAGAGAGAGGGAGTTTGAAAATAGAAATACAACGACTGACCAATTCTGCGCCGCATTACAATGGAGTAGCTAATTTTGAATCACTTTCACCATCATCGTCGTCATCATCATCATCATCATCATCATCATCATCATCATCATCATCATCGCTGCTATCAACACTGTCAACTATTGCAGGCACTCTATTATGTCGAAATCTATATTGGCTTTCCACTTTTAATGTATTTTGACAACAGACCTTCCAGCTCTCTTTGGGGTGATCCCGGTTTCTTTCCTAATTTTCTTGTCTAATTTGTTTCACCGTAAATTCAGACAAACCAGTGTGCAGTAATATGCTCCGTGTTTAGTGGCCTGAGTAACTAAATGCGTAAGACTGTTATCACACGTTTCTGTTACTTTTGCTATTATTCACGTACTTGGGAATCAATTACAGACATGGACAAATTATTAGCAAAACTGAAGATTTCTATTATATATTTTTACAAAATATGATTCTTCAATTTAGACTACAGTTGACATTTTTGTGTATTTCCAAATTATTAGCAAAATTGAAGATTTGTATTGTATATTTTTCAAAATTTAACTCCTCAATTTGGACTACATTTGATATTTTTGCATATTTACAAATTATTAGCAAAACTGAAGGTTTTTATTCTATATTTTTACAAAATTCGATTCTTCAATTTGGACCACAGTTGACATTTTGGATATTTCCAAATTATTAGCAAAATTGAAGATTTTTGTTTTATATTTTTACAAAATTTGACTCTTCAATGCAGTTGACAATTTTGCTAATTTACAATTATTAGCAAAATTGAAGATTTTTATTATATATTTTTCCAAAAGCCTGACTCTTCAATTTAAACTACAGTTGACTTTTTGCATATTTCTGTCTTCTGTAATGAAGGAAATATGCAAAATTGTGAACTGTAGTCTAAATTGAAAAGTCAACTTTTTGTAAATAGAATTATCATAAAAAATCGTCAATTTTGTTAATAATTTGTCCACGTCTGTACTTTCTGTTTCTTAGGAGCCGGCATGATTAGGTACACTTAAGTTTAAGTTGATACATTTAGTTGCTATATATACCTACAGATACGCTTAGAGATACACTTAGTCTCTCTATTCAGTATGCAAACACTACACACGAAAGTTGTACTGCTACGTCTTAGCTTTGAATATATATTTACATCGGCAATTCTATTAACTAGAGAAAGCAAACGTTCACCTGCATCTTCCACGTATAAATGGAGAGAAATGTTTTTTTGAAGACAATAGAAAGGGGATTAAGCAGAGTGTATTCGCCCGAAAAGTACCGTTAGCCAGGCCCTTGCTCCAAGGTTAGACTCCCACCCCTCAAAACAATCACCCCTAACTTCTCCAAGGTTCAGGGTAGATGATCTGTGTCACTCACAGTACAGGATGTAGTAATAATCTGAAAATACCATTAAATTAAAAATTAATTTCTACCCTATACTGACCTAGATAACAATCATTGTTGATTCATTCAATAACCAAAATTTCCCTAGTTCAGCAAAAATAAAAATCAAATACCTACCTACGGTCATTACGAGCAAATATAACAGCCTAATTTGAGGCGTAGTTTTTTTTTTTTCAAAATTTTCATGCAACATAACAGCCATCTTTCCATAAACGAGAGAAGGGGTGGGACTAAATGCCGTTTTAAAAGTTACATTAAACGAGAAAATCTGGGAGAAGCAGCCTTCTTCCGATCGTACTACAAACAATATTCCATTCGACGCCGGGGATCGAACCGAAGTCCTCAACAATACAAACCCTTCATCGTAGCAGTGAGATACTCATGTTTCAGCATTTGATATGAATAAAATGTGCCCAGGGACTTCTAGTCACGTTGGCAAAGGCTCAACTGTTGAACGCATGGCAGGGACTGTACCCAGATTACCATACTAATACCCTCTCGACTAGTTATACACGGTTAATTTACAAATTCTGCTTACGTCGTCGAAAATTTGAGTGCTCAGGTCAATTAACGGCAACCCCGCAACAACTGGCTGGTCATTTAACCTGTTCCTGTGTTAGTTGATTGATTCTAAAACTGGACAAGGCACCTCGAAACAATTGCCGCGCTAACGGCAGTTAGATGTTGAATGGGAATGTAAAGCAGTTTAAAACGTGTTTGCTTTTTATTCCTGCAGCTCATTCAAGAGATTCAGCGCCAAACTGAGCGATTCTCTATCAAGCGCGGTTCAACATGGAGCGGTGACGGAAGCGTTCAGAAAATTCAACACAATAAAAAGCTGCGATGTCTGAAACACGAAATGAATCACAATTCAGCCACGACTGGAAACTAATTGCTGATTGTATCTTTCTGTAGTTGTTGTCATGCAACTAGATATTCTCGACTTCGAATCTTGTTTTGGACGGCAGGGTTTCTCCATAATTCCTACTTTTGCGTTGTACGGAGTTTTCACGAAATAACACGTTGCTTTCTTACAGAAAATTGTGACAATGAAAGAATTAAAAGTTTATTTAAAAAAACTGCATCAACGCTACAGACTTGGGATTTGCACTGTAAACATATAAAGTAATATAACAAAATAATACAAAAATATCTAACAAGCTAACCTAGTTTTATAAGATATTAACAAAAATTTGGATATTTTATTGGTTGGCTGTAATTAGGCATTGTTGATAGATAGATAGATAGATAGATAGATAGATAGATAGATAGATAGATAGATAGATAGATAGATAGATAGATAGATAGATAGATAGATAGATAGATAGATAGATAGATAGATAGATAGATAGATAGATAGATAGATAGATAGATAGACAGACAGACAGACAGACAGACAGACAGACAGACAGACAGACAGACAGACAGACAGACAGACAGACAGACAGACAGACAGACAGATGGATCGATGGATGGATGGATTTATTGAGTAATATTATACATACAGATTTTATATTATCATAATTTTCTCTAAAATCCAATGCATGGGTCTTCTGACCGTACGTGCTTTGTACCCAAAAAGTCTGCTCGTGTTTTTTCAATGCTTTTCTTAATGAATATTTAGCAAAAGATTCGTATACAGTGGCTAATTCAGACAAATTCCAAGCACAAGTGCAACGAAAATTCAGGATAGTCTACAATGAACAATATGTACCAACAGCATATATAATTTTACCACTATTTAATAATAGGCCTATATTCAATTTGGCAACTTAATGTATTTCACTGGCCGCATGGACTTGGCCTCCTGCAATACAAAATTCACTAGTAAACATTTGACAATAGCTGTAGAAATTATGATTAGTGAAACAGCAAAATTAAGCAAATATTTGAGGTTATAAATTTTATTTTGATCTAGGTACTTTTTTTTATGAATTATCAACAAAATGAGAACTCTTTTGATATTTTAAAAAGACTATTTCGCAAATATACAGTATTAATAAATAATTTATATCATACAGAAACATTATTATACTATTATAAATTAAGATATTTAATACTTACTTTTGCTTGTACTCCCATCATGCAATATCACGGCCCACTGTATTGTTAAGAAACAATGAACATATTTAACATCTGAATATCAGGTGCGACAAGATATTAAACAAATGCGCATCAGATGCGACAAGATTGCAGTTGACAATTGGCTTTGATTGGTTAAACTCAATAGATTCTTACACTCCATTGGTGCATTGGTACATGAGCGAAATAATCGATTAGACATCATCAAAGCAACATAAGGCTCGCATGTGGGAACTTTGTGACTAAACTGCCAACATATGTTAATCCCACAAAGCAAAGAGAATTAAAAAAAAAATCATTGGTTTCAAAGTTATTGCCGTGTGTTTTTGTTTCGTTATTTTGTGTAACGATGATCTTCGATTCCATGCATGTAGGCTAAATGTCTTAACGTGTTGTTGAGATTTTCACAATATTCAAAGTTGTGGTAGATTTTTAGATATTTTCATTGTATAATAGATTTTAGATTTCAAAAAGGCATATGACTCGGTTAAGAGAGAAGTTTCATATGATATTCTTATTGAATTTGGTATTCCCAAGAAACTAGTTCGATTAATTAAAATGTGTCTCAGTGAAACGTACAGCAGAGTTCGTATAGGTCAGTTTTTGTCAGATGCGTTTCCAATTCACTGTGGGCTAAAGCAAGGAGATGCACTATCACTTTTACTTTTTAACTTTGCTCTAGAGTATGCCATTAGGAAAGTCCAGGATAACAGAGAGGGTTTCGAATTGAACGGGTTACATCAGCTGCTTGTCTATGCGGATGACGTGAATATGTTAGGAGAAAATCCAGAAACGATTAGGGAAAACACGGGAATTTCACTGAAAGCAAGTAAATAGATAGGTTTGGAAGTAAATCCCAAAAAGACAAAGTATATGATTATGTCTGGTGACCAGAATATTGTACGAAATGGAAATATAAAAATTGGAAATTTATCTTTTCAAGAGGTGGAGAAGTTCAAATATCTTGGAGCAACAGTAACAAATATAAATGATACTCGGGAAGAAATTAAACACAGAATAAATATGGGAAATGCCTGTTATTATTCGGTTGAGAAGCTTTATCATCCAGTCTGCTGTCCAAAAATCTGAAAGTTGGAATTTATAAAACAGTTATATTACCGGTTGTTCTTTATGGTTCTGAAACTTGGACTCTCATTTTGAGAGAGGAACATAGGTTAAGGGTGTTTGAGAATAAGGTGCTTAGGAAAATATTTGGGCTAAGAGGAATGAAGTTACAGGAGAATGGAGAAAGTTGCACAACACAGAACTGCACGCATTGTATTCTTCACCTGACATAATTAGGAACATTAAATCCAGACGTTTGAGATGGGCAGGTCATGTAGCACGTATGGGCGAATCCAGAAATGCATATAAGAGTGTTATTTGGGAGGCCGGAGGGAAAAAGACCTTTAGGGAGGCCGAGACGTAGATGGGAAGATAATATTAAAATGGATTTGAGGGAGGTGGGTTATGATGATAGAGAATGGATTAATCTTGCTCAGGATAGGGACCGATGGCGGGCTTATGTGAGGGCGGCAATGAAACTCCGGGTTCCTTAAAATCCAGTAAGTAAGTAAGTAATAGATGAAGAGATATCCGATGTTTCGGTGTGATATTGTTTCACGATGAGGGACGATAGGAAAATCTACAACTTATCTTTCGGAATATTTATCAAGATCTGCTCTTCTCCACTTGTCAATTCCAACATATACGTTTTCCTTTATCCATCTTCCCGATATGCTACTCCAAAACGTTGGATATCCTTATATCTCAGATGATGTAATATCCAGAAACCTCACATACTTACTTACTTACTTACTTACTTACTTACTTACTTACTTACTTACTTACTTACTTACTTATACTTACTGGCTTTTAAGGAACCCGGAGTTTCATTGCCGCCCTCACATAAGCCCGCCATTGGTCCCTATCCTGAGCAAGATTAATCCAGTCTCTATCATCATATCCCACCTACCTCAAATCCATTTTAATATTATCTTCCCATCTACGTCTCGGCCTCCCCAAAGGTCTTTTTCCCTTCGGCCTCCCAACTAACACTCTATAAGCATTTCTGGATTCGCCCATACGTGCTACATGCCCTGCCCATCTCAAACGTCTGGATTTAATGTTCCTAATTATGTCAGGTGAAGAATACAATGCGTGCAGTTCTGTAGAAACCTCACATCCTCTAACAAAGTTGCATGTTGTGACGTAAGCACAGTCAATATTGTTAGTAACAGAGATGTAATTTATCGGCTCTTTAGCCGTGTGTACAGGTTTAAATAAGATACCAGAGACAAATTGAGTAGCGATTACAAATAATGTGCCCACTGAAATGTAAAATTTAAAAAAACAATATCGTCTGTAAAGGACTTTGTGCTTCAGTTTACAGAGGAAAACGACGAACAGCTGACATGCCCTGAAGGACTAGGACGAACTCTGTCGCGTTTTATAGAGGGCTGCACAGTCTCCTGTTTTTAATAATACTGTACGGAAATTCGCTTCCTAAAGAAACACTGAAAAGACGTTCATCGAACCCCTATAATTGCGTGAAACGATTATGCTGTTCGTGATTGTTATTGTGAAGTATGGTTGGGATTGTAAGGATGTTTGGGATTTGAAATAAAAGTTTGATATTTCTTTTCATTTCTGTCTTCATACTCCCCGCATTTAAATTTAACAAGGCGGAGCCTTCTCGTTAACTACTTCATGAACACTTCCTCATTCCAGGAGGCCTAGTCTGCAGACAACAATGCAATTGATAGTCGAAACGATTCACACATCAATATAACGCTAGTGAGTTGTTTGAAATTGGAATGAATGATAGTATGTTATTAGAGAAAAAATATTTATTTATTTGTTTGTTTATTTATTTTATTTGTTTATTTATTTACTTATTTTTTCCATTCCGGTAGACAAGAGCAATTGGATTAATTTTGAATTAAGGGGAAGAACCTAAAGGAAATCTCTCTTCTTTTCTCATGCTATTTCACTAATATAGTTTCATATTAATGTATGAAACCTTTAAAATACATTTGTGCGAGATCGTGCGTATTTGCTTGTTTTCCGCACAGAACCAATACGCGGTAAGTGTGAAATACCACATTCAGTATTCCCAACGTAACACATAACAATTTCCCTCTTCTTACCGCTTAAGCGCGACATTCATTATACTGCTTTAGGCTTTTAACATATTATTTTTAGAGTCGTTTAACATAGTAATAATTATAAATTGAAACTTACCACTGCAATTTCACCTAAATTGCAATGTTAATTATTGTTTTTAAATATTTGCAAAAATTAAGTAAAGTCTACTACTCTACGAAACTTATTGCATTCCTGATACAAGTAACATTAAGGAAGTCGTGAAAAAATCAACAAGATTCCAGATGCCGATGTTATTATGCAATATGTTATATAAATAATATTGTTAAAATATTAAAATGAAAATAAATCATTACATAACCTTACCGTTTGTTTTAAGTTCGCATTTATAGACTGGGGGAAAAAACAGACGTATATCACGGCCTGCTGGAGTATAGTAAACACAGAAAACATTTTACAGCAACAATGTTGAAGAAAGATATTTTGGTGTTCGAAGTTGGCGTCATTAAACAGAAACCAACATGGAGATTTCATTGCAACTAATTAGAAATTCGTGTTTCAGGTATGTAATAAACGATCTTCGCACAAAATAATGTACGATACACGAGCGGTATGTTTGTTTTCATGTTCTCGGAAATTAAAAAAGCTCAACTACGTTTCGCTTTTTCAATCTTTTCCTCGACCATGAAAACGTCAACATACCGCTCTTGTAACGTATATTACTATTTCACTTCTGTTTTTTATGGTACAGTGACATTCATAAAAAATGCAGTATTAAAAATGATATATCAGCTGTCAAGAGTATCACAGAATCAGAAATCTTGTCTTAAATGAAAGCTAAAAAGACTGCTAATCAATTTTATTTGATTATTTTTTAGAAATTTTAATTTTTGTACTTTAATTTTATTTTTCATCTTTATGAACAGGAAGAAAAATTTTACGTCTATTTGTAGCTTATTCTTTAATTTGCTATTTCGCAATTTCCTTTTACAGAATTATTTATGTATAATGTAAGAAAATGCCGTGAAAATTGTATTCAATTATCTTTATATAAGTTAGTATAATTGTCTGAGATATTACGTATTAAATGTTGAAAAATGTAAAATGTAAAATATTCAACGGACAAGTTTGAGTACGGTACACATATTTAAAAACGACGTAAAAACAATTATTTTCTTCCTAACGACCTTGAAATTTCGCTCAAATGAAGTCAGTATTATGAAGTATTTTTAAGCTAAAAATAAAGGGAGAGAGGGAAATAACTCGTCCGGCCTTAATTAAGGATGACCACGAGGATCCGGAAATTAATAGGAGATAAATATAATAAATTAAATATGAATATTGTTATAAAAATAAAATGTAATAATTAAGCACCATTGATTATCAATTATAAAATAAAACTTAGATGACTATAAAATTATACTTATAAATAAAAGATTTTATGCTCGACCATGCCGAAATGTAGTAATTATACACCTGGTAGCAGTCCTTTAATGCATGTCATTAAAGTACACCTACTCATTAAAGTACAGATGTTTTCAGCCAATGACAACTCAGCTTACAGGTATTTCAGCCAATGACAAGTCAGTTTAATACCGTTATAAAACCGCAAGAATCGATTATTCTCGGATATGCAATCGAAAGAGAATTAGCGAAAAGTCACGGAGGCTGGAAATCCAATACTGTCGCAGAAGGTTATGTTCTGTTACTATAATAATTAGCGTTAATTGTAAATAATATTCAAATAAATTCAATTTGTCATCTCGTTTTACAATGTCGAATTCAATAATCTAGGTTATACCAAGTTTAACGGGATTACACAAGATCAATGACATTATTGTTCCTCGCAAAAAATCAATACTTTCGCGTCTGCGCACATCTCACAATTCACGACCTAGAACAAGGTTACTTCCGATCTTGTCAGATACAAATAAAATGTATACATCTGAATACCGGTAATTTCAAGTTAGAAATATGGTCGAGCATAAAAAGTCGTATGAAACTCGCCTATAATGGTAATTAAGAAGCTCGTATGAAAATTATGAAACTCGTCTATAATGGTAATTAAGAAGTTCGTATGAAAATTATGAAACTCGCTTGCGCTCGTTTCATAAACATCCATACTCGCTTCTTAATTACTATCATTATAGGCTCGTTGCATAATGAACTATTATTTAAAATTAGCATATCCTTAATTAAGGGCTTCTGAGTGGTATAAATGAAATTGTATAATCTGCAGGAATCTTTAAATTTTCACACACATCTGGTCATCCGTCACGTCCTTCCCCGTAAGTATTTCAGAATTAGACTGCTGTATGTTGAATTATGTTTTTTTGTTTATACACAGGAGTGTTATTATTCATCCACATTTGTGTACGAATAATATTTTTGTGGCCACCGGCATAGCTCAGTCGGTAAAGGAGCTTGCCTGCCGATCTGGAGTTGCGCTTGACGCGGGTTCGATCCCCACTTGGGCTGATTACTTGCTTGGGTTTTTTCAGAGGTTTTCCCCAACCGTAATGCGAATGTCAGGTGATCTGTGGCGAATCTTGGGCCTCATTTTTCTATCACCAATTTCATTGATGCTAAATAACCCAATAGTTGATACATAGTTGTTAAATAAAACGTAATAGTTCAATAGTAATATACGTAGTTGAGCTTTTTTAATTTCCGAGAACATGAAAACAAACATACAGCTCGTGTATCGTACATTATTTTGTGCGAAGATCGTTTATTACATACCTGAAACACGAATTTCTAATTAGTTGCAATGAAATCTCCATGTTGGTTTCTGTTTAATGACGGCAACTTCGGAACACCAAAATATCTTTCTTCAACATTGTTGCTATAAAATGTTTTCTGTGTTTACTATACTCCAGCAGGCCGTGATATACGTCTGTCTTTTTTTTTCCCCCAGTCTATAAATGCGAACTTAAAACAAACGGTAAGGTTATGTAATGATTTATTTTTCATTTTAATATTTTAACAATATTATTTATATAACATATTGCAGTAATAACATCGGCATCTGGAATCTTGTTGATTTTTTCACGGCTTCCTTAATGTTACTTGTATCAGGAATGCAATAAGTTTCGTGGAGTACTAGACTTTACTTAATTTTTGCAAATATTTAAAAACAATAATTAACATTGCAATTTAGGTGAAATTGCAGTGGTAAGTTTCCAATTTATAATTATTACTATGTTAAACGTCTCTAAAAATAATATGTTAAAAGCCTAAAGCAGTAAAATGAATGTCGCGCTTAAGCGGTAAGAAGAGGGAAATTGTTATGTGTGTTAGGTTGGGAATACTGAATGTGGTATTTCACACTTACCGCGTATTGGTTCTGTGCGGAAAACAAGCAAATACGCACGATCTCGCACCAAAGTAATTTGCAGTTATAGGATTTATGAATGCCGAAATCTGAAAGAAAATTCACAAAAGAAAATTCAACCTGAGAATCTTGACAACTATAAAATCACTTTAACCCACTAGCATATAGGGAGGAAATGGGTAGGTTTCACCCAGGATATGCAGTGGGGAGACCCGGACTGTATGAACGCGAAAGTTTAGATTAAATTAAAACAACAAGAATATTTGAACGCTCCGCAGACGTTGACAAACTCGAGGCGTAATAACATACTCGGCGTACAAGGAATCGCATTCCGTCGGGTCTCAAGCTATGTAGCTCTCCTTGTCGCACACTGAAATAAATCATCAGAAATGTTTAAATCTCTTTGCGAAACTGCCGTGACGGTCGCCCGTCACATGACAACCAAGAATTAACTTGAATAATTGCCGTGTCACGACACGCTACAGCACCTGTATTGCGCAGACACAGGGTGTCCCACAAGTAAGTGCACACATCTAAATGAATCCTTGAATAACGCAATTCGTGTTGATTTTAGGTTCAGTGAATAAAACTTAAACCTGTTTTTAATATTTAATTGCTATATTCATTATGATGTTCGATTCCCGGTCGGGCAAGTTACCTTGTTGAGGTTTTTCCCGGGGTTTTCCCTCAACCCAATATGAGCAAATGCTGGGTAACTTTCGGTGCTGGACCCCGGACTCATTTCACCGGCATTATCACCTTCATCTCATTCACACGCTAAATAATCTAAGCTGTTGATAAAGCGTCGTAAAATAACCTACTAAAATAAAAAAAAATAATAAAATAAATTCATTATTATGTGGACAAATATAATATAAAACCGAAAGCAAATTAACAATGTACAGTACGTTACTGAAAAATTAATACTTAGGGTTAGAGAAGAGTCTAAAAATGCCTTAATATCATTAGCCAGCGTTGCAATACGGTTTTAAATCTATTAAAATGTACAGCGTGTGCGTTAATTTATTGAACATAACTGTAATCGAGCTAAAATAATTCTTTGATTTACTGAGAATAACTTTTGATTGAGATTTTTTTGTATTTCACAGATATTCGAGAAAGAATTGGAGTGTAAGGGTACAGTGCATTAGTTATTCATAGATTTTAAAAAAGCATCTGACTCGGTTAAGAGAGAAGTTTTATATAACATTCTTGCTGAATTTAGTATGCCCAGAAACTGGTTCGATGAATTAAAATGTGTCTCAATGAAACGTACAGCAGAATCTGTGTAGGTCAGTTTCTATCCGATGATTTTCCAATTCATTTCGGGCTAAAGCAAGGATGCACTATCGCCTTTACTTTTTAACTTTGCTCTAGAGTATGCCATTAGGAAAGTTCAGGATAACAGAGAGGGTTTGGAATTGAACGGGTTACATCAGCTGCTTGTCTATGCGGATGACGTGAATATGTTAGAAAAACACGGGAATTTCAGTTGAAGCAAGTAAAGAGATAGGTTTGGAAGTAAATCACGAGAATATTGTACGAAATGGAAATATAAAAATTGAACATTTATCCTTCGAAGAATTGAAAAAATTCAAATATCTTGGAGAACAGTAACAAATATAAATGATACTCGGGAGAAAATTAAACGCAGAATAAATATGGGAAATGCCTGTTATTATTCGGTTGAGAAGCTTTTATCATCCAGTCTGCTGTCAAAATAACTGAAAGTTAGAATTTATAAAACAGTTATATGTCCGGTTGTTCTGTATGGTTGTGAAACTTGGACTCTCACTTTGAGAGAGGAAAAGAGGTTAAAGGTGTTCGAGAATAATGTGCTTAGGAAAATATTTGGTGCTAAGAGGGATGAAGTTACAGGAGAATGGAGAAAGTTACACAACACAGAACTGCACGCATTGTATTCTTCACCTGACATAATTAGGAACATTAAATCCAGACGTTTGAGATGGGCAGGGCTTGTAGCACGTATGGGCGAGTCCAGAAATGCATATGGAGTGTTAGTTGGGAGACCGAAGGAAAAGGACCTTTGGGAAGGCCGAGACATAGGTGGGAGGACAATATTAAAATGGATTTGAGGGAAGTGGGATATGATGATAGAGAATAGATTAATCTTGCTCAGGGTAGGGACCAGTGGCGGGCTTATGTAAGGGCGGCAATGAACCTGCGGGTTCCTTAAAAGCCATAGGTAAGCAGAAAATTAAGTAAGGATCCTATTGGTATGGTATCCCCAATTTAGCGTTTAATGATATGGTAACCCTACATGTTGCTATAAACAATGTTGAAAAAGGGTGTGGAAAGGAATAATAATAATAATAAGAAAACAAGTTATTGGAAGTAAATGGCAAAGAAAGTCTTACGTGAAAATGTATGAAGGAACTTCATGGTAGTACGAAGGTTGGAAAGGTAGGGAGGATTGCCCAACTCTTATGCAATTAGCAAGGCCCGGTTACACGCATCCAATCTGCCGGGGCAATTTGGCACATCGCTTAGTGCAAATTACAGGCCACACAAAGAGATAGAGCGGAACTCTAGACGCCCTTCATCCGGGCTAAGCTTATATTGGTGCAGCTCCTTTGTGGCTTGGGGAGCAGAGTACATGCGTCTGTGCCGTGGTTCGAACTCCACTGAGATCATTCAGTTCTTACTTTGCCATATCGTGTGTGTAAATATGTATGTATGTAATATACAGTACTGTATATATATAGACATATATATATATAATATATATATATATATATATATATATATATATATATATATTCACAGAGAAGAAGATAACATTTCTTACAGCCTTTCTTTCCACTTCTTTCTCTCGGCAGTAAGGAAAAACCGTGTTCAGTGTACTTTACTGCCTCCTCTACAATCAGACACTTTAACAAATGTTTTAGTGAACCTATTCAATATATTCTTAGCTACTCTCCATATCTGGAGGTCGTCTCCTCGATCCGCAACCTGAGGACGCGATTACCGGTTGTTCTTTATGTTTGTCAAACTTGGACTCTCACTTTGAGAGAGGAACATAGGTTAAGGGTGTTAGAGAATAATGTGTTAGAAATCCAGAAATGCCTTTAGGGAGGCCAAGACGTAGGTGGGAAGATTATATTAAAATGGATTTGAGGGAGGTGGGATATGATGATAGAGAATGGATTAATCTTGCTCAGGATAGGGACCAGCGGCGGGCTTATGTGAGGGCGGCAATGAACCTCCGGGTTCCTTAAAAGCCAGTAAGTATTAGTGAACCTATACGGAATAACAGTGGAAAAAATTGACAAAACTTTCAAGTAATTCGCATTTTAAGGAGCTCCATTTCGTCCATTATCGAGTCACAGTAACAAAGTCAGGACACTCATTACAACAGACCACAAATGAGTTATGAAACATATCTGTAAGAAGTAGCTTAACAATAAATACAGATAAAACCGAGGCGACGATATTTAGTGGACAAGATTGCATATTATCCCCTACAGCTTTAAGTAACAAGAAATACTTTCAATTACGCCGGCTATACTTTATCTCATGAAACAGAGAAAGACGTAAGAGTTTTGAAACGTGACAGTGAATTCATAGAATCCCTATAAATCCGTGAAACATTTATGTTGTTCGTGATTGTTATTGTGAGCATGTTTGGGATTGTAAGGATGTTTGGGATTTGAAATAAAAGTTTGATATTTCTTTTCATTTCTGTCTTCATACTCCCCGCATTTAAATTTAACAAGGCGAGCCTTCTCGTTAACTACTTCATAATCGCTTCCTCATTCCAGGAGGCCTAGTCTACAGACAACAATGCAATTGATAGTCGAAACGATTCACACATCAATATGACGCCAGTGAGTTGTTTTAAATTATTGTAATGAACAACAATAATATGTCATTACACAGAATTAGATTCATTTGGAAATTAATACCACAGTTAAGTACTTTAGAATTAACTATATTAAATGAACTATTTCTGTCTTTATACTCACCGCTTTTATCAATGTTACCCCATTTGTGTAGGAATAATAATGTTTGATTAAATTAGATTTAAATTTAATCTTTCATACTTCCAAGAAGATGAACTGATAATGATGTCACATTAATTTACTTCCCCTTTATATTTTATCACTACCGGCTGAATTCGAAACTGTTTTAAACACTTCATAGTATCACTCATCCAGGGCCTTCTGTAATTTAATAAGTCACTGTATTAACAGAAACGTGGCAAGATTTCTCGAAATCGAAGCGTATATACGTTTCACGTTAAAACAATCTTAATGTTTGCAAGTCACTGGTATCATAAATAAAAGATTCAAACCCTGCATGAAATCACAAAAGATTGAACTGATATTACATAACACATTAGCAATAGCAACGCTGCACTCTGAAAAACGAGACAAATCAAGAATCAAAGCTGCAGAAACTAAACTGGTACAGAACTGCGTAAATGTACATGACTGTTTCACAAGCACAGTGAAGACGTCCACAGAGAACTAAATGCTGTACCGAAATTGAAAAAAAAGAAAAGAAAACAGAAATACAGAATTAACTGGATGCAAGATGTACGGAGAGAAATCAAAGTAGGAGAGGTCAAGAGCGCCAACATAAGAACTTCTGGATGACTGAGACCGATCCAACTTCATGGCTGTTTCAGTAATAATAATGATAATGATAGTAATTAGAATGCGATGATAATAATAATAATAATAATAATAATAATAATAATAATAGTAGTAGTCTGAAAATATTCTTCAGAAATTCGGATTAGTGATCAGGCGTTTCCTTGGTTGGTTCACTTCCGATACTTTCCAACTGTAAGGCGAAGATCAGGTAATCTCTTAGCAAGTCCTTGAAGTCTCGCCAAAGACCATATCACTATTACAAATTCTAGCAAGGCTACAGGACCATGCAGTTGATACAGCGTCGTTAAATAACCGGTTAAAATTTTAGTTAGAGAAAAGGTAGGCCCTACAATTTTGTTTTCTTGTTGCGGGAAATATCTCTGCAAAACGCATCCTGTATCATTCCCTTTCTGTCATTTGATTTTCCTGTTTTGTTTACTTTGTTTAGTTGGGTTCATTTGTTTTGAGTGGTTTGTTTTATTTGGTTAGTTGGATTTGTTCTGTTTGATTTATTTCCTTCTTAATTAATATTTGAGGAGAAAAATTCGCTCCGGCGTCGGGGATCGAACCCGGGTCCTTGGTTCTACGTACCAACAGCTCTGACCACTGAGCTACGCCGAATCCAATCCACAGCACCGGATCGAACCTTCCTCCTTCAATGTTTCCCTTTGTGGCCTGACTCCAAGTTAGGCATATATGTTGACGTTTATGTCCAATGTCAACTGCCATTATACTAGGGGCGCACTCAACTGAGTGACTTTTTTGGCCGGGATTCCGCAGTTATATGCACTGCTAGCTGTGAGAATATTATAGATTTATTAATTTGTCCTACAGAATAATATCTGTAATATTGACAATTAATATTTGAGTGGTCAGAGCGCTTGGTACGTAGAATCAAGGACCCGGGTTCGATCCCCGGTGCCGGAGCGAATTTTTCTCCTCAAATATTTATTGTCAATATTACAGATATTATTCTGTAGGACAAATTAATAAATCCATAATATTATTTCCTTCTGTTTAGTCATCACGTTTTTTCCATTTACTTGGTTGGTTTAGCTTATTTGATTTTGATTTTCTTACTTCATTTTGTTTGGTTCTCTTTGGATTATTTTGCTTTCTTTCTCGTTAGATTTTCCCTTCACTTTGTTTTCTTCAGTTTCTTACTTTGTTTGGTCACTTTAGTTACATCGTTTTGTTTCCCTTCGTTTGCTTTGTTTTAGTGTGTTCTTTTTGTTTGCTTTATTTCCCTTGTTTTGTTTTATAATTTAGCTTCGTTTGCTTTGTTTTAGTGTGTTCTGTTTGCTTTATTTCCCTTGTTTTGTTTTATAATTTAGCTTCGTTTGCTTTGTTTTAGTGTGTTCTTTTTGTTTCTTTATTTTTGTTTTGTTTTTATTTAGCTTCGTTTCGTTTTGTTTTATAATTTTAGCTTCATTTGCTTTGTTTTAGTGTGTTCTGTTTGCTTTATTTCCCTTGTTTTGTTTTATAATTTAGCTTCGTTTGCTTTGTTTTAGTGTGTTCTTTTTGTTTGCTTTATTTCCCTTGTTTTGTTTTATAATTTAGCTTCGTTTGCTTTGTTTTAGTGTGTTCTGTTTGCTTTATTTCCCTTGTTTTGTTTTATAATTTAGCTTCGTTTGCTTTGTTTTAGTGTGTTCTGTTTGCTTTATTTCCCTTGTTTTGTTTTGTTTTATAATTTAGCTTCGTTTGCTTTGTTTTAGTGTGTTCTTTTTGTTTGCTTTATTTCAATTTGTTTTGTTTTATAATTTAGCTTCGTTTGCTTTGTTTTAGTGTTTTAGTGTGTTCTGTTTGCTTTATTTCCCTTGTTTTGTTTTATAATTTAGCTTCGTTTGCTTTGTTTTTTAGTGTGTTCTTTTTGTTTGCTTTATTTCCCTTGTTTTGTTTTATAATTTAGCTTCGTTTGCTTTGTTTTAGTGTGTTCTTTTTGTTTGCTTTATTTCCCTTGTTTTGTTTTATAATTTAGCTTCGTTTGCTTTGTTTTAGTGTGTTCGTTTTGTTTGCTTTATTTCCCTTTTGTTTGTTTTGTTTTTTTATAATTTAGCTTCGTTTGCTTTGTTTTAGTGGGTGTTTTGTTTGCTTTATTTCCCTTGTTTTGTTTTATAATTTAGCTTCGTTTGCTTTGTTTTAGTGTGTTCTGTTTGCTTTATTTCCCTTGTTTTGTTTTATAATTTAGATTCGTTTGCTTTGTTTTAGTGTGTTCTTGTTTTGTTTTATAATTTTTTTTGCTTTATTTCCCTTGTTTTGTTTTATAATTTAGCTTCGTTTGCTTTGTTTTAGTGTGTTCATTTTGTTTGCTTTATTTTCTTCTTTGAATTGTTTTCTTTTTTCTGTTTTTGTTTTATTTTATTTAGTTATTTTGTCTTTCGTTAATGTTTTTTTTTTCTTTTGCTGTATTACTGTGTTTTGATTGCTTTGCCTTGCTTTGTTTTGTTTGTATCAAATATATATGTATGTATTTATTGTATGCCGTTAACCTATGCATTTCGGAAAGGATGAACATAGGAAATCACACATAGATCAAGCAAATTGCAGTGAAGTCAATGATGTTAGATTATTGTATTAACGGCCCACCGTCAGACTGACCAATTAAGTTATTAGGAAAATTATCATGTAAACAGCGAGGGGTTACAAAGATGCGTGCACGCAGTACCAGGCCTGAGTGTGTCCAGGCACGGCTTGTGAGCTTCACTTGTTCATACTTTGTTGTGTTCATGCTTGACCGTTCTCCGCCATGCAACATCACGCCATGTTGGGTTATTTACCTAATTGCTCCTGCCATCTCCCGCCAGGGGTTAGCAGCCAGGGTGCACCAAACTCTACGTTTTCACACTACAGGAAAAAAATCTGCTTTCGTTTGGTTGTGGTTTTAAAAAGTATGTTAATTAAAAATTTATGATTTCACAAAAAAAGTTTACCGGTATATCTATATAATACGATATAATATGAACTGGTAATGGAAATTACGGGAAAACGGCTGAACGGATTTTAATAAATATCTCCTCATTTTGAAGCTTGGAATTCAAAGCTTTTCAGAAAAATGGTAGTTTTCAGTGAAATGTCGATTTTTCAACATAATTTTCCTAATTTCCAAAATCCATCTGTCGTCAGTTTTGAGAAATAGCTAATTTCATTTCAGAATAAAACAAAACACACACTACAGTAAACAATATTAGACGAAGGCCATAATCTGCAAGAATGCTGACATATTTAGAGCTCAAATTAATTAATAGGTTATTAAAAACGTAACTTACAAAAAAAATAATTTACAGGTTCGATTCTGTGGTGTGTAATTCTCTGGGTACACCTGTGTATTGGATATTAAAAACTACAAAACTTGAGGTGGTTTGATGACATTATTACCATTAAAAATGAAATATTATTGAGTTAATGCCATGATGTGACTATTTTTCATTAATTATACATATTAATGCTATATTGATGATATGAAAGTGAAACGTTTTGGGATTATATAAGTAGAGGTAGAGGATAACTTAAATTAGATTTTGATTTCTTATTTTACTGAGTGGCGGCTATATAGTATATATAGTATATGTTACTGAAAGCTATAAAACTTACGTAAGATAATGATATTATTAAAAATCAAATATTCTTATAGTTATTAATCAAGTGAGGTTGGGTCTTTTTCATACTTAATTGCTGTGTGGTGTAGACATTTATATGCGTGGTTCTCTTGTGTATTGGCTCGAGAGTACTTACTTACTTACTTACTTACTTACTTACTTACTTACTTACTTACTTACTTACTGGCTTTTAAGGAACCCGGAGGTTCATTGCCGCCCTCACATAAGCCCGCCATCGGTCACTATCCTGAGCAAGATTAATCCATTCTCTATCATCATATTCCACCTCCCTCAAATCCATTTTAATATTATCCTCCCATCTACGTCTCGGTCTCCCCAAAAGTCTTTTCCCCTCTGGCCTCCCAACTAACACTCTATATGCATTTCTGGATTCGCCCATACGTGCTACATGCCCTGCCCATCTCAAACGTCTGGATTTAATGTTCCTAATTATGTCAGGTGAAGAATACAATGCGTGCAGTTCTGCGTTGTGTAACTTTCTCCATTCTCCTGTAACTTCATCCCTCTTAGCCCCAAATATTTTCCTAAGCACCTTATTCTCAAACACCCTTAACCTCTGCTCCTCTCTCAATGTGAGAGTCCAAGTTTCACAACCATAAAGAACAATCGGTAATATAACTGTTTTATAAATTGTAACTTTCAGATTTTTTGACAGCAGACTGGATGATAAGAGCTTCTCAACCGAATGATAACAGGCATTTCCCATATTTATTCTGTGTTTAATTTCCTCCCCTTAAGGGAGCCAACTTTGGAACAAAATGTTACCAAATTTGTAATAAGAAATTTGTAGAAAAAAAAAAAAAAGAATACTTTCATGAAAAATTAATTTTGACAGATCTTTAAATGTCACGCCCCTTACAGACTAGAATTAAATAATACTGAACATATTTGTAATCAGAATTGAACTAAATCCATTTGGCGTATGAAAATATAAAAATGTTATGTTTTATTTAACGACGCTCGCAACTGCAGAGGTTATATCAGCGTCGCCGGATGTGCCGGAATTTTGTCCCGCAGGAGTTCTTTTACATGCCAGTAAATCTACTGACATGAGCCTGTCGCATTTAAGCATACTTAAATGCCATCGACCTGGCTCGGGATCGAACCCGCAACCTTGGGCATAGAAGGCCAGCGCTATACCAACTTGCCAACCAGGTCGACATGAAAATATATATTCTAAAGAAATAAAATAGCCAATAAAAATATTTTGGAAAATTTTCATAATTTTCAGTGGAGTCTTCACTTAAAACACAAAAATGTGTGATATGGGGTTTTCCTGCGCACACTAATCACTTTTTCGCATTCAGGGTACTTTTGTGTTTGTGATGCGGGTAGTGTGACAAACTTTAGAGAACGTGAAACATGCACGATCCTGATTTTAAAAACAAACGCATGCTGCATCCTGGATTTCGGAGGGATAACAGCTGAAATTACTGTCATGACATGCTGTGATTGGATTCGACAGCAGGCCTTAAGCTCATGTTTATCCCGATGGGCACATGTTGGGGCACGTGCGTTCTGCGAACTGCTACCTGGCGGTGTGGCGTTGGTTCAAGTCCGTGCCATGCAGCGGGGATAGATCAGACAAGCTTTTAACTATACAAGCGTACATTTTCCTTTGCTGCAGAAGTATTAGGCCTGTTGTAAGCTTCTGGACTAATGTGGCAATCAATTTTGGAGTTTTGCAGTTTTCTGTTTGCAAAAATATGAAGTTCATAGCTTTATTTCAGACTATGTCTCATTCCACTAATTTATGATCTTACAAAATGGCCGACAAACAGAACAATACAGCACACTGAGCTGCAAAAGAATGCGGAGTCGAAATCGCTATCGATTTGAAATATCGTGTTAAGAGGGCTTTGCTTAGGAAGGAGAGGTACACAGGAGGCATTGCATATAAACTCTATTATTGCTCTGTTATCATTCAGATTGTTAATTTTCATTTCTGTATCTCCATCTATACTAATAATAAATCTGTAGCCGAAATTTTTCTGGTAATTTTCGATTTTCCAAAAATAATTGGTCCTAACATATATAATTAACCACCCTGAAACCGAAAATCGCTTTTTTGAAATTTTTGTTTGTATGTCTGTATGTTTGTTACCTTTTCACGCGATAATGGCTAAATGGATCTCGATGAAAATTGGAATATAAATTAAGTTCGTTGTAACTTAGATTTTAGGCTATATGGCAATCAAAATACATTATTTAAAAGGGGGTTATAAGGGGCCTGAATTAAATCGAAATATCTCGCTTATTATTGATTTTTCTGAAAAATGTTACATAACAAAAGTTTCTTTAAAAATGATTTCCGATAAGTTTAATTCTTTATAAAATTTTGATAAGACTGATATTTAATGAGATAAATGAGTTTTAAAATTAAAATAACGCCATCTAAGACGGTGCAACGAAATAACAAATGACTTCGTCTATAAGGGGCCTTGGGCAACAACAATTGAAAGCTATTAAACTATTCCTATGCACAGAAAATTTTATAGGCGTTTTTGTACATTCGTTTTCTGTATTTCTTAAAATAATATTTATGTACACACCCATTTTAATCTCAGAGAATTAACGAACAACGAGAGTGTATTGATTTAGTATGTAGTAATAGTACGTTAGCTTAGCAATCCATTATTTTATAATTCAAATTTTAACTATGCTCAATTGAATCGTGTTAAAATACATAAAATAGACTATATATGCAATAAATGCAATGCAAAAAAAAATTGGGTAATGAGCCAAGCAGATTATGTTGTGCTGTTGTAAAGGTTGTTGCTTCTGAGATCCAAGAGCCCCCACAACAAATTAAAAACTTTCTTATCGGAGTACATCCGTTATCAACGCACTTTTTATATAATATAATATAATAATAAATATGAAGCCGAAAATTTTCTGGTAATTTTCCCTTTTCCAAAAATAATTGGTGTTAACATGTATAATTATTCATCCTGAGACCGAAAATCGCCTTTTTGAAATTTTTGTTTGTATGTCTGTCTGTCTGGATGTTTGTTACCTTTTCACGCGATAATGGCTGAACGGATTTCGATGAAAATTGAAATATAAGTTAAGTTCGTTGTAATTTAGATTTTTAGGCTATATGGCATTCAAAATACTTCATTTAACGGGGCCTGAATTAAATCGAAATATCTCGCTTATTATTGTTTTTTTTTGAAAAATGTTACATAACAAAAGTGTCCTGAAAAATGATTTCCGATAAGTTTTATTCTATGCAAAATTTTGTAGGTCTGATAGACTTTTAAAATAACAATACAATACGTTTTCACCGCCTCCTCAGATTGTAGCGTTGTTGTTCCTGGAGTAATTCTCATGTGCAAAATATAAAATTTTTGAGTAGAAGAAAAAAACACATTTATTCATTCCATGACAATGGAACATAGGAGATCGTGAATTCTTACATTTTCGAAAGAAAGAAATATAATTACATATCACTGTTTATGCTGTATCACTATATAAGTTATTTGAAGAGTTCAGAACCATAGTGGGCCAAGCGCCATTTACTGAAGACGTAGAAAACAATGGTTAAAATTGTTACCATAATTCAATGGAACCATATAGCAAGTAATATAAAGTTTACACATTGAAACTAAATGATATGTCAATCTTCATTAAACTATAGTTGCATGTAATAACAAATAAGAAACATGTTAAAGGAATTGTCATTGCACCAAATGAGTGTCTCTGGACCAAAATGATCGCAATTTAATTATTTAAATACAATTTCAATTAAGTAAACGATTTATCCTTCTAACAAACACGAATGTTCCCTGGATCAAACGTCCTATTTTAATTACGTAATTACTTTATATTTATTTCTAACGGGTTCAGCGGAGCGCACGAGGTACGGCTAGTTTATAATAAAACTTTACATTTGTTTTATATTTATAATAAAATTGATACTTTTTTGTTAATACAGTTGAAACGTAACTGGCCGTATATATCAATTGCAAAAATGACAGCATCCATGGATAATCTCATCAGGAAAATAGCTTTCCACCTCGCCATGTTTGCTAAGTCCTCGAAAAACGGTATAATTTCGTATCGGCATTTCTTTTGCGGCGTGAGGTGGATGCGCGGACGTGACGAAGGGTGAGGGGGAAGTAAGCAGCTGGTGACTGAGGGGAGAAATCCAGAGAAGTCTGGATAGGCGTCATCCTCTCGGTATCTGAAGATTGTTCGCGAAATCGTACATTCTCGTAGCTATGGTTTGGTTATAAATTACGACACGCCAGTCTTGTGTAGCAGTGAAGCCAGCTTCGAGACCGGAGTTCGACTTGAGTGTGTCCGCAGCTGTGTGAGCATCCGAAGCCCTGAGTTCGAGTGCAGTGGACCGCAGTTGGGGGGGGGGGACCTGAGTTCGAAGTTCAGTGGACTGTCTCTGAAGGTCTGGGGTTCGAGATACTGTGAACTCGAGTGACTGAGCTAGAAGAACTAGCCAAGGCAAACGAACTGTGAACTGAGAACTGACAGTTCTCTTTTGTAAATAGTGCTCTGTGAACATAAGTTAAGATTAACAGTTCATTGTTGTTCTCAATAATCCAAGTAAATTGTCATTGTCCTCTGTGGAGTGCAATAACGAATTAAATTGTAGAAAGTGATTATTATTGGTGTAACAATAAAATTTCATTATTGTTTTGTAATAAGAGTTACAATATTGTGAATAAACTTAATTAGTAACTTCAAAACTAAACAACTGAAGGTAATCAATACAAATTATACAGACAAACCCTTCTTATTTACTTCCAAATTATTTTATCATATTTCAAAAGTTGGTACAATTCTAGCCAATCCATTCTCAGCAGATTTTTCTATCAATTATTGTCCAATGACCGGCCCCGCAATGAGCATCATGCCAATAACTTAAACATTATTAAGAAATAAATACGACATAGTGAATTAAATAATAAAAGTAACACTATTATTATTATTATTATTATTATTATTATTATTATTATTATTATTATTATTTTAATACTCCTGGTATGGACTGGTCAACTGGTTCCAATTTTAATGATACTCATTATTACTCTAAAATTAAGGCTAAGGATTTATATTCCTCGTCCTGCCTTCTTGGATTAATTCAAATTAACTCTACCGTTACGAGTAAAAGCTTCTTGATTTGGTTTTTACTAATGATAAAAACAGTACAGTTAAACTTGCCGATCACTCTCTAGTTTTAGAGGATACTTATCACCCATCTATCTCTATTTATATTGAAGTAAAATTATCGCTACCGGAGCACTCTCTAATCAGTTCTTATTTAAATTATTCTCAAGGTGATTATCTGAACCTTTATTCTATTCTATACAATTATGATTGGACTAGCATATATCAGACTACTGATGTAAACACTGCTGCAAATTCCTTGTCTCAAATTATAAACAATGCTATATCCCTTTGTGTCCCTGTCACCTTTGTTAAAAAATCGCACTATCCTAAATGGTTTTCAAACGATTTACGTCAGCTTATAAAGAAAAAAAATAAAGCTCATAAAAATTACAAAAAATATAAAACTGATCATCATTATCAAATTTTTTCTAATCTTTGAGAATAAGTCAAAACCATGATTAAATCCGATAAATTCAAATGGTTACAATCAATTGATGATAACCTAAAGCATGAACCAAATAAATTTTGGAAATATGTAGAAACGTTTCGAAAAACTAATAGCAATCCCACAGAATTAATAATAAATGGTGTTCACATCACAGATGAAAAGAAATTGCAAATGCATTTGCTAGTCAATTTAAATCTGTTCAACAAAATTGTAACTCTAATTTCATTACTTATGATTTTAATATTGCTGACTGTTTGCCCCTGCCTAAAATTACATCTGATGATGTAACTAAAGCCATTAAAAAGCTAAAGCCTAATAAATCTAAAGGTACAGATAGCATTCCTAATTTTATAATCAAGGGTTGCTCTAATATTTTCATACCCATTTTAACTTTTTTATTCAATCTAAGTTTAAAAACAGGAATTTACCCGTCACTTTGGAAGGAAGCGTCCATTATTCCAGTTTTTAAAAATGGTAATAAAAACAGTGTTACTAATTATAGACCCATTTCTATCCTAAACAATTTTTCTCAAATTTTTTAAAAATTATTCACAAACACATTTCATTTTATGTCAAAAATAAGATCAATTCGGCCCAACATGGATTTACTAGAGGGAAATCTACTACTACAAATTTAGTTTCCTATCTCAATCTCATTATGCCTGTTGTCGAAACTCAAGGTCAAATTGACTCAATTTATTTTGATTTTAGCAAAGCATTTGATGTTGTTCCTCACAAAATTTTATTAAATAAATTAAGTAATTTTGGTCTCTCCACTAACTACGTTAATTGGTTTGAAAATTATTTAACAGATAGACAGTCTTGTGTTCGACTAGGTAATTCTCTCTCGGTTCCATTTAATAGGGTATGCGGAGTTCCTCAAGGGTCTACATTGGGACCTCTCCTATTTTTATTATTTATAAATGATATAAGTAAAAGAATAAGTTCTAGCTGCCTTTTATTTGCGGATGATCTCAAAATCTTTCGCAAAATTAATAGTTCGGCTGATTGTCAAATTCTTCAAAATGACATTAATTCAATTTTACAATGGTCTGTTGAAAATGGAATGAAAATTAATCAATCCAAAACTTTTGTTATTTCCTTTTCACGGAAAACTATCTCCCTAAAATTTAACTATTCTCTCAGTAATGTCGTAATTACTAGGACAGATTGTATTAGAGATCTTGGTGTTCTACTTGATTCAAAATTATATTTTCATGATCATGTGCAATATATTTATACCCATTCATTAAGAATGCTTGGTCTAATTAGGTCTATAACTTATTCTTTTTCTACTCCTATGTGTTTATTAATTTTATACTATACATTGGTTAGATCCAAGCTTGAATATGCATCTGTTGTATGGAACTCCATTACTTCCACTGACTCGGCTAAATTGGAGAATATTCAAAGAAAATTTATTTCCCTGTGTTCTTATAGATTTTTACCAAATTCTGATTATAACTATGAGATTAAATGCAATTATTTCAATTGCGGTTGTTTGTTCACCAGACGTCAGGATCTTGATTATTTATTTTTTTGTAAAGTCATTAAGGGTGATATTGATTGTGTATCTTTCATAAGCAATATCAGTCTTCATATTCCTGCTAATGGTTTAAGATTCCATAAATTGTTTTATAATAAGAATCCTAAATCTCTCTTTCCGGTCTGCAGATGCATTAAATATGCTAATTTGCATGGATTCAACTTGGATCCATTTAATGTGTAGTATATCTGAGTTTTTAACTCACTGATCTTATTTTAATAATTATTTGTCCATTTTATTTCTTGCATTTGGTCAATTGTTTAATGTAGACCATTCCATTATTTCAATTATCTCATTGTACTAATTTTATAATTTTATAATTATTATTTGATCATTGATTATGTAGACCATTATATTGTTTGTATTTCATCTCATTGCCATTTTCCATCATTCATTCTCATCATCATTTGTTGTTTTGTTCTGTTTTGTATCGTGCAAAACTGTAATTGGCCTTGTGCTGTTGTTTTTGTCACGTTAATATTCTAAATAAATAAAATAAATAAATAAATAAATTATTATTCCTATTATTATTACTACTATTATTATTATTGCTATTATTATTATTACTATTATTATTATTGCTATTATTATTATTCTTATTATTATTGCTATTATTATTATTACTATTATTACTATTATTATTATTACTATTATTAGTATTACTATTATTATTATTACTATTATTATTATTGCTATTATTATTATTCTTATTATTATTGCTATTATTATTATTACTATTATTACTATTATTATTATTACTATTATTAGTATTACTATTATTATTATTGCTATTATTATTATTCTTATTATTATTGCTATTATTATTATTACTATTATTATTATTACTATTATTATTACTATTATTATTATTGCTATTATTATTATTACTATTATTACTATTATTATTATTATTACTATTATTATTATTACTATTATTATTATTGCTATTATTATTATTCTTATTATTATTGCTATTATTATTATTACTATTATTATTATTGCTATTATTATTACTATTATTATTATTATTCTTATTATTATTATTATTATTACTACTATTATTATTACTATTATTATTATTCTTATTATTATTATTACTATTATTATTATTACTATTATTATTATTGCTATTATTATTATTACTATTACTATTATTCTTATTATTGCTATTAATATTATTACTATTATTATTATTGCTATTATTATTACTATTATTATTATTATTATTCTTATTATTATTATTATTACTACTATTATTATTACTATTATTATTATTCTTATTATTATTATTACTATTATTATTATTACTATTATTATTATTTATTATTATTATTACTATTATTATTATTGTTACTATTATTATTGCTATTATTATTACTATTATTATTATTACTATTATTATTACTATTATTATTATTACTATTATTATTACTATTATTATTATTGCTATTATTATTATTCTTATTATTATTATTCTTATTATTACTATTATTATTATTATTACTATTATTATTATTGCTATTATTATTATTACTATTATTATTATTATTATTATTATTATTATTACTATTATTATTATTATTATTGCTTTTACTATTATTATTATTATATTTTAGAATTGACGTACAACACTATACAGTAATACAGACATTAGTAAATGATATCTAAGCCTTCATCTACGCCATGTTTAGGCCTATATCTGTTATACAGTTCACGTTTTCCATTACACAAACATGGAATATTACTTCTATCGATTGTGGAAGTCGTACATATCTGCGTCTGTTCTCCTTCTAAAACTTCTACAAAATTCCTACCCCTTGGATTATTTTCCCATGGCTTCGTTACATTTATCCGATACTTCTTTTAGAACTTCAAAATATCCGTCCAAATCTCTCATCATGATTTTCCGTCTGTCAACTGTTCCTGCATGGATAGCCCCGTAATGAGCATAGTTCGTTCACCAACTTCAACAATGCATACGGGCCAGTTCAATCTGAGCATATTTTAGGGGTGTCCTTTTGTACCGGTTGTTCAATACGTATACATGTTAATATTCATTTATAAAGTATAATGAAATTCAACTTAATATGAAATAACTTTTTGTACGTTAGAAGAATTGAAAGTGTTTTACGAATAAAACCTCACTTTCAATCCTTGTAGCATATTCTTTTCTAGCTTCTGCCTGGAGAGAAATAAAAAATAGGTTGCAGCCGCCAAATTACTCTTCAAGGAACGACCACTCATATAAATTGAGGGAAAGAAGACAGAGGACGGACACTGGAAAGTTTTCTTTTCTCAATCGTACTATCAGGGACTGGAATGCTTTACCTGCAGAATTACTAAAGGCTTTACCAACAACCAAAAATGTATTAAAAAAAAAAGACTTAAGGACTTTACTAATAGACGGTAATTATACACAGTATTTAAATGATATGTTGTTATTGAAGTGTTGTATCAGTGAAGAATTATGTTGTGTCAGTGAAGTGTGTTGTGTCAGTGAAGTGTGTTGTGTCAGTGAAACGTGTTCCTGTCAGGAAGCTTTATAGTTTATAGTGGCAGTGCAAAGTATTTGAACAGTGAAATGTTTTTGAAGTGTTAGTGAAATCAGGATAGAATCAGTGAAATGTGTCGTAGTTCCAGTTCAGTGAGTGAGTTATCAGCGAAATGAGTGTAGTGCTGAAAGGTGCTCGTGCAGATATGAACATTTCATACTCGTGGGCTTTAGTCCGACCTTAGGGTTAAGATACAAATTAGATTTACTTTAAATGTTATTTTAATGATGGTGCTTCATTTAGGATGGTCTTTGTTATTATTATTATTATTATTATTATTATTATTATTATTATTATTATTATTATTATTATTATTATTATTATTATTAGTCTATTAGTAGTTGTAGTAGTAGTAGTAGTAGCAGTATTAATTTGTTATTAATTGTATTTATATTAATTGTGTTTATTATTAATTGTCATTATTGAGTGTAATTAGTTACCATTCTCTTGTAGCGTGAAGAAATACATACATACATGCATGCATACATACATACATGCATACATACATACATGCATACATGAATACATACATACATACACACATACATACATACATACATGCATACATGAATACATACATACATACACACATACATACATACAGATACATACATACATACTACACATACACATACATACATACGCACATACATACATACATACACATACATACATACATACATACATACATACATACATACATACATACACACACATACATACATACACACATACATACATATATACATACTACACATACATACATTAGGCTACATGCATACATACTACACACATACATTCATACATACACACATACATACATATACACATACATACAAACATACACACACATACATACATACATACACACGTACATACATACATACATACATACAGATACATACATATACACATACACATACATACACACATACATACATACTACACACACATACATACATGCATACACACACATACATACATACACACATACATACATACAACACACATACATACATACATACATACATACATTTACACATACATACATACACACATACATACATACACACATACATACATACATACATACACACATACATACATACAACACACATACATACATACATACATACATACATACATACATACATACATACATACATACATACATACATACATACATACATAATGTATAATAGTATGTTGTTTTATGTTTATCTGTATAATAAATGCAGTAACAAACAGGTTTGGACTGTTTTTGATAATTTGAGTGATACTTTTTATACCTGAATGTGACTTGTAGTCTTTAACTTAACTCTTGAGTACTGAAGTCGCTTAGCTACGCTACACAGACCGCTGCAAAGCGAACAGATGTCGGTGCATTACCCAGCCGAGAGCATTTGAGAAAAGTTGATAAGGACGTCTGAAGCCTTGAATAAGGCTGTCAGCCGTGGATTTATTGAAGATCTGAATGGGACGTTAGAAAGAAAAGAGACCATTGTTCCCACGTGACACAAATTGACTCAAAGAAAACCACCCGCTTTCATCTGCAGGAAACACAGATCCTTGGATAGACATCGCGCTCTGTATTCGAACGTTTGTTTCCTTTGTGGAGTACACGTGAGTAACAAACCGCTACACGATGGATGTTTTCTGAAGCTACCCGTCCTTTTGATTTTATATACTTTCTAAGGAATTCCCATTTCATATAATGAATTCCATCTAGAAATGCGACTGTAAATTCGTGTTATAAAGGGCGTAATGAAAGTACCGTCTTGTATATAGCCTATGCAGGGTGTTTAAAAAATACGGGGCATAATTTCAGGTATGTATTTCCCACATGTAGACAATCAAAATAGTTCATTACAACATGTGTCCGGAAATGCTTCATTTCCGAGTTATGGCCTTCACAACATTGAAATTCACCGGAACGTTTTTCTTTCCGCAGGTCGTTGCCGTCAAAGGAGACATTAAGAGGGCACTCTGACAGTTCATTCCGAGGCGAAGGTTACATTCAGCGTTGTGTAGGTACTTGGATCGAAGGTTTCTGATCGATGGATAGGTAGAGGTGGCCCAATTGCTTGGCCTCCACGCTCACCTGATCTGAACCCTCTCGATTTCTACTTGTGGGGCCATTTAAAATCATTGGTTTATTCGTCTCCGGTGCCTGATTTGAAATCAATCCCTTCGGAATCGAATTGTGGCATGTTCTGAGGACATACGCAATACTCCTGGAGTTTGGGATCGTGTTCGCAGGTCACTGAGACATCGATGTGAGGTCTGTATTCAAGCAGGAGGTGGACATTTTGAACATCATCTGTAATTACAACGACCTGCGGAAAGAAAAACGTTCCGGTGAATTTCAATGTTGTGAAGGCCATAACTCGGAAATGAAGCATTTCCGGACACATGTTGTAATGAACTATTTTGATTGTCTACATGTGGGAAATACATACCTGAAATTATGCCCCGTATTTTTGAAACACCCTGTATAGTTCCCACTGCTTGGCGTAGCAACTTTATTTAAAATTCTTTATTGTAAAATTTAAAATATTTTTAAGGAAAAATTCTCTCATAAGTTGAAACCATTATGCTGTTTTATGTTCACCAATCGTCCGACTTAACTATTCTACAGGGCTGGGCACATTACGTGATTCTGAGAAATGAGCGCTGTGTGCTTTAAAGAGCGGGTCTTGCAAGCGCTGTGACGTATGCATACTGTACGTCATTCAGTGTCGGTGCAGTGGTGACTCTGCAGTATGATGGCGAACTTTGAAGACGAAGCTTCCGCTCATACACTGAAGCGGCCCGCTACTCCCGAATGCTTTTAATGTAACATGGGAGGAGGAGTTCTTTTTGGTAGAGAGCAGTGGATTAGCAAAGTGTTTAATTTGGCATAAAACACTCCAACTGATTAAGAGGTTCAATATCCAACGACATTATTCTTTACAACATGCTACTGAATATGACAAATATGTTGGTAATGAACGCCATAAATTAATACAAGCTTAAAGAAAATGTTTGTCAGGTACATTACATTAGAGTATCTATTTGATATTTACATTACATTATAAGTTATTATACATTTAGTAATATTTTAAATTATACAAGTATTATGATATATAATATATAATTTATATATCATGAACTGTAATATACTATACTATGATATATCATAATATTTGTATAATTTAAAATTATATATTATTAAATGTACTATAATAACTTATAATGCAATATAAATATCGAATAAATACTCTAATATAATGTATCTGAGAAACATTTTCTTTAAGTTGTATTAATTTATGGTCATATCATATCTTATCATATCATATCATATCACATATTATATTATATTATATTATACTAGCTGAAAGTACCCGGCGTTGCCCGGGTTTTCCTTTCTGCTTCTATTTTTAGTTAAACTGATTAATAAATTTTCGGAAATCTCGGAAACCTAACTATACACAACCAAAACGAATTGTCTTTACTATGCCCATAAAGATGAATCTTTACTTAACGTCACTTACATGGTCATATCATATCATATCATATCATATCATATCATATCATATCATATCATATCATATCACGTATCATATATATATTATATTATATTATATTACATTATATTATATTATATTATATTATATTATATTATATTATATTATATTATATTATATTATATTATATTATATTATATTATATTATATTATATTATATTATATTATACTAGCTGAAAGTACCCGGCGTTGCCCGGGTTTTCCTTTCTGCTTCTATTTTTAATTAAACTGGTTAATAAATTTTCGGAAATCTCAGAAACCTAACTACACACAACCAAAACGAATTCTCTTTACTAAGTTTTCCTCGCCCATAAAGATGATTCTTTACTTAACATCACTTACATGAATTAATGAACTTCTTAGCCAAATGTCTGCCAGGGTTAACTCAATTTGAAACAGTTGTAAATCTGGCACCTAAAAGAAAAACATGTCATCATGTGCCTGACGTTAAACTGTTATTTTAAATTTATCTATTTACTTGTTTTTATTTATTCATTTTTATTTATTTATTTACTTATTTATTTATTTATTTATTTGTTATTTATTTGTTATTTATTTATTTATTTATTTATTTATTCTGGTGTAGTTAAGGCCATTAGGCCTTCTCTTCCGCACCACCAGAAATACAAATAAAGTAATAGAAAAATCAAACTATAAACAAAGTAAAACCCAACGAAAATATAATTCCTTCCCCTCTTTCTGATCAGTTTCAGCATCGAATCAATATACAGTATACATATATAATATAATTTATATTGGAAGATTTTTTACCTCTTGACCGCTGTACACCCACTTATATTTTTATTTTATTAGGTTATTTTACGACGCTTTATCAACATCTAGGTTATTTAGCGTCTGAATGAAATGGAGGTGATAATGCCGGTGAAATGAGTCCGGGGTCCAACACAAAACAGATGTATACGTTCATTTGAACCTTCACAACAATGTCAACGCAAACAACAATTTGTTTAAAGCATTTCTGAATTAATTTTTTATGTTTCCAATTCCGCCAACATAATATAATAATTTCTGAATTCCCGTAACAATTGTAAAATAAGAAAAATACCAATGTACAAATATGCTTTCCGGCATTGTTAGTAGTAAATATATCCTACATCAGTATAGTAATATATACCAATATTCATCAATTCAATGAATATTTGTGAAGGAACTATTAAAAACCTTTAAAATTAAGATTATTCTAATAATTTTCACACCTCTGTATTATGATATATAATATATAATTTATATATCATGAACTGTAATATACTATACTATGATATAATATAATATTTGTATAATTTAAAATTATATATTACTAAATATACTGTAATAACTTATAATGCAATATAAATATCGAATAAATACTCTAATATAATGTACCTGAGAACCATTTTCTTTAAGTTGTATTGATTTATGGTCATATATCATTTCATATCTTATATCATATATATTATATTATATTATATTATATTATATTATATTATATTATATTATATTATATTATATTATATTATATTATATTATATTATATTATATTATATTATATTATATTATATTATATTATATATTAACAGAATGATAATAATGCACTTACTGAATCGGCTATGAGAATTAGCTACAAAATTTGCCACGAAATTGCAAAGGAATTGAAAACATTCAACGAAGTTCAATTCATCAAGCGATGTTTAATTATATTGGCAGATGAACTCTGTCCACAGCAAGTAGGGAAGTGGAAGCCATACGGCTTCTCGTAGAACCGTGGTGAGGAGATTGCAGTATGTGCGTATGGGTTATGTAAATAAGCCTAATGATTTTGTGTGTGTGCATAGAGCGAAGTTTATTCCATTAAATTAATGAGTGTTATAAAGTCTGTACTGTACAATGGATTGATGTAATATCCTTATAAACTATTATGTACTGACAGACTGAATGACTAGAACAACCGTGGCTCTTGTTACATTAATGCAGGGAAGGTAGCTGTGATGCGAGTCCGCCACTGCTGAGCGTTGTGCTCCGGCTTGCCTTGCGGAGCGAGAGCAGCTCTGGCCGACTAAATGGAGCCGTTCTCATGCCCGGCCCTGCTATACTAGCTGCTGAGTCGGAGATTCACTGTTTCGAAACCACCGGCGGGCGATTAATTTCAAAGGACTATAAAATCATTCGCCTGTGACGTAGACAGTGGTAGTAGTGGTTATATATTTGACGACATTTCGAATTTCAGAAGTTATTAGTGTCGAAATTCAACAAGATGAGAAATGGTTGAAAAATTTTACCTCCGCACCTCTGCCAATAACTTTCGATACAGAACTCAACAGACTTGGAACCCGCGTGCTGGGGATTTCATTACCCTTTAAAATCGCGGAGAATAGTTAGGTTTGCCTACGTTTATGCGTAGCAATTAAAATGTTAAACAATAATTTTATTTCAGAATTATAATGAAATTCTACTCTCACAGTCGAGAAATTTCATGAAATTTCATGGCATATCATGTGTTCGATAGTCAACATAAATGTTTATATTATAATGTATTTGGTTTTCAGAAACTTTTCCTTCCTGTCAGTTTGTAACAGTAATCGTTCAATACAGCAGCTTCAGTTACATGCTACATTTGTAAGATCGTGATATGGCTCTGAATAGCCCACAAGACTTATTTATTTACTTATTTATTTATTTACTTATTTACTTATGTGTTTATTTATCTATTTATTATTTATTTGTTTATTTATTTATTTGTTTATTTATTTATCTATTTATTTATTTATTTATTTATCTATTTATTTATTTATTTATTTATCTATTTATTTATTTATTTATCTATTTATTTATCTATTTATTTATTTATTTATCTATTTATTTATTTATCTATTTATTTATCTATTTATTTATTTACTTATTTGTTTATTTATCTATTTATTTATTTGTTTATTTATATATTTGTTTATTTATTTATCTATTTATCTATTTATTTATTTATCTATTTATTTATTTATTTATCTATTTATTTATCTATGTATTTATCTACTTATTTATTTATTTATTTATCTATTTATTTATCTATTTATTTATTTATTTATATGTTTATTTACCTATTTATCTATTTATTATTTATTTGTTTATTTATATATTTGTTTATTTACTTATTATTTATCTACTTATTTATTTATCTATTTATTTATCTATTTATTTATTTATTTGTTTATTTATTTATCTATTTGTTTATTTATTTATTTATTTATCTATTTGTTTATTTATTTGTTTATTTATTTATTTACTTATTTATTTATCTATTTATATATTCATTATTTATTTGTTTATTTATTTATTTATTATTTATTTATCTATTTATTTATCTATTTATTATTTATTTATTTATTTACTTATTTATTTATATATTTATTATTTATTTGTTTATTTATTTATTTGTTTATTTATTTATCTAGTTATCTTTTTATTTATTTATTTATCTATTTATCTATCTATTTATTTATCTATTTATCTGTTTATTTATTTATTTACTTATTTATTTTATTTATTTATTTATCTATTATTTATTTATTTATTTATTTATTTATATATTTCTTTATTTATTTATTTGTTTATTTATTTATCTATTTATCTATTTATTTATTCATTTACTTATTTATTTATCTATTTATGTATTTATTTATTTGTTTATTTATTTTTATTTATTTATCTATTTATTTATTTATTTGTTTATTTATCTATTTATTTATTTATTTGTTTATTTATTTATTTATTTATTTATTTAACTATTTATTTATTTTTTATTTATTTGTTTGTTTAGTTATTTATTTATTTATTTATTTATTTATTTATTTATTTATTTATTCATTTATTCTGGTGTAGTTAAGGCCATCAGGCCTTCTCTTCCACAACACCAGGAATACAGGGTGATAAGACTATTACGGCTAAGACTATTGCCACCGCCAATAATGGCAGTAGAGATGTCAGTTCTGCATACTTAACCGCATTCAAGCTCAAGGAGACACCCCTGGCATTCATTTCCATTAGACTGAGTGAAACTTATGGCCATAATGCGGTCGTGCACTTTAGATCAATGCAGAATACCCATAATCCCATTGTAAATCGAACACACGGCCTTCCGGCTTAACTGCTACCGCACACCGCTCTAGTACAGATATATTACATATCTTGTGTTTTTCTGAGTATAGTATTAGGATTTAACATTGCCATACGAAACTTACGTATAAAAAATGACGAAATAACTCCATCAGTGGGCCTTGTTTATAAATTAGGAGGCTTTGACAATTTGTAAAACAAGAAAACATCGTATTTTATGATTGCTAAGTCAAAGCCTGATGTTTTCTTGTTTTTACAAATTGTCAAAGCCTGCTAATTTATAAACATGGCCTACTCATTGAGTTATTTCTTCATTGTTTTTATACATAGGTTTCTTACGGCGATGTTAAATTCCTCTATCCTATATCCAGAAAAACACATGCTATGAATAAGTCACTGAAATAGTACAAATCTTTTGTCACACGAGACATATGAGTTTAACAGCATAGAGCCAGCCATGATGAAACATAAAGGCGAAACAAATGAATGAGAAATCGTAATGAATTCTTTATTATTCGTATACAAATGGGGTTGTTAATAAATACAGGGAGTATAAAAACAGAAACAGTTAATTTAAATTAGTCTAATAAAGTACCAATTTCTAAATGAATCCAATTCTCTGTAATGACATTATTATCATTATTATTATTATTATTATTATTATTGCCATTATTACTATCAGTATTATCATTATTATTATTATTAATATTATCATTATCATTATTATTATTACCGCTATTATTATTATCATCATTAACATTATTGTTATTATTATTATCATCATTATTATTATTATTATTATTATTATTATTATTATTCATTATTATTAGCATCATTGTCATTATTATTATTCATTCCCAAATTATTATTATTATTATTATTATTATTATTATTAGTATTACAGAACAACTATTCATTATTATTATTATCATCGTTATTATTATCATTATTATTAATATTATTCAATATTATCATTATCATTATTATTATTATCATTATTATTATTATCTTTATTATTATTATTATTATTATTATTATTATTATTCATTACAATTTCAAACAACTCACTGGCGTCATATTGATGTGTGAATCGTTTCGACTATCAATTGCATTGTTGTCTGCAGACTAGGCCGCATAGAATGAGGAAGCCATTATGAAGTAGTTAACGAGAAGGCTCCGCCTTGTTAAATTTAAATGCGGGGAGTATGAAGACAGAAATGAAAAGAAATATCAAACTTTTATTTCAAATCCCGAACATCCTTACAATCCCAAACATGCTCACTATAACAATCACGAACAACATAAACGTTTGACATAATTATAGGGTTCGATGAGTTCTCCATCACTTTTTTATTAATAAATTTGAAATGGTAATGGAAATTACGGGAAAACTGCTGAACGGATTTTAATAAATGACCCCTCATTTTTAAGCTTGGAACCGAAAGTTTTTCAGAAAAATAGTAGTTTTCAGTGAAATGTCAATTTTTAAACATAATTTTCCTATTTTCCAAAATCCTCTGTCGTCAGTTTTGAGAACTAGCTAATTGCATTTCAGAACAAAACAAAAAACACACACTACAGTAAACAATATTACACGAAGGCCATGATCTGCAAGAATGCTGACATTTGGAGCTCAAATTAAATTGGTTATTAAAAACTTAACTTACTAAAAATAATTTACAGGTTCGATTCTGTGGTGTGTAATTTTCTGGGTACAGCTGTGTATTGGATATTAAAAACTACAAAACTTGAGGTGGTTTGATTACATTATTACCATTATAAATGAAATATTATTGTAGTTAATGTCATGATGTGACTATTTTCATCAATTATACATATTAATGCTATATTGATGATATGAAAGTGAAACGTTTTGGGGTTATATAAGTAGATGTAGATAATAACTTAAATTAGATTTTGATTTCTATATTTTACTGAGTGGCGGCTATATAGTATATGTTACTGAAAGCTATAAAACTTACGTAAGATAATAATATTATTAAAAATCAAATATTTTTATAGTTATTAATCAAGTGGGGTTGGGTCTTTTTCATATATTTAATGGCGGTGTGGTGTAGATATTTATATGCGTGGTTCTCTTCAGTATTGGCTCGAGAGAGAGTATCTTTCATTATTATGGAAGCAAATAACTTTCAGAATGTCTGGTATTCTTCATTGAAAATAAATCTGAAAAATGTTTATTTGAACG
>JAJSOF020000031.1:103893466-103913412 GCA_025594305.2 Periplaneta americana | reverse complement strand
AAAAAGATGGGGCGAACCTGGGCATTGCACACTTGTTGTTAGGCAACTGCTTCATAACATTTCCCCAAGATAACATATTTTGTAATGGTCACCAGATTTGACACCATTAGTCTTTTAACGCGGAACGTTTTTCGCGTAGGCCTACCAGTCGAGAAGAATTATAAAATAATTACAGCATTCCCCCTTATGGGGGTTGCGTTCACGCCAACTAAATACATTCAATAAGCGGCTTCATTTGTTCATTCATGATACACGTTACGCATCTACTACAACACTGATCAAATAGAATGCCCAGTTTATACTTTATTATGTTCACGGATCCATCCTCAATTGTTTTTATATTTTTAGAGGTTATGCGCATCGTAGCATTTCCTGAAAGAAACCACCCAGCCATCCGGGATATCTTCTCTTTATATAGGCAATTACAACAATAGCGATGACGTATTAATTAATAAATGAATAACGTATTTTGATGCTTCTTCATTTCAGTGATTTGTATCTTTATAGGAGGGGGCCGTGTTAAAACAGTTGCTGTAGATCAGATGGACTTGGAAAAGATTCACATGAAATGTTTTTAACGTGTAAAAGCTTAATAAAACATACTTAATTTTAATTTAATCAAATAATTATTACTCGTATGCAAATGGAGTGATTATCTTCCAAATGAATCCAATTCTCTCTAATGACATATTATTATTCACTACAATTTCAAACAACTCATTGGCGTCATATTGATGTGTGAATCGTTTCGACTATCAATTGCATTGTTGTCTGCAGACTAGGCCTCCTGGAATGAGGAAGCGATTATGAAGTAGTTAACGAGAAGGCTCCGCCTTGTTAAATTTAAATGCGGGGAGTATGAAGACAGGAATCGAAAACGAAAATAAAACTTTTATTTCAAATCCGAAACATCCTTACAATCCCAACATGTTTTAGCCTAACAATCACGAACAGCAGAACTGTTTCTCGCAGTTATAATGGTTGACAAACTAATACTATACAGAATGAAAAAAATATGAATAAAACCTGGAAATCAACAACAAACATTTTAGGGCAAAAGTATCTACACTAACGGATTATATGTGAACATAATATTAAATATTTTAGACATCACTTAACGAGACAACTAATACATTCAAACGACGAAAACCCACAACAACATACAACACAATACCTATAACATATCTAACCATAATAAATAAACATTGATTAATGGCAATGGTACACAGATTACTAATTATGTAAGCATTTGCACTACAATGAAGAAGTGAACACAGTCAAATACATAGCCTACTAGAAAACGGTTACTATCCAAACATAATGCCTGTCATAAGGAAGACAAAACAAAACCATGAAGAGTTGTGTATCTGTGTGTTGAGAAAGAACACAAAAATGTTTACACTAACATCTGAATATTTCATATTGTTCTAGTGTGTTGAGTTTTTCAAGAAATTAAATTACAACATCGCATGTCTGAATTTATGTAACACTCTGGTTAAACATTCAACACAGAAACAACACAAACAAAGATGTATTGTCACTTCTGGCGTATACAAACTCAAATGTGTTCTTTGTATCGAGTTTGGAATGACCTGCCTGATCTTTCCAATGTTACAGAAACACATCACAGCCATAACTAAATTACATGTGAGTTTGTATACGCCTGAACACATCAAAAATTTGTTAACCACACCTACAGATGTCAACACAGACATGGAAATTGTTCTGTATGCTATGTTGTATTTCTGGTTTCTCAATGAGGATGCGATCAATATGAATGTTTTTGTTCTCGTAATTACATCCAATGTATTTCTTGTGTTCAAAACTTTGTGTTGTGTTTCACACACACTTTTGTGTTTGTGATAATTAACACGAGTAAGATCCCATTTAATCAAACATTTATATTCAATGCCAGCAAAGTAGCTCTGAAAGATTCAACATGGATAGTTTCTGAATGTTTAATTGTTATATATATCACAGATAAATATCTAAATTATCTCATTAATATTATTATTACTGATATATTGATTAATAAATGTGTAAGTATAAACACAGAAATAGTTAATTTAACACACACTAATTCTAAAGTACGGTACTTAACTGTGGTATTATTTTCCAAATGAATCAAATTCTTTATAATGATATTTTATTATTCATTACAATTTCAAACAACTGACTGGCGTCATATTGATGTGTGAATCGTTTCGACTATCAATTGCATTGTTGTCTGCAGACTAGGCCTCCTGGAATGAGGAAGCGATTATGAAGTAGTTAACGAGAAGGCTCCGCCTTGTTAAATTTAAATGCGGGGAGTATGAAGACAGAAATGGAAAGAAATATCAAACTTTTATTTCAAATCCCAAACATCCTTACAATCCCAACCATGCTCACAATAACAATCACGAATTTTTAATTAGATAAAAAGACATGGTTCAAGAGTCTAACGCCAGTTAGACTTATCCAAGACTTACGTCACACACACTGTAACTTTATTACACAATACGTGTTGGTGCGCAGTTGGACTGAAATCCAGTAACGATTGGTCAT
Source organism: Periplaneta americana (assembly GCA_025594305.2). Classification (NCBI taxonomy): domain Eukaryota; kingdom Metazoa; phylum Arthropoda; class Insecta; order Blattodea; family Blattidae; genus Periplaneta; species Periplaneta americana. Next base: position 103,910,865 of record JAJSOF020000031.1, on the reverse strand, counting down.
TGTTCGACCAACAATTGACGCACCTGTGAGAACTAGCAGCAAAGCTGCCATCTTTTGTGAATATAATGCTTATATTAAACAGAATAAAAGATATGTCATATTACTAAATAATTTATAACGTACAGAAACAGATTATATTATAAATTAAGATATTTAACACTTACATTTGCTAGCATGGCCATCACATAATATCACGGCCCACTGTATTGCCAAGGGAACAATGAAAATATTTAACGTCTGAACATCAGGTGCGACAAGATTGAAGTTGACAGTTGGTTTTGATTGTTTAAAACTCTGTAGATTCTTACACCTCATTGGTCTGTTGGTACATAGCGAAATAGGGCAGGCAATATACCTGAATGCCACCTAACAAAAAACAGTGTGTATGCTATTCGTCATAATATCGGTATTCCCCGCCTTGAGGAGGTTGAAGATAGCCCAGAGCCACCTAAACTCTGCTCCGATTGGTCAGTTAGACCAGTCCTGTTTATAACGCCTACAAAAAGTTACGTTTAAAGCACTGTGAATAGCGAAAAGCGTTGTTTCTATGGTTACATTTTGAGTGAACATGTGTCAAGGCCATCTAACTTTCCATCCCGTTAACATGCGAATGATAATTTTTCAGTTTTGCGTAGTCATTTGTTTTGTTTAGATATTTTCGACTTAATATTGTAAATCATGGTGTGTAATGAACTAAGTTTTATATAAAATTCGGTGTTTAAAGAAGATTGAATGTTGTGTAGATATAAAATATAGTTATATTCAGTATCTACGAGTTACTTTACCATGTAATTACGTACACATATGTACTACTTTTATTACTAGTCTCTGTACATCAATTATTGTACTGATTACAACATTTTCGCGACATCTTATAGAGCAGGCCTATACCTTTTTACTATAACTCGGATTTAAACTGATGTGCCTATGAAACGCCGCTCTAATATGAAACTCTGTCATTCTGTCACATTAGCAGTCCAGCGTTCAACCAATTAATTTGACAGACGTGGCCGTGACCAACCCGTCTCCATGACAACTGCGTTTCATAACATGAATTTATATAGACTGATATCCACCGTCAATTTTTTTTCCCCTTTCAAGTTACATAGCACATGAAACTTTAGCATTACCTCTAATTCCTCCGCTGCTATTATCTTGTACGCGTGTCACTCTGTATTACGTTATAAAGGGTGCTTCAGATATTAAGATATTGAAAAGCTATTCTCAAAGTGTAAGTTAAGCAAAGCTACTGCCGTACGTGGTTTCATATCTTAAACATTGGTTTAATAGTTACGTAACATGAATGGTTTTCATATCCGAAATATTTTGCTTAGATAATCGATAAGGGTACAGGGAGTTGTAAATTATTTAAACGCTTCAAAACATTTCACGATATAATAGATTATGTTACATACTTTATTTCAATGTTATTAACATATATATATATATATATATATATATATATATATATATGAAGAGACAAATGTTGCAGTAAAATAGATTGTGATTTGTAATGAGTCAAATTGTAACATAGTGAACGAGGTTTTAATGCTTTGTGTTCCGAAAAACGTAAGCGGGATTCGAACCTACATCCCAGCTGTCGCCGGTGTCTGCTCAATATCCGCTAATGGACATTCTCATCTCTTCTCTCATGTATTTTCTGCTTCTCGAAGAATCAGATCTTCTGATGTCGTCAAGGCCTACTGTCATATGTTTCCTGTTACCATGACATCTGCTTCCAAGAGATTCTGTTTTATTACAGCTGTTTCTAAGGTGATAAGTTGCATTAAATTAGTATTTTTCTGACCAAGGTACGTTGTCTCTTCATTTGATAGTCGGCTGGAGTTGTACTTCTTTATTTATTCTTCGTGAAACTCAAATCTTTTGTGACTAACTACGTCTAGAGAATTTTAAGTAAGAGGGCGTAATCCACCCTTCAAACGCCAGACGTTTATTCAAGGTAGACACTTTCAGACTAGAAACATCTACACCATAGAATACTAAGGACAATACAGGGTGTAACTAAAAGAGTATTTACTCTGGCGAGTTGTATACGTCATATAACTGAACATATTGGCTAGTTCAGGAAGTCAAAAAATTATTGTTCTAGTATACTGTATTGTAAACCTACTTTCACTTTTGTACATATTTTAATACTCTATAAGAAATTGAACATTTCACGGCCTTAGGAATTTTACATTTGCCCAGCTTAGACATGTGTGCAAAAACAAAAATGTAGTAGTGATTCGTAAATAGTTCTTATCTTTATCGTAAATTTTGCAGCTTACAGAGTTGTCCTGTGAATTGCATTAGCAAAACTGCGCTAAGAATTCATTATTGAACATCTTGATAGACATAACATGCAGGGGAATTTTTTTTTTTTTTTTTTTTTTTTTTAAGAATTAAGCGAGTTCGTATCACACTTAGTTCTAAGCTAGTCTCTTTTTATTAATTTTATTGTAAACATATTTAATAGTACATTATGCAACGAGCCTATAATGGTAGTAATTAAGACGCGATTATGTTAATGAAGCGAGCGCAAGCGAGTTTCATAATTTTCATACGAGCGTCTTAATTACCATTATAGTCAAGTTTCATACGACTTTTTATGCTCGACCATATTTCCAACTTCAAATTATTCAGAAGTATTCATTTTATTCTTATCTGACTGGGGAGCGGAACTGACCTTGTGTAATATCTCGTAAATTGTGAGATGTGCGCAGACGCGAAAGTATTGATTTTTTCCGGGAAACAAATGTCATTGACCTTGATATAATCTAGAGAGTAAAATAAACATTAATCTTGATATAACCTTGAAATTGAATTAGACAATGAAAAACGAGATGACAAATTGAATTTATTTGAATATTATTTACAATTAACGCTAATTATTATAGTAACAGAACTGACTTTATTTCAAATATAGGTGATTTATTGTTGTCTTTCGATTGTATATCCGAGAATAATCGATACTTGCCTTTCATATTGCTACAATGGCATTTTCTGATTGGTGGAACACCTGAACTTTAATGAATAGGTGTACTTTAATGAGGTCCATTAAAGGGCTGCTACCAGGTGTATAATTACTACATTTCGGCATGGTCGAGCATAAAATATAATTCCACATTCCACATTTATAATTCTATCTAGTTGTAATCTTCTCTTCTTTCTTTCTTCTTTTTCTTCTTCTTCTTCTTCTTCTTCTTCTTCTTCTTCTTCAATATCATGTGGATAATCCCTGTGCACGGAATCCTTCAGTAGACTCATAAGCAGTGAGGTCACATGAGAACGGTACCTAGGACCATTCATTACGAAATCGATCCGAAACACTCTACCCTTAAAATCCTCGCTGAAAATATTAAGGATTGTTTTTGCAATACCAGGTTGAAGTCAGTCTTATTGAGAAAAAATGTTTCTGTAAAATTACTTCCCAATTTATTTATTTATTTATTTATTTATTTATTTATTTATTTATTTATTTATTTATTTATTTATTTATTTATCTATTCTGGTGTAGTTAAGGCCATCAGGCCTTCTCTTCCACAACACCAGGAATGCAAATACAATAATAGAAATAAACAGAGAAAAAATACACTATATACAAAGTAAAGCTACACAAGAAATAAAGAGAGAGAGAAAAAACACTATAAACAAAGTAAAGCCACACAAAAATATACACAGGTTGCAGTCACACAGACTTTAAATGAGTGATTAAGTATCATAATTAATTGTATCCTAACTAATTAACTAACATAAACAAGAAACTTGGAATTTTAATCTAGATTAAAAAAGAAAAATAAAAAAAACACAAATCAATACTTCTAGCAATACCTAAAAACCATTAACTAACACAAAATTTTCCAATTTAATTCTGAGTTGTGATAAAGTCCGGCAGTCCCTGACGTCATCAGGTAACGAATTCCAGAGGCGAGGTATTTCTACAGTATGGGAAGATGAGTACAAAGACGTTCTATGATGAGGGATAGAAAGAAGTGCTTGATGTCGGTTTGGAAGAGTTGTAAGAAATTGAAAGCGCGATAACAGATAATTCGGAATTTAGCGAAGATCAAGAAATTCTTATTCCAGTAATCGGTTATAACGAACGGAATTCACTGTATCTTTAAAAAATATTGGTCCAACGGTGACACATATCGATACTGCACCCCATACTAAGCGTTTCAGGGGGTGAACAGCCTCCTTTGTAGTATGCAGCTGTTCACGCATGTTCTACCTGTTGACATGTCCATTCAGATGGAAATGAGCCCCATCACTGAACCAGATATGCTTCAGCACCTCAGGATTGATGTCCACAGACATCTTAAAGCAACTGCAGGAATTAACTGCCCTAGTTTAGCGGACCACATCAAGGGCTTGATTTTTTTTTATCTAAGAAGACTTCAAAACTTTATACAGGGTGTATCACGAGGTTTTTCCCCAGTTTATTGAGGTAATTCGTGGTGTTATTTGCAACAAAAAATGTAAATGCAGTAATGGGGTGGCATTCATAATTAAGGAGTTACGGCAATTTGAAAAAAAAAAAAAAAAAAAAAAAGCAGAAAAAATTTTTATTTGAGGATATCACTGACAAAAATGGAAATCATGTAGAGTGGATTTAAAGCAAATGTTCAAAATTTTCTCCCTGCATCTGAAGGCAAAGATTCGCGCGGGTGTGAACCGCGTGTGTAGCTATGTACACAGGAGATAACAACAGTATACAATGACTGCAGTATCAACAACGTGCTTGTTGTTTGATCGTTACAGTCCTCCCCCACACATCGTTAGTCCTGAGCAACCATGTCTAGCGCTACATACACCATGACGTGTTTCGAAAATCTGTTGTAACTCCTTAATTATGGATGTCACCCATTACTGTATTTACATTTTTTGTTCCAAATAACACCAGGAATCACCTCCATAAACCCGGGGGAAAACCTCGTGATACACCCTGTATAAACGTCATTACAGTTGAATTTAGTAAATTAAATTAAAACTGCATGGAAAGTGTGTTCTACAACCATCGTGTCATGGTTCCGACATCAATAGTAATATGCGTTACAAGAGCGGTATGTTGAAGTTTTCATGTTCGAGGAAAAGTTTGAAAAAGCGAAACGTAGTTGAGCTTTTTTAATTTCCGAGAATTGGAAGAAAACATACCGCTCGTGTATCGTACATTATTTTCTGCGAAGATCTTTTATTACATACCTGAAAGAGGAATTTCTAATTAGTTGCAATGAAATCTCCATCTTGGTTTCTGTTCAATGACGGCAAATTTGCAAAACAAAAATATCTATCTTCAACATTGTTGCTTTAAAATGGTTTCTGTGTTTACTATACTCCACCAGGCCGTGATATACGTCTGTCTTTTTTCCCCCCAGTCTATGATGAGTCTGCAATCTTGTTGATTTTTTCACGGCTTCCTTAATGTTACTTGCATCACGAATGCAATAACTTTAGTGGAGTTGTAGAGTTTACTTAATTTTTGCAAATATTTAAAAACAATAATTAACAGTGCAATTTAGGTGAAATTGCAGTGGTAAGTTTCCAATTTATAATTATTACTATATTGAACGTCTCTAAAAATAATATGTTAAAAGCCTAAAGCAGTAAAATCAATATGTCACTTAAGCGGTAAGAAGAGGGAAATTGTTATGTGTGTTAGGTTGAGAATACTGAATGTGGAATTTTAGACTGTCCGCGGATTGGTTTTGTGTGGAAACCAAACAAATACGCACGATCTCGCACAAAACAATTTATACAGCACTCCCTCAATATTAAGTATGTATTTCTTTTCTATCGTCGAAATGGTGGTGCAGGTGATGACTTGCTGGAATTTGCAGGATTAGAACATTTTCATGGTCATCGAAAGAACTTGTAGTCTTCTGTAGCTATTCCCGGAGATTGTCTTCACCTCCGGAAATCCTAAATCAGAATACAGTGTCGTGTTTCGCCATATTAATCTAAGACACTGATTTTGGATGGTTTTCATTCTCCTAATTTGGCTGTGAAAAGAACTCGATATTGAACAGTCATATTGATAGGTCTGATTAATGAAGTATATAGGATGTTTCCGAAGTGGTGTTACAAACTTTCAGGGACGATGACGAAGGGCACATGTCTCAATTTGAGATAAGGAACCCTGGTCCGGAAATGACTGAGTAGAAAGTTATAATCAAAAATAGTTGTGTGGAAATGGAATTGTAATTTGGCACCACGTGCCCTCCTTCCCTTAACTTTTGGAACAGTCGTGGAAAGATAGTATGGGTCGGATGTCTCCTACGTGGGTACTTGCCCCGATACAATCTGTGAGCTTGTCTACTGTTCTCATTGGCTCATCCGTATTCGAAAATCAGGTCTGCTTATTCCGCTCTCGTGTACTCCTCCATTTCACTAGGACTGATCGACTGGACACTGCAACTTGTACACATACACTGCTGTCTACAGACGTGCATATCAGGACCGACCATGTCCGTTACACATTACGCTATCTGCATTGCTTTAGTGTAGTTTCCTGTCCCCACCCCTCAGACAGCGCACTGAATGGAATACTGTAAGTAGACAACGTCAGATGAATACAGTATGCGTAAGATGTACAGATAAATACACATAAATAAGGTGTACAGAGGAGTAAAATTATTTCATTTCCACATAACTATTTTTGCTTGTAACTTTCGACTCGGTCATTTCCGGACCAGGGTTTCTTATCTCACATTGATACATGTGCCCTTCCCCATAATCCCTGAAACTTTGTAACACCACCTCTGAAACACTCTGTATATGATCCATTTGAAGGGATTGGTGCATTTGAATTTTGTACGAAAAGAACTTCACATTTCTTCGAATCGCCCTGTATGTATTTGATTCTGACAACTTCAGTTGCTAAGCTATACGTTTTTTTTTTTTTCAAGTTTTTCGGACTCTGTGTGAAAACTTGAATAACCCAATCAATGTTCCCTCGGGACACACTCCATATCTAGCGCACTCACTGTGTTCTGGAACTTCTGTGATTCTCTACATTGGAATTTCGCTCTAAATCCACGCTGTATCGTGATAACATTGTTGATTTGATAAAACCTTTTCACAATATACACCTGTTGTTACAACATGTACAATATATTTATCAACAGTAATCTCACTAGAGTGGGATTTAATTGACTATTACACGATTAGAAGAAAGTATATAAAGATTAGAAGTAACGAAGTACTCCAATATAATAAAATATTAATTGACTTACGAAAATACAACTGTCTTCAAATGTATTATTGTACCATCTCAACATTACAAATATTACTCTAGATGCATGCTAGATGGCAGAGTTAGCTGTTTTCTTGATATTAGGTGTGCCAACTATGGAATCTTTATTGAACTCTGTAGACGGTTACCAGTCAAGAAGGCTTTGTTGATTCAATTTCATTTTTATTAAAACAATTACATTCCACTTCAGTTATCCGGATCCCAATAACCAACATCACTTGACATATGATTTTCAATAAATCTTATTATAAAAAAATCTCTGATACCGGTACGTGATTATTCATAATATCATACAGCAGAAGCTATAACATAACCTAAATAATATAAACAAGTGTTAGAAAAGTTTTAATTAGGGATGATGAAATAAACAAGAATAATTGTAATTAACGATGATGAAATAAAAAATAAACATGAATAATTGAAAAAACAATTATTGAAAGTACAATTTTCAAATTTGAATGTTTTAGTGGTTGGTGGTTCAGTTGATGTTATATTGGACGTGTGCGTAAAAGAAATGGAACTCGTTGATGTACATGGTGTAATCCTCAACTTATTCAGGATTTCCGAATGGTGCTCTTCATTTATTTGTAAATAGGGTTTCAGGGAAGATGCATAGCTATGACCAGTGATCTTTATTAATTCTTGTTCTTGAATGCCAATGCGAGTCATATTTGAAAGTGCTGTGCATCGACTGGAGTGGTTTGTAATTTTCTGTTTTTTTTTTTTATTTGACGTGCAGACCAGTGCAGTTTGAAATGTTGGCAAACAAAGAAACAGATGCTAGGGTAGTGATAAAAATAAACAAATGCTAGGGACGCGATAAAATTAAACAAATGCTAGAGACGCGATAAAATAGTGCGATAAGCAGCCATGGTTGAAAGACGTCCTTTCGTACCGTTTTATTGGTCGAAAGTAGTGTGACGTAGTAAAAGTGTAATAGTCATTGTTACATTGTTGTAATGTTACATTGTCATGTTACATGGCGGCACTATTATTTTTCATGTCTTCAATTCCCATTCCATTTCCTCGTCTTCTTTCGTGTTTCCACTTGTTTCGTTTCTCTTCTGCTTCGCTGCAATCTTCCTTCACTCGTCTCGTCTCCCCCTTTCCTGTATCCATGCAGCCGCTGGTCGGCAGTGTCAGGCCAGTCGCCATCGCTGGGCACCCCTGACGCCACAGGTTGGCTCGCAATCAGGTCACGCACATGAGCCCCACGGCGCCTTCCACAAGACTCGTCTCCGCGCTATGCAGTAACTTCAAAGCAAATTTCGCTAGCCGCCATTGCGTTACTTTCGTAAACATGTAGACCGCATTTCTTGCCAGTGGCTGTCGCCAGAAATTACAGCACAGCCAAAATTCAGAAAATAGTAGTGATTTGCACACCGCATTTCACACCATTCAACCCAACAAAATACGAGAATTTTAAAATGAAAAAGATTTTCTGCGTACCATTGGAGAAAAATGATAAAGTTTACAATATTACCCCTTACGAAAGTTGCTACACGCAATGCATTCGTCAGTAATGAGCTTCATTTCTTCATTCATGGCCCAGGCATGGATAAATATATAATAGGATGCGAAACTTAATGAGTTTCCCGTAACTCATACTAGAGGCGCTGTTGTAGAAATTGATCTTGCTGCCACCTATTACTGGGAGGGGCGTTATTACATCTAGTAGCGCACCAAGTAGCGAAAAGAGTAATTACTCCATGCATTTGGCAGCGCACCTGGTGACGAAAATGTTAAACTGTGCACAAAGTATTCCCTCGCACCCTCATCGATATTCAAAACTAACCCAATTTAAAATAAAACATTTACAGTTTTATTCCTCACAGCATCTTCTACTGAAAATTCTTACCGGAGCCAACAGGAAGATAAAGAGACGATGTGTTTTACACTACCGATTAAAATATAACCAGACAGAGACAAAAACAAAGCAAAAAGGTTAGATAATTGGGATTGTATTTTTGGGTATTTATTGTACACCGCAATGGAAAAGTCTGCAAGAACTACTTAGATAGTTCAATTTATTATATTACTATTACTTTACAATACATTCAACAACACTATTTTTACAACGTCCATAAACACTGTCACTGTTTAACATACACTGCTTATACACACACTTAGTATCACTTTATGTTCACTTATTAGCAAGTTTCAGTCCGCCATCTCGTCTCTTCGACTCTCCCATACAGCAATATCTCGAACGGATAAATAGAGAACTCTGGGTAATGTACCCAACACGTAGTTCTAATATTCACCACCTATGACGTTGGGCGCTGATCACCTTATTTCAAACCCCAAATCCAGATGGTGCTGACCGCAGTTTCGCATCCTATTATATATATATATATATATATATATATATATATATATATATATATATCCTGATTACACAACATCCAATAAATTTTTACATGAAGTTTTGGACATAGCATCAATTGAAGAGTTTTCGGAAAATTTAAAATTCAAATTTATACAAACATTGAAAAATCATCCAAATCCTCTGCTACAGAAGTTTAATCATCAAACATAAATAATAAAACCCAAGTTATACCAGCCATATCTTTTACAAATTCATCATGGTTTAACATCAAGGACTGAAGAACTGGACTGAACAATTTCAAAGTGTTATAAATTAAAACTGGAGGAGTCAAAAGCAAGTCAGCTTGATCTCCGGTCATATAAACTTTCAGTGCAACAAGATGTCGGTTAGTTGGTTATTATATATTTATCCATGGCCCAGGTTATACTTCCACCACATCACTTGGCTTTGGTGATTGTTCCCTGTACAGATGAAAATTACACAACATAAGAATTGCCCTTAGAAGGTAGAATAGAAGAGCATGTTTTATTTTCGCTGTCCATAAGGCCTTCTCTTCCACTCAACCAGTCTTAATCAATACAATAGAAACATACATATTTAAATTATGAATATTTACAATACAGTGAAGATTCTCCAGCAATATTCTTCCGTTAAGTTTTAAGGACTAGTACATGTTTGTTTAATTTGAGATAAAGCCTGTACGAAAAAGTAATAACTTAATTTATGAGCTAGTGTAACTCAGTTCAGTGTATATGCTATATGTAAAGAATTGTAATTAAGTTGAGATAGCTAGTTGGTTAAATGATGAGAATTAATTTAACAGAAGTTTACTAGAAGTATGTTATAGGGCGCAAAATACCTATAAATCTAAAACATATTAATATAATGACAAGGACATTAATGTAATGAGATTTTGCCATTAGAGATTTTGTATTCTATTTGGAGAAATTAATGGTGATAATAAGAATGGACAGATGTTACTTTCATTATAAGTAACAAATATTAATCAGTAATTAATCTGTTAAGTAAGAATTTATGTAATTTTGACCGAAATGAAGTTATTGTCCAACAACCACTTGTAGCTTAATTCTGCTACACAGTTTATTTCAGTGTTTAATTAATAGTTCATAGTATTTTGTTGCTTAATTCGTAAATAACTCTTGTATACATGTAACTCTCATCTAAATCAAATTGTTGAATTCTTTGTAAGTTCATGCATATGTATATACACTTTTTGCTGGTTGAGTGGAAGAGAAGGCCTTACGGCCTTAACTCTGCCAGCTAAAATAAATCATTATTATTATTATTATTATTATTATTATTATTATTATTATTATTATTATTATTATTACATCACTCGGAAGCGAGTTCCAGTATCTAGCAACTGAAATTGTATAGGATAAACAATATAAAGATGTCTTGTGGTGAGGTATACTTATTTACTTACTTACTTACTTAATTATTTACTTACTTACTTACTTACTGGCTTTTAAGGAACCCGGAGGTTCATTGCCGCCACCACATAAGCCCGCCATTGGTCCCTATCCTGAGCAAGATTAATCCAGTCTTATCATCATATCCCACCTCCCTCAAATACATTTTAATATTATCTTCCCATCTACGTCTCGGCCTCCCCAAAGGTCTTTTTCCCTCCGGTCTCCCAACTGACACTCTATATGCATTTCTGGATCCGCCCATACGTGCTACATGCCCTACCCATCTCAAACGTCAGCATTTAATGTTCCTAATTATGTCAGGTGAAGAATACAATGCGTGCAGTTCTGCGTTGTGTAACTTTCTCCATTCTCCTGTAACTTCATCCCTCTTAGACCCAAATATTTTCCTAAGCACCTTATTCTCAAACAACCTTAACCTCTGTTCCTCTCTCAAAGTGAGAGTCCAAGTTTCACAACCATATAGAACAACCGGTAATATAACTGTTTTATAAATTCTAACTTTCAGATTTTTTGACAGCAGACTGGATGATAAAAGCTTCTCAACCGAATAATAACACGCATTTCCCATATTTATTCTGTGTTTAATAATAATAATAATAATAATAATACTAATAATAATAATAATAATAATAACAATATTGTGCGTGACAGCCCATGCAGCCTACGAAGTGTTAGGCCTGCCACCAGATTACTCTCTTCACGCCCACATGCCTGAGTACAGATGAATGATCACCCATTCATAACAGGGATGTGGTATGGTTAGCATGTTGATATCTCTAGCCGTTAAGGCTGGTTCACAATAAACCGGAAACGAGAATCGGAACGAAAACGAAAACGGTAAAATTGTTAAAATGTGTACATTTAAATATGAGCATTCACAATTAACGAAAAGCTTGCCGGAGCCCGGGATCGGGAACGGAGAGTTGGCCAAGTTTCAACTTTGGCGTTCACGTTTCGATCACAGCCCACTAGATTCAATCTATTGCCATCTAAAAGCTATTTTGTCGTCGTATATTTTGTAGCAAGAAGACCGTGACATAACCTATGCATTATTTTGTTCTGTGCTGTGCATCATGGAGCAAGTTTTATTTGATGAGATTCTAATATTGAGTGTTGAGGAAAATCCTCACGTTTACGATAAGCGGCGCGCCTCGTATAAAGATGAGAAAATGAAGGAGAATACGTGGCTTTCAATAGCTGCATCTTTGAACACCGATCGTAAGTGAATCATATTTTATTACTGTATTGGTTGTATTACACACTACATATTCATGCTTCAATTCAATAACTACTGTTGTGTTCATTTTTGTTCTATTACAAATGTTTCTTCTCTAATTATTTTACGTTATGGTAGACTTAAAATAGGTTGTGATAATAAAGATGCATGGACATATTTATAGTACCGTACCTAATGAAATGTTTCAGTTGAAATTTCGAAGTTGGTTAACCTGTGTTTATGTTGGCTGCCTTGTACAGTAGCATGCAAATTAATCCGAACATGACATATTTTTACATTTTCTGTCATTGTTGGCCTCACAGCTGCTCATACCGCTTTAATTGACATCTGTAGTACATGTAATTCCATTGTTGAAGGTCTGTCATTATTTTTTTTCATAATATGTGACATTTTGCTTGTCGTTTTGTACTTATAAGCATTTCAGTTGTGTTGAAGACTTAATACTGCAATCCTGTGTACATTCTGTCGTCTTCACAAATAGATACAACTCCACGAAAACGGTCTAAAATTATAACATTAGCAGAGCATTCTTCTATGACACAGAGGCAAATTGCTGCAGAATGTCACATCGGTTTGGCTACTGCTAATTCCATCATAAAACGATACAGGGAGACTGGATCCATCACACCCCAGAAAAAAGGAAACTGTGGCCGGAAAAGGAAGACTTCACCTGCAGATGATGGCTTAATTGTCAGGAAAAGTAAATTAAATCCTAGACTAACTGCTGTCGACTTAACCCGCGAGTTAATGGCTACCACTGGGGCGAATATTCACGTCACAACAGTGCGGCGTAGGCTTTTGGAAGCTGGACGAAGGGCTCGTAAGCCTATTAAGAAGCAACTGCTAACCCCTGTTATGTGCAAAAAACGCTTAATGTGGGCAAAATTACATCAACACTGGACAGTGAATGACTGGAAGAATGTACTTTTTTCCGATGAGTCTCATTTCGAGGTCCACGGCCACCGTGTTTCTTACGTACGGAAAGGATCCGAAAAAGTAACAGCAGCTCATCTCCAACAAGCACCCAAATAACCCCCTAAAGTAATGTTTTGGGGTTGTTTTACACATTAATACCTATCAAGGGAGTGATGAATTCTGACAAATATATTCACTTATTGGAAACCAGAATCGTACCCCAGCTGCAAAAATCATTTCCGGATGGCAGAGGTGTGTTCCAACAAGACCTGGCACCATGCCATACGTCTCGAAAAACTACAGAATTCTTCAACAAGAAGAATATTCAGGTACTCCCCTGGCCAGGCAACTCACCCGACATCAACCCCATTGAGAACTTGTGGTCAATTTGCAAAAGAAGAATGCAAAAAATGGATTGTTTCTACAAAGGAGGATACGATTTCTGCCCTCATTGGTGTATGGTTTTCGCGATGAAGAAATGAAGAATATTTATGGGAAATTAGTGGAATCCATGCCAAATCGTCTCAGAGCTGTTGTTAGGAACAAGGGAGGCCACATAGATTACTGAGGTATGTCTTAGATCCTTTTTTTTTATCCCGTTTGAGTGTTTTTGCATAAGTAATTACGTTGTTCGGATTAATTTGTACGCTACTATACTTGTGAGAGAACGACATTGGTCAATTATACAGAAATAACATCAGATGCGTAATATCGACTTTACATATCGTTATTGACATACATATCGATATGCATAGTCGTCTACGTTCTCGGTTTATTGTGAATCAAAAATTTTCATATTCACGTCCTCTGCTTCTCGTTTTCACTCTGGTTCTCGTTCCCGGTTTATTGTGAACCAGCCTTGACTCTACTTGTCCATGGCACGGCGACTTAGAGCACACAGCTACGGTGCATGAGGAAGAGTGGGTTAATGAAATAAATGATAAATTGTGTTTTATTACTGGAGTAATGAAGAAAGACGGGAATGAATTCGCGAATGTATAAAAGAGAAGGGAAACGGGAAAGTGGAGAAAGACACTGTAGTGCAGTAAATTCATACAGGCAGAAAGAGAGAAGGGGAAAGCTAATGAGATAAAAAAAATAGTTGGTGGCGTACTGAGGAGTGGTCCATATTAAACAGCTGGCTGGATAATTACATCGTTCAGGAGAAATGGTGTGCGACTCGTTCAGTTGCAATAAGGGTTAACCGCGTGTGAAAACGATTCCAATTGCTGTAATGGAGCGCACCTTGGTGCGCGGCAAATAACCTACGCCTTTTCACCACCAACAGTTGCAGAAAATTAATCCTACACGCGTATTCAGTTTCACATTAGCAAATACATACAGAACTGTGTTAAGCAATGGCCCTAAGAGGAGGGTATCGTGTTGCAAATGGCTTCAGAAGTGGCGAAGGACACAACAGTTCAATCAAGCATTCATAATTTTCTGCAAACCCAGCATTCTCCAACCTTCCTCCTTTTTCAATTTCTCTTAAGGGGAGAGGATGGTATTTTTTTAACATTTTTCCTATTTGGTGTAAAATATTAATTTTTTGTATGTAGAGAGCTCATAGCTGTAGCAACTCAACCAAATAAAAATATTTTGAAAAAAAATATATATATATTTGGGGGCCCAGATTTGAAAAAAATATACTCAATGCAGAATTTTACTAAAACCGATATATCTAAACCATTTTTAAATGTATATTCATCCAGTTTTTGCAATGTACTTGCGAAAGCATGTTCTACAAACTGTCTGTAACAGAATTTTGATATTAGTCCCTACGTTTGTAAAATAAACAATTAAAATTTAATAACAATTTTCTGAATTCCTATCTTGCAAACAAACGGACGTAGTTTTAAATTGAAATCAATTAACAAAATTATGTTACAGAGAAACGTTTCCTAATAGTGTAAAGAATGTTGTTCTAAATTTCATGCATATATCTTTAATAGTTCAGAAATTATATCCATTTTTGTCTGGTAATGTAGCAAAAAAATGAAGTTACCGTAAGCCGATAAAAGTGGGCGAGTGATTTAAAAATCCATAGCGCAGGAAGTTTAAAAATGGCGTCTCAACATCCGATAAGAGCACAAACACCCACAAAATGTTATGCAATGCATTGCACACATATCACAGAGTAGTTTAAAGAATTTTTTTTTTTTAATTTACTCATTTTTCACCAAAAAATACCATCCTCTCCCCTTAAGTCCCGACATATGATCCTTATATCTTAAAGTTGTCTATCATCTGAAATCTTCTATCCGAACTCTTTTCCCGTTCACCATTCCTTCCAGTGCATCCTTCAGTAGGTCGTTTATTACCCCCAAAATGCCTAAAAGTCATATAACAAGCTAAAACTACTTACTTACTTACTTACTTACTTACTTACTTACTTACTTACTTACTTACTGGTTTTTAAGGGGCCGGAGGTTCATTGCCGCCCTCACATAAGCCCGCCATCGGTCCCTATCCTGAGCAAGATTAATCCACTCCCTACCATCATATCCCACCTCCCTCAAATCCATTTTAATATTATCTTCCCATCTACGTCTCGGCCTCCCTAAAGGACTTTTTCCCCTCCGGCCTCCCAACTAACACTCTATATGCGTTTCTGGATTCGTCCATACGTGCTACATGCCCTGCCCATCTCAAACGTCTGGATTTAATGTTCCTAATTGTCAGGTGAAGAATACAATGCGTGCAGTTCTGCGTTGTGTAACTTTCTCCATTCTCCTGTAACTTCATCCCTCTTAGCTCCGAATATTTTCCTAAGCACCTTATTCTCGAAGACCCTTAACCTCTGTTCCTCTTTCAAAGTGAGAGCCCCGTTTCACAACCATACAGAACAGCCGGTAATATAACTGTTTTATAAATTCTAACTTTCAGATTTTTTGACAGCAAACTGAATGATAAAAGCTTCTCAACCGAATAATAGTAGGCATTTTCCATGTTTTTTCTGTGTTTAATTTCCTTTCGAGTGTCATTTGTATTTGTTACTGTTGCTCCAAGGTATCTGTATTTACATCTTTTCAAAGGATAAATTTCCAATTTGTTCATTTCCATTTCAAGCTATGTTCTGGTCACGAGACATAATCATATACCGATACTTTGTTTTTTTTCTATTTTGGTATTCACTTTCATTTATCTATCTCATTACTTGCTTCAAGCGAAATTCCCGTGTTTTTGCTAGTAGTTCCAAAGTTAAATTGGAGTTACGAAAGGCCTTACAACTGAAAAGAAAATATTGACGGAGAGCTAAGAATGATGCATTTTCCTGAGTTCAAATTGCCCACCACACATCATACCTTAAAATAATAACAACGTGCAATAATCTTTGACTTTTTATTTGAAAATGTAAACAAAATACTCTCTGTTTTCCTCTCGACCAATAAAAAGTAACTACACATCTGTACATTTTTACTTTCACATTCGTTTTTTACGCTGTCAATTTTTAAATTAGAATGGATGTTTATTGTTTTTATTTTTGCAACCTGGAGGAGAAACGGTTTATAGAGAAAACAGTCATAAAACTCCCAACGGCTCTGACGAAAGTTCATTTGACACTCAATTCCCTGCTTTTGCATCCACGTACAAACATTTGGGACTGTTAGTTTTGGCGTTCCTCACACAGAAAATAAACGTTCTGTGAATTCCTTGCTCACAATCCAGATAACAAAAACTGTAACATTTCGTAAAACCTAAGTTTCTTTTCCTCTCAATTTTAAAATAAAAAATTCACGTTATTTCACCAGGGATGTCTTTCATATTAGATGTTATTTCAGGATAACCAGTGTCGATCGTTGAACTTTATCCATTATCTTTACTTATTTTGGTTTTTTTGTTTTGGGAAATATCCCAAAACTTGAATACAACCAAATTCCCAAACCAGAAAACAAGGGCTGTACGGGGTTGAATTTACAATTTGGTTGGGGAAAAACCCAAAAACTGGGAAAAAAAATGGGTCTTCAGTATTATCAGTTTGGGCCCCAATTTAAAATAGGGGGGGTTTCTCCCCAGGAGATCTTCCCAAAATTTGGGGGTGGCAAGGGCACATGTATCAATTTAGAAAAAAACCCTGGGCCGGGAAAAGGCCGAGTTGAAGGGTTTCAAACAAAAAAAGTTTAAAAGGAAATGAAAAAATTTTTTCCCCTGTACACCTTATTTTTGTGTATTTATCTGTACATCTTACACATACTGTATTCATCTGAT
>JAJSOF020000031.1:103729479-103893366 GCA_025594305.2 Periplaneta americana | reverse complement strand
TCTAATGAACTTAGTTTGCAGCATTTGCTGCACAAGCCACTAGAAAACCTAGAATTATTCGAAGAATATAAAAACTTCATTGTTACTGTATTCGTCCCTCATTACAACAGATTTTCAGCTGACAGAAATTGGCTTCAGAAGTATAGAGTCGCCAAAATGTTTCACCGATTGATACGTCCCCGCTTCTCTTTGCTCTGTCCCATTTCCTTGAAGCTCTGTTTACTCGTACTTTATTTTCTCATTACGAGTGTTTATTCTCTCAATTCCCCGTCCGTTCCTTGTTGTTTCCGCTCACTTCTCGTTACAGTCCCACAAACTCCCCTCTCTGATCTCGTCTGTGTAATTAAATGTCTTTTTAAGACTCTTCTCTACCTGCAGAGTCAACATTTCTGTGCTTCTCTTTGATTCCGTTCGCTTTGGCAACACCGGAACATAGTCCAAGTCAAAGTGAAGCCCGGCGGAGGAGTACAGTCTCGTCAAAACTCTTGAAGCACTCATCTGGGACTTGAACTACTCCGGTTTCCACTGCTCAATTCGAACCGCGTCCCGGTTTCTATTTATTTACAGATATAGGACGTTCGAACGATGCGTTTTATGATGGTCTGTCCAACTAGTGAAAATAATTTTACCAGATCGTGCGTATTTGCTTGGTTTCCGCACAAAACCAATCCGCGGAAAGTCTAAAATTCCACATTCAGTATTCCCAACGTGACACACATAACAATTTCCCTCTTCTTACAGCTTAGCGTGACATTCATTTTACTGCTTTAGGCTTTTAACATATTATTTTTAGAGACGTTCAATATAGTAATAATTATAAATTGAAACTTACCACTGCAATTTCACCTAAATTGCAATGTTAATTATTGTTTTTAAATATTTGCAAAAATTAAGTAAACTCTACACTCCACTAAAGTTACTGCATTCGTGATGCAAGTAACATTAAGGAAGCCGTGAAAAAATCAACAAGATTCCAGATGCCGATGTTATTACTGCAATATGTTATATAAATAATATTGTTAAAATATTAAAATGAAAAATAAATCATTACATAACCTTACCGTTTGTTTTAAGTTCGCATTTATAGACTGGGGGGAAAGAAAGACAGACTTATATCACGGCCTGCTGGAGTATGGTAAACACAGAAAACATTTTAAAGCAACAATGTTGAAGATAGATATTTTTGTTTTCCAAATTTGCCGTCATTGAACAGAAAACAAGATGGAGATTTCATTGCAACTAATTAGAAATTCCTCTTTCAGCTATGTACTAAACGATCTTCGCACAAAATAATGTACGATACATGAGCGGTATGTTTTCTTTCAATTCTCGGAAATTAAAAAAGCTCAACTACGTTTCGCTTTTTCAAACTGTTCCTCGAACATGAAAACTTCAACATACCGCTCTTGTAACGCATATTACTATTTTTGTACTCCAACTTTATTAACAGTTTTTATCGTTAGTAAAAATCGTGCATAATATGCCACATTATTGTACCAGAGCCGTAAAATATTACCATGGCAACTGAAATGTCATGACTAATAAATATGAAACAATTTGTCATGCTATAATATTTAATACATCATTCTTGCCATAGCAACCTCCTTCTTCATAGACCATGATGTGAAACTACCCATAATTACAAATCTGATGCATCATTTTTACTTGGTTATTTAACGACGCTTTATCAACTGCTAGGTTATTTAGCGTCGATGGAATTGGTGGTAGCGAGATGTATTTGGCGACATAAAACCGAGGCTTCGCCATAGATTACCTGACATTCGCCTTAAGGTTGGAGAAAGCCTCGGAAAAAAACTCAACCAAGTAATCAGTCCAAGCGGGAATCGAACCCACGCATTAGAACAACTCCGGATCGACAGGTAAGCGCCTTAGCCGACTGAGCTACTTCGGTGGCTAATGTAATGTTATTTCTTTATACAGTTATTGCATTCATCAAAATCAAGGAACTTGCTTCGATCGTCCCCTAAAAATTGACTTATGCCGTAAAGTATAACATGATAAACTTGTTTCATAATATACTATATAGAGGATTCCACGTTAAGAAAAAAGCATTGAGCATATGGGGCTGTTCCATCAAATGACCAGTTGCCATAGAAACGCCTACCTACCACAGGGCTTGTACAATGTACTAGGCAAGACCTATAAAACCAATGCTTTTTTCCTTAACTTGGAATCTTCTATATACTATTAATTTAACATTTTACATTCATTTCTTCTAGAGTCAATTGTTTTTCATTTCTCTTGTATTTATCATCGAGTTTCATGGGGCGGTGGCAAAATTAAGCAATATGAATTGTCATTATTCCAAAGACAAAATCCAGAAACATTTTATAATTTCATTTAAATATAGTTAATGTATTTCCCTGAACCTATTGAGAAAGTGAAATAGTGTATTTCGATGTATTTCATTCTGTTAATATTTTTCTTTATAGACTATATATTTTTCTGTGGAACATAGATCATAGTGTTTACAAATAATTGATTTGTCATGTTAAATCCTCATGCATAGTCAAATGTGTTATACAGTCTATTCAGATTCTATTGAAATAAATACATACACATTAAACACATTGGAAAGAGCATTGCTAGCGTTTGGGAATCAGTTGAATAGATGCAAACATTTACGAAGGCTACAAAAATAAATGATTTTGTCTTAAAAAAAAAACAAAACATAGAACCATTTACACTTTTTCCAGTTGTATTTCAGAACAAAATAATTGATTTCAGAAATAATACATTGTATTTGTAAGATTTACAACTTGTATTGGTGACTAATTGGAGAAAACATCAGTTGTATTTGGGATTAGTGACTAATTGGAGAAAACATCAGTTGTATTTGGGATTAGTGACTAATTTGAGAAAACATGAGTTGTATTTGGTATTAGTGACTAATTTATCAAAACATCAGTTGTATTTGGGATTAGTGACTAATTGGAGAAAACATCAGTTGTATTTGGGATTAGTGACTAATTGGAGAAAACATCAGTTGTATTTGGGATTAGTGACTAATTTGAGAAAACATCAGTTGTATTTGGTATTAGTGGCTAATTTGAGAAAACATGAGTTGTATTTGGGATTAGTGACTAATTTGAGAAAACATCGGTTGTATTTGGGATTAGTGACTAATTGGAGAAAACATCAGTTGTATTTGGGATTAGTGACTAATTGGAGAAAACATCAGTTGTATTTGGGATTAGTGACTAATTTATCAAAACATCAGTTGTATTTGGGATTAGTGACTAATTTATCAAAACATCAGTTGTATTTGGGATTAGTGACTAATTTGAGATAATATAATTTGTATTTGGGATTAGTGACTAATTTGAGAAAACATCAGTTGTATTTGGGATTAGTGACTAATTTGAGAAAATATAATTTGTATTTGGGATTAGTGACTAATTTGAAAACATCAGTTGTATTTGGGATTAGTGACTAATTTATCAAAACATCAGTTGTATTTGGGATTAGTGACTAATTTGAGAAAACATCAGTTGTATTTGGGATTAGTGACTAATTGGAGAAAACATCAGTTGTATTTGGGATTAGTGACTAATTTGAGAAAACATCAGTTGTATTTGGTATTAGTGGCTAATTTGAGAAAACATGAGTTGTATTTGGGATTAGTGACTAATTTGAGAAAACATCGGTTGTATTTGGGATTAGTGACTAATTGGAGAAAACATCAGTTGTATTTGGGATTAGTGACTAATTTATCAAAACATCAGTTGTATTTGGGATTAGTGACTAATTTATCAAAACATCAGTTGTATTTGGGATTAGTGACTAATTTATCAAAACATCAGTTGTATTTGGGATTAGTGACTAATTTGAGATAATATAATTTGTATTTGGGATTAGTGACTAATTTGAGAAAACATCAGTTGTATTTGGGATTAGTGACTAATTTGAGAAAATATAATTTGTATTTGGGATTAGTGACTAATTTGAGAAAACATCAGTTGTATTTGGGATTAGTGACTAATTTGAGAAAATATAATTTGTATTTGGGATTAGTGACTAATTTGAGAAAACATCAGTTGTATTTGGGATTAGTGACTAATTTGAGAAAATATAATTTGTATTTGGGATTAGTGACTAATTTATCAAAACATCAGTTGTATTTGGGATTAGTGACTAATTTATCAAAACATCAGTTGTATTTGGGATTAGTGACTAATTTGAGAAAACATCAGTTGTATTTGGGATTAGTGACTAATTTATCAAAACATCAGTTGTATTTGGGATTAGTGACTAATTTATCAAAACATCAGTTGTATTTGGGATTAGTGACTAATTTATCAAAACATCAGTTGTATTTGGGATTAGTGACTAATTTGAGAAAATATAATTTGTATTTGGGATTAGTGACTAATTTGAGAAAACATCAGTTGTATTTGGGATTAGTGACTAATTTGAGAAAATATAATTTGTATTTGGGATTAGTGACTAATTTGAGAAAACATCAGTTGTATTTGGGATTAGTGACTAATTTGAGAAAATATAATTTGTATTTGGGATTAGTGACTAATTTGAGAAAACATCAGTTGTATTTGGGATTAGTGACTAATTTGAGAAAATATAATTTGTATTTGGGATTAGTGACTAATTTATCAAAACATCAGTTGTATTTGGGATTAGTGACTAATTTGAGATAATATAATTTGTATTTGGGATTAGTGATTAATTTGAGAAAACATCAGTTGTATTTGGGATTAGTGACTAATTTGAGAAAATATAATTTGTATTTGGGATTAGTGACTAATTTGAGAAAACATCAGTTGTATTTGGGATTAGTGACTAATTTGAGAAAATATAATTTGTATTTGGGATTAGTGACTAATTTGAGAAAACATCAGTTGTATTTGGGATTAGTGACTAATTTATCAAAACATCAGTTGTATTTGGGATTAGTGACTAATTTATCAAAACATCAGTTGTATTTGGGATTAGTGACTAATTTGAGAAAACATCAGTTGTATTTGGGATTAGTGACTAATTGGAGAAAACATCAGTTGTATTTGGGATTAGTGACTAATTTGAGAAAACATCAGTTGTATTTGGTATTAGTGGCTAATTTGAGAAAACATGAGTTGTATTTGGGATTAGTGACTAATTTGAGAAAACATCGGTTGTATTTGGGATTAGTGACTAATTGGAGAAAACATCAGTTGTATTTGGGATTAGTGACTAATTTATCAAAACATCAGTTGTATTTGGGATTAGTGACTAATTTATCAAAACATCAGTTGTATTTGGGATTAGTGACTAATTTATCAAAACATCAGTTGTATTTGGGATTAGTGACTAATTTGAGATAATATAATTTGTATTTGGGATTAGTGACTAATTTGAGAAAACATCAGTTGTATTTGGGATTAGTGACTAATTTGAGAAAATATAATTTGTATTTGGGATTAGTGACTAATTTGAGAAAACATCAGTTGTATTTGGGATTAGTGACTAATTTGAGAAAATATAATTTGTATTTGGGATTAGTGACTAATTTGAGAAAACATCAGTTGTATTTGGGATTAGTGACTAATTTATCAAAACATCAGTTGTATTTGGGATTAGTGACTAATTTATCAAAACATCAGTTGTATTTGGGATTAGTGACTAATTTATCAAAACATCAGTTGTATTTGGGATTAGTGACTAATTTGAGAAAACATCAGTTGTATTTGGGATTAGTGACTAATTTATCAAAACATCAGTTGTATTTGGGATTAGTGACTAATTTATCAAAACATCAGTTGTATTTGGGATTAGTGACTAATTTATCAAAACATCAGTTGTATTTGGGATTAGTGACTAATTTGAGAAAATATAATTTGTATTTGGGATTAGTGACTAATTTGAGAAAACATCAGTTGTATTTGGGATTAGTGACTAATTTGAGAAAATATAATTTGTATTTGGGATTAGTGACTAATTTGAGAAAACATCAGTTGTATTTGGGATTAGTGACTAATTTGAGAAAATATAATTTGTATTTGGGATTAGTGACTAATTTGAGAAAACATCAGTTGTATTTGGGATTAGTGACTAATTTGAGAAAATATAATTTGTATTTGGGATTAGTGACTAATTTGAGAAAACATCAGTTGTATTTGGGATTAGTGACTAATTTGAGAAAATATAATTTGTATTTGGGATTAGTGACTAATTTGAGAAAACATCAGTTGTATTTGGGATTAGTGACTAATTTGAGAAAATATAATTTGTATTTGGGATTAGTGACTAATTTGAGAAAACATCAGTTGTATTTCAGAAGATATAGCGAACGGAATAAGAAAATGAAATATATTAGCAACATAAAGTCTTGTCGTGCTGAAAAGAGATTAGAATGCACTTGGACACATCCTGCTCTACAAGCTGGTATAATAATGTCCCTTTGCACAAACATGGATAGGAGATAGAGACGTCTTGCTATGGTGATACTGCATCTTGAGCTGGTGATGCGGGCTATGCCCCATGTTTGTGTGCGGTTCATTCCGCCCCTGGACATTAGCCTAATTGCAGCCACAGATGGATGCCGGGTTAGCTATGTTCAACTAGTCCACGGCAACAATGCGTCCTTGCGAGACAGATATCGATAGATGTCACGTCCACAAACCCATGCCTCGATACTGTCTTCATGTCTTCCGTTACTGTATTTGAATAAAAATAAAACTTTTAGCAGTCTTGCCAACGTGGAAAATGTGGGTTCTTATCTAATGAATGATTTTAGAATTCGCCTAATAATCGTCTAAAAATTTATTATTTTAATTTTAGTGTTTTTTTTTCCGTTGTTGGTAACTCTATAGCACCTATTAGATGCTTTACGGTTGTGCTAACAGATGGAGTTACTTGTCAACAATGTGACGCTGAAATGTGTGTTCAGGTTACTGCTCAGCGACAGTCCTGATGTACTTTTATAATGTGATGATTGGTTAATTTATATTAACCCGGCATACTCACAATCACACTCGCATTCATACAAATTTCCAGACTCTAGACACCCAGGGAATTCCTCTTCTTCAAGAACTTCAAGAAAAATTCACCGAGAGCCTAGCCCGGGAATCGAAGTCGGGACCTCCTGATCTGGAAGCCAGCATGCTGACCAACAGACCACGGAGGCAGTCAATTTTAATGTTAATTTAATTTACGTACAAAATATTTCGTAAGTAACGCGTAATTCGAATTAAAATTCAATGAGGGGATTTCGGACGAAGAGATTGGACACTCTATATTTAAAAAAGCTATTTTTTAAACAAAATATTTTTACGACTACCGTTGTGCGAATTATGTCATCCAGAACATTTTAAATGGTACTCTATATATTTAAATATCATCTCAAAAAAGCATACTTTTTCATGCTACGTTTCATTTGTTTTCTATAGAATCACTATAGTTATGGTTGCTATGGTAACAATTTGTTTTGCTGATATATTTTGTTAATGCCTGTTATGAAAGCAGCTTTATTGGTGAAATCAACATAAAACAAGATATTCTTAACACAAAATGATATTTTTTGTCTCTAAATTCCGCTTCTATTCCACTTGCAGTTGATTCAGAAATAGGTGATCGATTTGGATGAGTTTCGATAAAAAGTATGCATACCTCTTGTTGTGTACGCCTTCTATCATAATCAGAATATCAATCCTCTCACATTCTTTTAAGAATATCTTGTTTAATGTTGCTTTCATCAATAAAACAGCTTTCGTAACACAGGGGGTAACAAAATGTATCAACAATAAAATTATTACCATAATGCTTCTGTACAAAACAAAAATGAAATATTACATTAAAAATAATATGTTCTTTCAGGTAATATTAAAAAAACTATAGGATGTCGATTAAAAATTTTTCAATAACGTAATAGCTAGCATAACAGTAGCCGAAAAAATATTTTGTTTCCAAAAAAATAGTCTTTTCTAAATATAAAGCATGACGTGTTTGGGCTTTTAGTCCAAAATCTCCTCATTCAATTTTAATTGCAATTATGTGTTACTTATGAAACGCCCTGTATAATGTGTGTTATGGTAAAATGGAACATTTCTTGCTGCAAGGAATCTATTTCGCGTCTTTCCAGTACATAACTTTCCCTCCCATCCTCATGGAAAATGATTACCTTCAAACCTAATGGCCAGTCTATAATCTATTTTGCCTGCTATCAACGCCCAGTAAAGAAATATATCGACAGGATTACAGGCGTGGTATCTACTTCAACAAAAATTAAACAACAGAAACACGAATGTACAGAAAATATGACAGACCAGCCGGTTGTAGTATTAATTAAGAGAGAAATAAAATTACACTTTTTGTACTTTAGCTCTAGAGCGCAGTTCTGCAAAACATAAATCATTGCCAAGAGAAATGAAGCAAATATAAAAAACTAAAATAAGTTGAAACCATTAAAGAAAGACCAAAAACAAAAGCTACCGCTCACCGTACAATCAAAACGGAGAGATGAACTAACAGTGCTATTGTAGTCATGGAGACGCGGCAAAAACAAAACACGCATCACAGCGCACTCGATGGCATTTGTTTTTAATATCTTTAATTGAAATAATACATCACTCCTAATTTTTTTGTGCTGTAAAATGTTCCACAAAGTGCGCTGTAGAGCTCTTCGGAGACAGGAGTTCACAACAAACCGGCTGTGTGGCATTTATTTCCATCCCTAAGCGTGCTGCTGATATATATTTAGCTTTCTTACTGAATTCTTTCAGTTTTATGCGTAAAGAGAATAACATTCCAAATGTAACACTTTGACAATTGCAACATTATTTTTTCTCTGATCACCAGGTTAACTAATATTGAAATTTTCACGCTAATCTCAAGAACTGTTCCTGTTGTTTGATTTTTAATTTAAGTTAGCTGTTGTTATTATGTTTCGAGCGCTTAATCCCACAGCTTCTGTTTGTAGTTTAAGGAGTGCATTCACAGGGACATGAACAGATGAATATTAGATTGATACTAGTGGCTTGTGCAGCAAATACTGCAAACTAAGTTCATTAGACGTTCAAATAAACATTTTTCAGATTTATTTTCAATGAAGAATACCAGACATCCTGAAAGTTATTTGCTTCCATAATAATGAAAGATACTCTCGAGCCAATACTGAAGAGAACCACGCGTATAAATATCTACACCATACCGCCATTAAATATAAGCAAAAGACCCAACCCCACTTGATTAATAATTATAATTTTTTTTTATTTTTTAATAATATTATCATCTTACGTAAGTTTTATAGCTTTCAGTAACATATACTATATAGTATACTATATAGCTGCCACTCAGTAAAATATAGAAATCAAAATCTAATTTAAGTTATTCTCTACATCTACTTATATAACCCCAAAACGTTTCACTTTCATACCATCAATATAGCATTAATATGTATAATTGATGAAAAATAGTCACATCATGGCATTAACTACAATAATATTTCATTTCTAATGGTAATAATGTCATCAAACCACCTCAAGTTTTGTAGTTTTTAATATCAATATACAGCTGTACCCAGAAAATTACACACCACAAGAATCGACCTGTAAATTAATTTTTAGTGAGTTAAGTTTTTAATAACCAATTTAATTTGAGCTCTAAATATGTCAGCATTCTTGCAGATCATGGCCTTCGTGTAATATTGTTTACTGTAGTGTGTGTTTTGTTTTATTCTGAAATGCAATTAGCTAGTTCACAAAACTGACGACAGATGGATTTTGGAAAATACGAAAATTATGTTGAAAAATTGACATTTCACTGAAAACTACTATTTTTCTGAAAAACTTTGGATTCCAAGCTTCAAAATGAGGGGTCATTTATTAAAATCCGTTCAGCCGTTTTCCCGTAATTTCTATTACCAGTTCAAATTATATATATAGATATAAATTCGTTTCGTTTGTGTTCATCGCTATACTGCGTTGTTATGGAGATTATTTATCATTTTTCATTTGTTATTTGGAGTGTTGTGCTTGTAAATACACCCTGAATTTTGCGGATTTGAAGAAAGTTTGTACTATTTGTGAGCTAAAGAAGATGGAGTGTCAAATGGAAAAAATGAACATTTCCAACATATTCTTCTGTTTGAGATTAATAGAGGAGGAAGGCAGCGAAGGCGGCTCGAAATATTTGTGCCGTTTACGGGGAGAATGCCATCTTAGAAAGCACTGTAAGGAAATGATTCTGTCGTTTCAACACAGAACACCCTGTACAAAATTAGTGTCCATCTACAGAGGATGATGTTATGCGTCTGGTGGGCTAAAGAAGGCGTCTTGTACTACGAATGTAATCATAACGGCTGACATTCATTGCCAGCAAATCAGACGCCTTGCGGCCGCAATTGAAGAAAAGCGACCGGGAATATTTCATCAAGTGCTCCTGTAAGACGATAATGCACGCTCGAACTCCGCTAACATGACGACGGCAGCTATCCGGGAGCTTGATTCCTCATCCCCCATATTCTCCCGATCTTGCGTCGTCAGATTTGGTTACAATTTTTCGTACCCTCAGGATGTGGATGATTTTTCTCCATGATTGTTCAGTTTTACAGCATTTTACAAAACTGAAGGTATGGTTCGGCCTCATGTATGTCGTCTTTATTAATGGACCATCAACGACGAATAATCTGTACCAAATTTGACACGGTACAAATTGTGTTTGGTACGAAAAGCACTGGTACGAATTCCCTGCGATAAATTGTCGCAAAATCTTACATTTTTTCAGACAATTCAGTGATCTCAACATTGTACATGGACATATTAGTACAATTCGTCCGATGACAGCTTTAGAAATTCAACTAATCATCATCTTTTTTAACAAGATGGAGCGAACCCCCATTGCACACCTGTTGTTAGGGAACTGCTTCATAAAATTTCCCCAAGAGAACATATTTTGGAATGGTCACCAGATTTGACACCATTAGTCTTTTAACGCGGAACGTTTTTCGCGTACCAGTCGAGAAGAATTATAAAATAACTAGCCGTACCCGTGCGCTCCGCTGCACCCGTTAGAAATAAATATTACACAATTAAAATAGGACGTTTGATCCAGGGAACGTTCGTGGTTGATAGAAGGATAAATCGTTTAATATGTTACTTAATTTAAATTGTATTTAAATAATTAAAATGCGATCATTTTGATCCAGAGAGCAATCATTTGGTGCAATGACAATTCCTTTAACATGTTTCTTAATTGTTATTACATGCAACCATAGTTTATTTAAGATTGACATATCATTTAGTTTTAATGTGTATACTTTATTTTACTTGCTATATGTTTCAGAAGTTACTGTAATAACATTGTAGAATTATGTCCATCTAGAGAAACTACACTTTCCAATTGTGAAATAATGATTAAACAATTAATTAGCTTCCGATATTACTTCGTACAAACACAGAAACATTCTCTGTAGGCTATGTTTAATAGCTTTCGATTGTCGTTGTCCAAGGCCCCTTATATACGAAGTCATTTGTTTTTATTTCAGTACACCGCCTTAGATGGCGTTGTTATTGTAATTTTAAAACTTATTTATCTCATTAAATATCATTCCTATCAAAATGTTGTACAGAATAAAACTTATCGGAAATTATTTTTAAAGAAACATTTGTTATGTAACATTTTTTCATGAAAATCAATAATAAGCGAGATATTTTGAATGCCATATAGCCTAAAATCTAAGTTACAACGAACTTAATTTATATTCCAATTTTCAAATACATCGGTTCAGCCATTATCGCGTGAAAAGGTAACAAACATCCAGATAGACACACAGACATACAAACAAAAATTTCAAAAAAACTATTTTCGGTTTCAGGATGGTTAATTATAGCCTACATGTTAACATCAATTATTTTTGGAAAATCGAAAATTACCAGAAAAATTTTTGTTACAAATGTATTATTAGTATAGATTACAGCAATCCCCCTTATGGGGGTTGCCTTCACGCCAACTACATTCGATAAGCAGCTTCATTTGTTCATTCATGGCTCAGGTTATGCTTCTACTACAACAGTGATGAGATGGAATGCGCAGCCTATACTTATTATGTTGTTGGATCCACCCTCATTTGTTTTTATATTTTAAGAGGTTATGTGCATCGCAGCATTTCCTGAAAGAAACCACCCAGCCATCCGGGAAGTCGTCTCTTTATATAGGCAATTACAACAATAACGATGACGTATTAATAAATAAATGAATAACGTATTTTGATGCTTTTTTATTTGAGTGATTTATATCTTTATACAAGGAGGCCGTGATAAAAACAGTTGCTGTAGATCTGTGATTACGATATCAGGTGGACTTGAATAAGATTCACGTGAAATGTTTTTAACGTGTAAAAGCTTAATAAAATATTAAACTTAATTTTAATTTAATCAAAAATTATTACTCGTATACAAATGGGATAATTAATTTCCAAATGAATCCAATTCTCTGTAATGACATATTATTATTCATTACAATTTGAAACAACTCATTGACGTCATATTGATGTGTGAATCGTTTCGACTATCAATTGCATTGTTGTCTGCAGACTAGGCCTCCTGGAATGAGGAAGCGATTATGAAGTAGTTAACGAGAAGGCTCCGCCTTGTTAAATTTAAATGCGGGGAGTATGAAGGCAGAAATGAAAAGAAATATCAAACTTATATTTCAAATTCCAAACATCCTTACAATCACAACATTGCTTACAATAATAATCACGAACAACATAAACGTTTTACGTTTTGTAGAGATTCTATGAATCCGCTGTTATTTGTTTATTTTTAATTACGTAAAACGTGGTTCAAGACTCGTTAGAGATATCCAAGAGTTACGTCACAGAATCACAGGCACAACTACAATTGCACAATAGCCTACATGTTGGTGCGCAGATGGACTGAAGTCTACTAACGATGGGACATTGTCCGACCAACAGTTGGCGCACCTGTGAAAACTAGTAGCAAAGCTGCCATCTTTTGTGAATATTACCGGTATAATGAAAAATGAATATTAGCCCCTACGGGCGTTAGAAGGGAAACTTCTCAAGCTATAGTACTTAAGCTATTTAAATCTTCGATAAATTAGAGTAAATCCACCATAGAATGCAGTGCAATACATTTTGCTCTGTATCTCATAAACTGTTAAAACGTTCTATTTGAAGTTTTTAAAAAAGATTAAGGAAATTATATCTGAAGAAGATGGCGGAGCTAGTCATCGAAACTTTGGAATGAATAAATCCAACTCTCCTGTGTCATAACCAGAGAAGACTTATACCTACTCCAGCACAAGATGTCATTCGTCTGCTATTTTCCGTCCTTTTTAAGAACCAATCAGATTCGTTGATAGCGACTGATGGACACACCAACCACCTCTGCACGCTGATGGATGCACTGCTACAGCGGTGGAGCACCAATGACGTCATCGCTGAAATTCGAATTGTTCAGCGATGAGATTCGGAATGTCAATATTACATGTTATCAAACAGAATAGAAAAATGGATGTATAGGTTCTGCTTTGGTAGGAAAGAAACTTCTTAAGTTGTACTCGTATATTTTCGTGCAAAGAGAGACGACGAATTGGGACTAAATTTAACACTTTTATAACCAATATTCTTCAGAATTTAACAAGGAAACAATTG
The DNA here is from genome assembly GCA_025594305.2 of Periplaneta americana. NCBI lineage: Eukaryota > Metazoa > Arthropoda > Insecta > Blattodea > Blattidae > Periplaneta > Periplaneta americana. Next base: position 103,879,736 of record JAJSOF020000031.1, on the reverse strand, counting down.
GTTTGTGATAGTAAAATAAGATATGACAAATCAAACACGTAAAACAAAAATGTTTGCTTTTAAATTGCTTTTGTAGTATTTTGTGACCACTTTCATGTGATTTGAAGTCTTTATAATATGGAAAGTACAATTTAATTATTTAAAAAAGAAAAACAGACATTTGAGATGGACAGGGCTTGTAGCACGTATGGGTGAATCTAGAAATGCATATAGAGTGTTAGTTGGGAGGCCGGAGGGAAAAAGACCTTTGGGGAGGCCGAGACGTAGATGGAACGATAATATTAAAATGAATTTCAGGAAAGTGAGATATGATATAGGGACTGGATTAATCTTGCTCAGGATAGGGACCAATGGCGGGCTTATGTGAGAGCGGTAATGAATGTCCGGGTTCTTTAAAAGTAATTTGTAAGTTATTATTATTTTATTATTACTATTATTACTATTATTATTATTATTATTATTATTATTATTATTATTATTATTACCTTTACTTTTTAACTTCGCTCTAGAATATGCCATTAGGAAAGTCCAGGATAACAGAGAGGATTTGGAATTAAACGGGTTACATCAGCTGCTTGTCTATGCGGATGACGTGAATATGTTAGAAGAAAATCCACAAACGATTAGAGAAAACACGGGAATTTTATTGGAAGCAAGTAAAGCGATACGATTGGAAGTAAATCCCGAAAAGACTAAGTATATGATTATGTCTCGTGACCAGAATATTGTACGAAATGGAACAATAAAAATTGGAGGTTTATCCTTCGAAGAGGTGGAAAAATTCAAATATCTTGGAGCAACAGTAACAAAATATAAATGACACTCGGGAGGAAATTAAACTCTGAATAAATATGGGAAATGCGTGTTATTATTCGGTTGAGAAGCTTTTATCATCCAGTCTGCTGTCGAAAAATCTGAAAGTTAGAATTTATAAAACAGTTATATTACCGTTTGTTCTTTATGGTTGTGAAACGTGGACTCTCACTTTGATAGAGGAACAGAGATTAAGGGTGTTTGAGAATAAGGTGCTTAGGAAAATATTTGGGGCTAAGCGGGATGAAGTTACAGGAGAATGGAGAAAGTTACACAACACAGAACTGCACGTGTTGTATACTTCACCTGACATAATTAGGAACATTAAATCCAGACGTTTGAGATGGGCAGGGCATGTAGCACGTATAGGCGAATCCAGAAATGCATATAGAGTGTTAGTTGGGAGGCCGGAGGGAAAAAGACCTTTAGGGAGGCCGAGACGTAGATGGGAAGATAATATTAAAATGGATTTGAGGGACATGGGATATGATGATGGGGACTGGATTAATCTTGCTCAGGATAGGGACCAATGGCGGGCTTATGTGAGGGCGGCAATGAACCTCCGGGTTCCTTAAAAGTCAATAAGTTATTATTATTATTATTATTATTATTATTATTATTATTATCATCATTATCATCATCATAACTACGTTTATTTACGTCGAATGACGAAGTTTTCAACGTAACCCATCTCGTAAACTCCTTCCATTATTGCTCTACAATTTAGATTTAAAGTTTTGGTATGTTTCTGCCATCCAATCTGATAGCTTTGCATTTTACTATGCTACCGTTTAAAATGGCTGCGAAATTCTTTCTTTAGGCTTCACTTATCCAGGCAAATAACTTCGATGTCCATTCTACAATATCTCCTCCAACTTTTTATTGTTTCTTCTGTTTGAAAACGACTGCTCGTCATTGGAATGGCAGCCATCTTGGTGCATCTTCGTTTCCCGCTCCACGACTCCATTAGTGTAATTGCGTCATCAGTTTGCACGAAGTGTCTCAATTCAGTTCGAACTTGAATTCTTTCATTTCGGCCATATTGATATAAAAGCCTGGAAAGAGCTGTGAGCTACAAGTTCTGCCAACTTATAATTCGTGTCGAAATCGTTTGGCTTCAGTTCAGACAGTTGGCAGACAGTGGATCGACACACAGACAATCTTGGAACACATCTGGCGCGACATCTAGAAATCAGAAGCTTATCTGTGCTCTTGTGTGCATATTAAATGATTTCATTAAATTATGGTGATGTTGATGATTATCACTCTCTACTCATCGTGTAATCGCCTAGAGAATAACACAAGGGTTGCCATCTTGTCGATATTTAAGTTCTAACTTAACATATTTCATTGGCCAGCATGCCTTGACCTCCTACTTACTTACTGACTTACGTACTGATTTACTCACTGGCTTACTTACTGACTTACTTACTGATTTACTTACTTACTGGCTTACTTACTTACTGACTTACGTACTGATTTACTTACTTACTGACTTACGTACTGATTTACTTACTTACTGACTTACTTACTGATTTACTTACTTACTGGCTTACTTACTTACTGACTTACTTACTGATTTACTTACTTACTGGCTTACTTACTTACTGACTTACGTACTGATTTACTTACTTACTGGCTTACTTACTGACTTACTTATTGATTTACTTACTTACTGATTTACTTACTGACTTACTTACTGATTTACTTACTGACCTACTTACTGATTTACTTACTGACTTACTTACTGATTTACTTACTTACTTACTCACTTACTGACTTACGTACTCATTTACTTACGTACTGACTTACTTACTGATTTACTTATTTACTGGCTTCCTTACTTACTGACTTACTGATTTACTTACTTACTTACTGACTTACGTACTGATTTACTTACTTACTGGCTTACTTACTTACTTACTTACTGACTTACTTACTTACTGGCTTACTTACTTACTGACTTACTGATTTACTTACTTACTGACTTACGTACTGATTTACTTACTTACTGACTTACTTACTGATTTACTTACTTACTGGCTTACTTACTGACTTACGTACTGATTTACTTACTTACTGACTTACTTACTGATTTACTTACTTACTGGCTTACTTACTTACTGACTTACTGATTTACTTACTTACTTACTGACTTACGTACTGATTTACTTACTTACTGACTTACTTACTGATTTACTTACTGATTTACTTACTTACTGACTTACTTACTGATTTACTTACTGACTTACGTACTGATTTACTTACTTACTGACTTACTTACTGATTTACTTACTTACTGGCTTACTTACTTACTGACTTACTGATTTACTTACTTACTTACTGACTTACGTACTGATTTACTTACTTACTGACTTACTTACTGATTTACTTACTGATTTACTTACTTACTGACTTACTTACTGATTTACTTACTTACTGGCTTACTTACTTACTGACTTACTGATTTACTTACTGATTTACTTACTTACTGACTTACTTATTGATTTACTTACTGACTGGCTTACTTACTGACTTACGTACTGATTTACTTACTTACTGACTTACTTACTGGCTTACTTACTTACTGACTTACTGATTTACTTACTTACTGACTTACGTACTGATTTACTTACTTACTGGCTTACTTACTTACTGACTTACTTACTGATTTACTTACTTACTTACTTACTGGCTTTTAAGGAACCCGGAGGTTCATTGCCGCCCTCACATAAGCCCGCCATCGGTCCCTATCCGGAGCAAGATTAATCCATTCTCTATCATCATATCCTACCTCCCTCAGATCCATTTTAATATTATCTTCCCATCTACGGCTCGGCCTCCCCAAAGGTCTTTTTCCCTCCGGCTTCCCAACTGGCACTCCAAATGCATTTCTGGATTCGCCTTGGCCTCCTGCAATACGAAATCCATAGGTAAACATTTGACAGTAGCTGTAGAAATTATGATTAGTGAAACAGCAAAATTAAATAAATATTTGAGGTTATAACATTTTATTTTGAACTAAGTACTTTAATTTAGTGAATTATCGACAAGATAAGAAGTCTTGTGATATTTTAATAAGACTTTTGAATACATACATACACACATACATACATACATACATACATACATACATACATACATACATACATACATACATACATACATAGTGTTTTGCCAAAGGACAGGTGCTTCACTGCAAACCCAGTATTCTCCAATCTTTCCTATTTTCCGCCTAAGACCCCACATATATCTTAATGTTGTCTGTACAGTTATATTCAGTATCTACGAGTTACTTTATCATGTAATTACGTACACATATGTACTACTTTTATTATAGTCTATGTACATCAATTACTAACCTAACTACAACATTTTTGCGACATCTTATAGAGTAGGCCTATACCTTTTTTTACTGTAACTCGGATTCAAACTGATGTGCCTATGTGCACCGCTCTAATATGAAACTCTGTCATTCTGTCACATTAGCAGTCCAGCGTTCAACCAATTAATTTGACAGACGTGGCCGTGACCAACCCGTCTCCATGACAACTGCGTTTCATAACATGAATTTATATAGACTGATATCCACCGTCAATTTTTTTTCACTTTCAAGTTACATGGCATATGAAACTTGAGCATTAACTCTAATTCCTCCGCTGCTATTATCTTGTACGCGTGTCACTCTGTATTACGTTATAAAGGGTGCTTCAGATATTAAGATATTGAAAAGCTATTCTGAAAGTGTAAGTTAAGCAAAGCTACTGCAGTATGTGGTTGCATAGCTTAAACATTGGTTTAATAGTTACGTAACATGAATGGTTTTTATAGCCAAAATATTTTGATAATCCATGATGAATCAACGACAAATACACAAACTACACCAATACATAAACAAAATACACCCAAAACTCCAATACACACTGGAACTTGAAAACAATAACTCCATAAATTTCCTAGACAACACCATAACAAAAATTGACAACAAACACACCTTCAAAATATACAGAAAACCAACCACCACCACCACACACATACACAACACATCTAACCACCCCATATAACACAAACATGCTGCATTCAGGACAATGGTACACAGATTACTCAACATACCCATGAGCCAACAACACTACAATGAAGAAGTGAACACAATCAAATACATAGCACAAGAAAATGGTTACAATCCAAACATAATAGACAACATCATAAGGAAGACAAAACAAAAACTTAACAAACACAAAAACACACAAAACACAAACACAAGAACACAAGAAATACATCACACTAACATACGAAAACAAAAACACATACAAGATCGCATCCTCATTCTGAAAACAGAAATACAACATAGCATACAGAACAGAAAACACACTACAAAGACATCTCAACACACAAACAACACAAACAAATAAATACAACCACACAGGCGTATACAAATTCACATGCAATATTTGCGACAGTTTCTACATTGGACAGACAGGCAGATCATTCCAAACTCGATGCAATGAACACATTAAAGCAATAACCAGAGGACACAATACATCTACATATGCCGAACACATAACCAATGCTAACCACACATACAATAACATAAATACAGACATGGAAATCCTACACATACAACCCAAAAACCAAAAACTCAACACACTAGAACAATATGAAATATACAGACACACTAAAACACACCCTGATGAAATTCTCAACACACAGATCAATTTCACAACACACACACTATTTGACACAACTCTTCATCACATGAACGCACCCACACAACAGGCAGCGAAGTTGAGATAGCGCCGAGATCTAGTAGGCTCTGAGGGTGGTGTCATGTAGCACCGAAACAGCTGTAAGCCGCACATGCTTACATAATTAACACGAGTAAGATCGCCATTTAATCAATTATTTACAAAATATTTTGCTTAGATAATCGATAAGGGTACAGGGAGTTGTAAATTATGGGCATGATTTGTTATGCCATAACGCTTCAAAACATTTCACGATATAATAGATTCTTATAGCCTATTCTTTATTTCAATGTTATTAGCATATATACAGAGACAAATGTTGCAGTAAAATAGATTGTGATTTGTAATGAGTCAAATTGTAACATAGTGAACGAGGTTTTAATGCTTTGTGTTCCGAAAAACTTAAGCGGGACTCGAACCTACATCCCAGCTGCCGCCGGAGTCCGCTCAGTATCCACTAATGGACATTCTCATCTCTTCTCTCATGTATTTTCTAGTTCTCGCAGAATCAGTGAATTCTTCTAATGTTCTCAAGGCCTGTACTGTCATATGTTTCCTGTTACCAAGACATCTGCTTCCAACCGATGCTGTTTTATTACAGCTGTTTCTAAGGTGATAAGTTGCATTAAATTAGTATTTTTCTGACCAAGGTACGTTGTCTCTTCATTTTATAGTCGGCTGGAGTTGTACTTCTTTATTTATTCTCCGTGAAACTCAAATCTTTTGTGACTAACTACGTCAAGAGAATTTTAAGTCAGAGGGCGTAATCCACCCTTCAAACGCCAGAAGTTTATTCAAGGTAGACACTTTCAGACTAGAAACATCTACACCATAGAATACTAAGGACAATACAGGGTATAACTAAAAGAGTATTACTGACTCTAGCGAGTTGTAGGATAAAGTTGCCTAATCCCGTGATACTTTTTTTTAAACTGAATGTCAGTCAAAGCTTTGCCGTTCGATCATAGCGCCAGACATCTTTCTCGAAACAGTGCATCTTTCAGCTACTTTTGAGACATCGGTGAACTTCCAAGCAACATATCCAATCCCGTGATATTCGGTGAAAAAAACATATCACGGAATTAAGGGTATCACGGCATTAGACAACTTTACCCTTTACATCATAAAACTGAACATACTTCAGGAAGTTCCTTTAGCTGTCCAAAAATTATTGTTCTAGTATACTGTATTGTAAACCTACTTTCACTTTTGTACATATTTTAATACGCTACAAGAAATTGAACTTTTCACGGCCTTCGGAATTTTACATTTGCCCAGCTTAGACTTGTTTGCAAAAGGAAAAATGTAGTAGTGATTAGTGAAAAACTAAGTAGTTCTTATCTTTATCATAAATTTTGCAGCTTGTAGAGTTGTCCTGTGAATTGCATTAGCAAAACTGCGCTAATAATTTATTATTGAACATCTTGATAGACATAATATGCAGGATTTTTTTTTAAGAATTAAGCGAGTTCGTATCGCACTATCTTAGTTCTAAGCTGGTCTCGTTTTATTAATTTTATTGTAAACATCTTTAAAATATAATTCCACATTTATAAATCTGTCTAGTTGTAATCTTCTCTTCTTTCTTCTTCTTCTTCTTCTTCTTCTTCAATATCATGTGGATTATTCTTCAGTAGATTCAAAAGCAGTAGGTATCACAAGAAATGAGATGAGATGAGAACGGTGTCTAGGATCATCCATTACGGAATCGTTCCGACAACAATCTACCCTTAAAATATTCGCTGAAAATATTAAGGGTTGTGTTTGCAATACCAGGTTAAAGTCAGTGTTATTGAGAAAAAATGTTTCTGTAAAACCACTTCCCAATTTATTTATTTATTTATTTATTCTGGTGTAGTTAAGGCCATCAGGCCTTCTCTTCCACAACACCAGCAATACAAATACAATAATAGAAATAAACAGAAAAAAACACTATAAATAAAGTAAAGCCACACAAAAATATACACAAGTTGCAGTCACACAAACTTTAAGTGAGTGATTAAGTATCATAATTAATTGTATCCTAACTAATTAACTAACATAAACAAGAACTTGTAATTTTAATCTAGATTAAAAAAGAAAAAGAAAAAAAACACAAATCAATACTTTTAGCAATACCCAAAAAACATTAACTAAGACAAAATTTTCCAATTTAATTTTGAATTCTGATAAAGTCCGGCAGTCCCTGACGTCATTAGGTAACGAATTCCAGAGGCGAGGTATTTCTACAGTATAGGAAGATGAGTATAAAGACGTTCTATGATGAGGGATAGAAAGAAGTGCTTGATGTCGGTTTCGAAGAGTTGTAAGAAATTGAAAGCGCGATAACAGATAATTCGGAATTTAGCGAAGATCAAGAAATTCTTATTCAAGTAATCGGTTATAACGAACGGAATTCACTGTATCTTTAAAAAATATTGGTACAACAGTAACATATGTTGATACTGCACCCCATACTGAGCGTTTTAGAGGGTGAACAGCCTCCTTTGTAGTATGCAGCTGTTCACGCATGTTCTACCTGTTGACATGTCCATTCAGATGGAAATGACCCCCATCACTCAACCAGATATGCTTCAGCACCTCAGGATTGATGTCCACAGACATCTTACAGCAACTGCAGGAATTAACTGCCCTACTTCAGCGGACTACATCAAGTCCTTGATTTTTTTTTAATCTAAGAAGACTTCAAAACGTTATATACACGTCATTATACAGAGACATCATTTCATTTTTGCTTCAATTTTTATTGTACCTGAGTTTTTTAATGTGCTTCACTCCCACCCCTTCTACTAACAAACTTCAACCGTCCTCCACACAGATCCAAGACCGCATATACAGTCATAGTAGCCTTACGGTCATAGTAAACAATACGTTCCAAAAATATGTTCGCGTTTTCCAGTGACGAAAGAGCTTTCAATATTGAATCATTTTCGCACAGGTACTATCGTCCATTTGCCTACGTCATATCCCGGTTTCCCCCACCAGCTTTATTCGCCAGCTAGTGGCTGGGCTGTCTTAGCTCTTTTCTGAAAACATTAATTTCTGTTAGGAATTGGACGTCTACACAATATTATACAACAGTTTCAAATAACTTAAATAAAAGGGCCTCGTTAAGTAATTAACTGTCACGTGATTTCGTTCCTTTCTACGACCCTACGACATAACCACTTGGATGGACAGTAGATAGCATGTCTGAGTAAATTTATCTTTTCGGATCGGGCAGAAGTGAAGTACGTAAGGTACTCTTTTATAGAGTAGGTACAGAATTATTTCAACGTGAGTTATTAGTACGAAGGACGAAACTGGTAATTGTGATTAGATACAATAGTCTATAGTGCGATAATATACAAATTAGAACTGAAGCCTGTATCGAAATGAACGGTCACCATTTTGAAAAATGTGTTTAAATATCCATATTATGATTATTTTTCAATTTAACTTCATTCTCTATATTGTACGCTAATGTGCTGTAGACAGTATAATATACACTGCATAATGAATACGTCCACATGGACAGCTCAGTTCGTGAGTAAAAACACTCATTGTTAATACTGTACTGTATTTTGATTAAACAAAACCTAATGAAAATGATCAAACTCAAAATCGCGATATTTCCTAGTTTACGTAAATGGATGAACTACTTTTCTTCCGTCCTATACCTAGTAAAGTAATTTGTTTGTATATTACGCCAGTATCATCGAACTCCAGTCGTGGAAGAGGGTAGCAAACGGCGTTGATCCAGAGGTATAGGCCAGGTTAATATTAAAAATGTCAGTAAAAATAAAATGATGTCCCTGTAGTTGAATTTAGTAAAGTAAATTAAAACTACATGGAAAGTGTGTTCTACAGCCATCGTGTCATGGTTCCGACATTAAAACAATTTGTACAACACTCTGTCAATATTAAGCATGTTTTTCTTTTGTATCGTCGAAATGGTGGTGCAGGCGGTGATTTCCTGGAATTTGCTGGATTAGAAGATTTTCATGGTTATCAAAAGAACTTGTTGTCTTCTGTAGCTATTGCAGAGGGTTGTGTTCACCTCTACAAATCCTAAATCAGAATGCAGTGTGGTGTTTCGCCATATTAATCTAAGACACCGATTTTGGATGGTTTTCGTTCTCCTAATTTGGCTGTGAAAAGAACTCGATATTGAACAGTCATATTGATGGGTGTGATTAATGAAGTATACAGGGTGTTTCCGAGATGGTGTTACAAACTTTCAGGGATCATGGCGAAGGGTACATGTATCAATTTGAGATAAGGAACCCTGGTCCGGAAATGAGCGAGTGGAAAGTTATAATCAAAAATAGTTGTGTGGAAATGGAATTGTAATTTGTCCCTTAACCTTTGGAACAGTCGTGGAAAGATGGTATTGGCCGGATGTCTCCTACGTGGGTACTTGCACCGACACAATCTGTGAGCTTGTCTACTGTTCCCATTGGCTCGTCTGTCCCCATTGGCTCGTCCGTATTTGAAAATCAGATCTGCTTATTCCGCTCTCGTGTACTCCTCCGTTTCACTAGGACTGACCGACTGGACACTGCAACTTGTACACATACACTGCTGTCTACAGACTTGCATATCAGGACCGACCATGTCCGTTACACATTACGCTATCTGTATTGCTTTAGTGTAGTTTCCTGTCCCCACCCCTCAGACAGCGCACTGAATGGAATACTGTAAGTAGACAACGTAAACAACGTCAGATGAATACAGTATGTGTATGATGTACAGATAAATACACATAAATAAGGTGTACAGAGGAATAAAATTATATCATTTCCACACAACTATTTTTGTTTGTAACTTTCGACCCATTCATTTCCGGACCAGGGTTCCTTATCTCAAATTGGTACATGTGCCCTTAGCCATCATCCCTGAAAGTTTGTAACATCACCTCGGAAACACTCTGTACATGATCCATTTGAAGGGATTGGTGCATTTGAATTTTGTACGGAAAGAACTTCACATTTCTTCGAATCACCCTGTATGTTGAAGATTCTGACAACTTCAGTTGCTAAACTATACGATTTTTCAAGTTTTCCGGACTCTGTGTGAAAACTTGAATAACTCAATCAATGCCCCCCAGGGACACACTCCATATCTGGTGCACTCACTGTGTTCTGGAACTTCTTCACTGACCTCTCCGTGATTCTCTACATTGGAATTTCACCCTAAATTCTCGCTGTATCGTGATACCACTGTTCATTTGATAAAGCCGTTTCACAACATGCACCTGTTGTTACAACATGTACAATATATGTATCATTGTTGCATTGTTGTCGTGTTACATCGTTACATTTTAATGGTATTACAGTGCATTGTTGCGTCATTACATTGCCATATTATTACAATGTTACTTTGTAGTTTTACATTGTCGCATTGTTACATTGTCACGATGTTACAATGTAGTTTTACATTGTCGCATTGTTACATTGTCACGATGTTACAATGTAGTTTTACATTGTCGCATTGTTACATTGTCACGATGTTACAATGTAGTTTTACATTGTCGCATTGTTAAATTGTCACGATGTTACAATGTAGTTTTACATTGTCGCATTGTTATATTGTCACGATGTTACAATGTAGTTTTACATTGTCGCATTGTTACATTGTCACGATTAGATTTAATTATAAAGCTAATATAATTTATATTTTGCATTATCTTTATGTTTCACAATGTGTAGGGTTGAAAAATCCTACTTTTATTTTCCATATTTTTCCATATTTTAGAGTTTAGTACATATTTTCGTTAATTTCCATATATTTTCCATATTTCATATAAAACAGTCCATATTATATTAGGTTTAACAATAAAACAAAACAAAATTCCATTAACTTTTAAAAATACATTTCAACAATAGAGATTTAAACACATGTTCAGTAATCCTTTAACATCAGAGTTATTTGAAAATTAGCAGTCCTATCAACAATGGGAAAGTAAGTTACAAAACTGTATTAATTTAATTTAAAATTTTTAACAGACTTCAGTTGTGCAGCTCAACAGTTAAATGCCAGTCAGAGTACACATAGGTTCAGTTTTGTAAATCATACTATAAAGACGGTAAATATGCCAAAAGTACGTCATTCAGTCAATTTAAAATCAAAACTAACAAGTTACATTTCAGAATTTAAAGAAGATGGTTTATCAACTGACAATAAAATATTATTTTGTAATTTGTGTCAGTGTGCAGTATCATCTACACAAAAGTTCCTGGTGCAACAACACATTACAACTAGTAAACATCAGGCCAACAAACAACTAAATTCCAAGCAGAGACAATTGTTTTTAACACAACCAACAACATCGAATGTAAGATCTGAGTTTAACATCGACCTGTGCCGTTCTCTCATCTCTGCTGATATTCCTCTCTACAAACTAAAGAATAAGGTCTTCAGGGAATTCCTTGAAAAATATACTCAACATACAATCCCGGATGAGTCAACACTTAGGAAGACGTATGCTCCATCCATCTACGATGAGACAATACAGAAGATAAGAGATGAAATTAAAGATAGTTTCAATTTGGGTTTCCATTGATGAGACTCCCGACAAAGAAGGTAGACTTGTTGGTAATGTAGTTATCGGTTTGTTAAGTGAACAATATTCTGAACGAATTCTTTTACATTGTGATGTTCTAGAAAAGTGCAATAACAAAACTATAGTTAAACTGTTCAACGAAGCTATGGGTATCCTGTGGCCAAAGGGTATTATGTACGATAATGTGTTATTCTTTATTAGCGATGCTGCCCCTTATATGGTCAAAGCTGGACAAGCATTATCTGTTGTATATCCTAAATTGACTCATTTTACTTGTGTGGCGCATGCATTTCATCGTGTGGCAGAAGTGGTCAGAGACAATTTCCTAAAGTAGATTTGTTGATTTCATCAGTGAAAAAAGTATTTCTCAAAGCTCCCAGTAGAGTTAACGTGTTGAAAGAAATGTACCCTGAAATTCCATTGCCACCAGAGCCAATTTTAACTAGATGGGGTACATGGCTAGAAGCAGTTGAATATTATGCCGAACATATAGACTCTATTAACAATGTTCTCCTTGCATTGGACTCTGAAGATGCAGTCTCAATTGATACTGCGAAAACAGTTACCTGTGACATAAGTGTGAAGAATGACTTAGCTCACATTCAGCATACATTTTCATGCATCATAAAAACGCTCAAAAGTCTCCAAAATAGGCACCTTTCACTATCTGAAAGTTTTGAAATTATAAATAGTACTGTGGAACAACTGAATCGTGGTAGAGGTAAAGTTGCAGATGCAGTAAGAGCTAAGGTGGACACTGTACTTTCAAAAACCCTGGATATGAAGAACTACAAAAGGTTGTTGCTGTGATGAGTGGTGAATCAACAGTGAAGATTAACTTGGACTTATCCCAGCAGACATTGTGAAATTGAATTATGTACCAGTTACTTCTTGTGACGTCGAACGCTCTTTTAGTCAGTATAAATCTATCCTCAGAGACAATAGAAGAAGATTCACTTTTCAGCACTTGAAAGAAATGTTTGTAACCTATTGTTATGGTAACAGACAATAAAAATTGTGTTTTGTTGAAACTACATTGGAAGATAAGGTACGTCCATTATATTTTTGTTTAGTTTGATTAAAATGTACCAATATTTAACGTACATAGTCATTTTTTTATAATTTTAAGTCCATATTTAATTCCATATTTTGGTAAAAATCCATATTTAATTCCATATTTTGGTAAAAATAACTACATATATATTTACATATTTCATATATTTTTAGTCCATATAAATCCGTTCCCTGGTTATAACGTATAGTTACTGTATATAAAGAAATGTCAAACACGTAGTTTTGAAATAAAATTGAATGAAAAGTGAAACCTCCTTTCTTAAGACTGCGTACTTCTAGTTTATATACTAAAGTATTGTAAATATCATATAATGCGTAACTTTATATTTTCGGATCTTTTGTATCCGTTTCAGTTGCTGCGAAATATACATTAACTTCATCTTCAAATTGTTTTAAAGTCTTGTGCAAGGTTTTCTTCCAAGCCAAGAACAAATGTATTTTATCCATGACCATAACGAAAAGCATGCCTTTACTAAATACTTTTGCGTTTGTAAAGTAGGCTTTTATTCAACATTACTTTATTTCACTAGTGAGATAAAGACTTTACCTCACAGTTTGAACTTTATCTCACAGTTCATTAGTATTTCCTAGTACCCGGGTACACACGTATACTTTTCCATTGAACTATTACTCAAGAAGTTAATATATTAGTTACTAGATGTCACTACCTCTACTTCTTTATTACCATTTCCTAAATATACATACACTCAATCTCCTTCTCTTTTCTCTATCTGCTACGTCTTAATTTCTACATTGCAACCATATCTAATATGTATTTTTTTTTTAATTTGTAGTTAGAATTTATAAAACAGTTATATTACCGGTCGTTCTGTATGGTTGTGAAACTTGGACTCTCACTTTGACAGAGGAACAGAGATTGAGGTTTTTTGAGAATAAGGTTCTTAGGAAAATATGTGGGGCTAAAAGGGATGAAGTTACAGGAAAATGGAGAAAGTTACACAACACAGAACTGCACGCATTATATCCTTCACCTGACATAATTAGGAACATTAAATCCAGACGTTTGAGATGGGCAGGGCATGTAGCACTTATGGGCGAATCCAGAAATGCATATAGAGTGTTAGTTGGGAGGCCAGAGGGGAAAAGACCTTTGGGAAGGCCGAGACGTAGATGGGAAGATAATATTAAAATGGATTTGAGGGAGGTGGGATATGATGATAGAGACTGGATTAATCTTGCTCAGGATATGGACCAATGGCGGGCTTATGTGAGGGCGGCAATGAACCTCCGGGTTCCTTAAAAGCCAGTAAGTAAGTAATAATTTACCTTTTGGGAGGCGAGGAGACTTGAACCTACGAAGTTGGGTTTATAGGATTTTATAACAACACGCGTTAATCAACTGAGCTAAACAGACACGATGATTAACTACTTTTTAATATTCCTCTTAAGTTTACAGAAGTAAAATGTGAAATTATTTTAATCACATTAGTCACGTGAACACTTCTAAATAATCCCTGAAGCTTCAAAAAGACGAAAATACACGTTTAAAGTGAAAAATATATATTAAAATTATATAATTAATTATAATTTGTTATTTATCCAATGCCTTAGATACCATTCTTCACTAATCATGGCCTCCTACATCATTACCTACCTAGTTCACGTATCGATTCTAAAATCCATGCCATGGTATGTGATTATGTGAGGACTTATTTTCAACATATTTTCTTTTATAAAACATAATTTTTCGTTATGGTCATGGATAAAATTACGTATGGTACTTTTGAGCGTGATCTTTATTGTACTCGGCTGACGCCTCGTGCTTAAATCTTTCCACTCGTGCAATAAAGATGCACTTACCTCACAAATAAAAAAAAGGTAAAAAAAAGGTAAAGGTATCCCCGTAACTTGCCATGAAGGCACTTGGGGGCATGGAGGTAGAGCCCCATGCTTTCCATGACCTCGGCACTAGAATGAGGTGGTGTGGTCGGCACCACGCTCTGACCGCCTTTTACCCCAGGGAAAACCCGGTACTCAATTTTATAGGAGGCTGAGTGAACCTCGGGGCCGTTCTGAAAGTTTGGCAACGAGAAAAAATCCTGTCACCACCTGGGATCGAACCTCGGACATTCCAGTCCGTAGCCAGCTGCTATACCAACTGAGCTATCTGGCCGCCACTTACCTCACAAATACCATAAATAACTTTTTTGTTATCAATAAAATATAAATAATTCTTTTAAGTTACTAATATATCGACTGCGCTATGATTATGTACTATAAAATTTTAAATAATAGCATAGTGTTCATTTCGCTTCATCTTCACAACTGTAAATTAATAATTAACCAGCATACATTCATAGCCAACCTCTTTTCACTATTATTCGAGGAGCTAAAGCTTTTATGAAACAACTGAAGATCGCCGCCAAGAATGTGGAATGTCGCCGCTATTCTTGAAGATTTACGTGCAGAAAGTTTTAAACTTATGACACAGATTATGTAGTGGAATGAATGTAAAAGTAGGGGTTAAAATGATTCGTCTTCTTTCATTTAGCGATGGCCAGGTAATTATAGCTTAAGATGAGGGGGACTTAACATAATATGCCCAGGAATCTGGTGGAAGTATACGAGGAGGCTGGGTAAAGATTAACAATAATAAAACAGCTTTTAGCTGTTGGAACCCCAATCGGGATATGATCTCATAACATGAGAGGATAGAATTGGGAGAAAATTTAAATAACACGGGTCGTATATGGATGATATGGGGTGTTACTAAAGCTAGAGGAGTTATAAGAAACAAACCTGGCACCCTTAGAATGATGTCAGACAGTTGTGAATACAACCTACGAGACATTCTAGTATTCGAAGGGCAATGTTTGTTGAAGAAAAAACCTTGGATACACTGGAGGGCAAGTCGTTCGAAAGTTATAGTCGTGTAAGAATAACGCCACTTCACAAGATCCGAGAAATGAGTTGATTGGTCACCCCTGGAGAGAAGATAGAGTGGAAGACTTCCAATTGCATGCAAACATCGAATTGTATAGAGTTCTCGACAATCAAAACAACACAAAGCTTTTTTAGACGCCAAGAAATCGAAAGTTTAACAATAAGAAGAAGAAATAGCCTATATAGTTCATAAGTGTTGAAAGCCATCAGCTTTGTGAGTTACTCTCATTTGATCACTGCTTAATATTTGTCCTTGATCTGACACATTGTCAACAGTTTGTTTGTTAAGAAACTGCTTCTAGTAGCCTAAGGATTTATCCATAGCTAGTAGGAAATTAGACCTGCCCCTAGTTTATAGACTGTGTAACATATTTTGAGACTCAATCTTCAGCTAATCCTGGGCTCTTCTGCGCAATTGGAGTGGATTTCAAAAATAATTGGGACTGGCCTCTTCGTGTCTGAACAGCGCTGCTCCTGGAATAACAGTTTGCCATTAGTTGCATGTTTGTACTTGCACACCACCTGCTGGGGAGATACTGAAACAAAAGATCCGGCAGATCAGGATAGCCCAAACTGTCCTGTCTCTGTCTGCCTAGCTTATTTTATCTATCTATTCTACTTTATTTATCTTATCTTTCTGATCTATGTTATCTATCTGGTTTTTCGGATCTATCTTATCTGATCTTATTGATCTGTCTTATCTACCTGATCTTTCCGATTTGTCTGATCTATCTGATCTATCTTATCCATCTGATTTTTCTGAATTTTCTTTTCTATGTGATCGTTCTGATTTTTTCTTTTCTATCTGATCTTTCTGATTTTTCTTATCTGATATTTCTGATCTACCGTATCTTTTTGATCTACCTTATCTATCTTTCGTTTCTGATCTATCTTATCTATCTTGTCTATCTGACCTTTCTGATTTATCTGACCTTTCTGATCTATCTGACCTTTGTGATCTATCTTATCTATCTGACCTTTGTGATCTATCTTATCTATCTGACCTTTGTGATCTATCTTATTTATCTGACCTTCCTGATCTATCTTATCTATCTGACCTTTGTGATCTATTTTATCTATCTGACCTTTCTGATCTATCTTATCTATCTGAACTTTCTGATCTATCTTATCTATCTGTCCTTTCTGATCTATCTTATGTATATGAACTTTCTGATCTATCTTATTTATCTGACCTTCCTGATCTATCTTATCTATCTGAACTTTCTGATCTATCTTATCTATCTTAACTTTCTGATCTATCTGAACTTTCTGATCTATCTTATCTATCTGAACTTTCTGATCTATCTTATTTATCTGACCTTCCTGATCTATCTTATCTATCTGAACTTTCTGATCTATCTTATCTATCTGTCCTTTCTGATCTATCTTATCTATCTGAACTTTCTGATCTATCTTATCTATCTGAACTTTCTGATCTATCTTATTTATCTGACCTTCCTGATCTATCTTATATATCTGTCCTTTCTGATCTATCTTATCTATCTGAACTTTCTGATCTATCTTATCTTTCTGATCTGGCTTATCTATCTGAACTTACTGATCTACCTTATCTACCTGACTTTTCTGATCTGCCTTATCTATCTGACCTTTGTGATCTATCTTATCTATCTGAACTTTCTGATCTATCTTATCTATCTGAACTTTCTGATCTATCTTATTTATCTGACCTTCCTGATCTATCTTATCTATCTGAACTTTCTGATCTATCTTATCTATCTGTCCTTTCTGATCTATCTTATCTATCTGAACTTTCTGATCTATCTTATCTATCTGAACTTTCTGATCTATCTTATCTATCTGAACTTTCTGATCTATCTTATCTATCTGAACTTTCTGATCTATCTTATTTATCTGACCTTCCTGATCTATCTTATCTATCTGTCCTTTCTGATCTATCTTATCTTTCTGATCTGGCTTATCTATCTGAACTTACTGATCTACCTTATCTATCTGAACTTTCTGATCTGCCTTATCTATCTGACCTTTGTGATCTATCTTATCTATCTGACCGTTCTGATCTATATAATCTATCTAATCTTTCTGATTTTTATCTATCTGATCTAAAACCAAACTTCTTAATGACTGTCGCTGTAACCGAGGTGTCGCTATAAACAATTTCAACTGTATAATGTGTGACATCAGACCCTTTGCCATTTCATATCGCCAGCCTCGGTATATCTCTGTTCTAAGCCGTCACTGCGGTTTCAAAGTCTTACGTAATATCTATGGGAACGACAAAAAAAACAAGTGAAATTCGTAAGCAATACATATTAACAAAATGGCGGCGCTATTATTTTTCATGTCTTCAATTTTCATTCCTTGCCTCGTCTTCTTTTGTGCTTCGTTTCCTCCTTTCCTTACCCATGCACCAGCTGGTCGGCAGTGTCAAGCCAGTCGCCATCGCTGGGCACCCCTGACGCCACAGGTTGGCTCGCAATCAGGTCACGCACATGAGCCCTACGGCGCCTTCCACAAGACTCGTCTCCGCGCTATGCAGTAACTTCAAAGCAAATTTCGCTAGCCGCCATTGCGTTACTTTCGTAAACATGTAGACCACATTGCTTGCCGGCGGGAGTCACCAGAAATTACAGCACAGCCAAAAATCAGAAAATAGTAGTGATTTGCACACCGCCTTTCACACCATTCAACCCAACAAAATACGAGAATTTTAAAATGAAAAAGATTTTCTGCGTACCATTGGAGAAAAATTATAAAATTTACAATATTACCCCTTACGAGAGTTGCTACACGCAATGCATTCGTCAGTAATGAGCTTCATTTGTTTATTCATGGCCCAGGTTATACTTGTACCACAACACTTGGCTTTGGTGATTGTTCCCTGTACAGATGAAAATTACACAACATAAGAATTGCCCTTAGAAGGCGGAATAGAAAAGAATGTTTTATTTTCGCTGTCCATAAGGCCTTCTCTTCCAGTCACCAAGTCTAAATCAATGCAATAGAAACATACATACTTAATTTATGAATATTTACAACACAGTGAAGATTCTCCAGCAATATTCTTCCGTTAAGTTTTAACGACTAGTACATGTTTCTTTAAATTGAGATAAAGCCTATATGAAAAAGTAATAACTTAATTTATGAGCTAATGTAACTCAGTTCTGTCTATATGCGATATGTAAAGAATTGTAATTAAGTTGAGGTAGCTAGTTGGTTAAATGATGAGAATTAATTTACCAGACGTTTACTAGAAGTATGTTATAGGGCGCAAAATACCTATAAATCTAAAGCATATTGATATAATGACAAGGATATTAATGTAATGAGATTTTGCCATTAGAGATTTTGTATTCTATTTGGAGAAATTAATGGTGATAATAAGAATGGACAGATGTTACTTTCATTATAAGTAACAAATATTAATCAGTAATTAATCTGTTAAGTAAGAATTTATGTAATTTTGACCGAAATGAAGTTATTGTCCTACAACCACTTGTAGCTTAATTCTGCTACACAGTTTATTTCAGTGTTTAATTAATAGTTCATAGTATTTTGTTGTTTAATTCGTAAATAACTCTTGTATACATGTAACTCTCATCTAAATCAAATTGTTGAATTCTTTGTAAGTTCATGCATATGTATATACACTTTTCGCTGGTTGAGTGGAAGAGAAGGCCTTACGGCCTTAACTCTGCCAGCTAAAATAAATCATTATTATTATCATTATTATTATTATTATTATTATTATTATTATTACATTATTCGGAAGCGAGTTCCAATATCTATCAACTGAAATTGTATAGGATAAAGAATATAAAGATGTCTTGTGGTGAGGTATACTTACTTACTTACTTACTTACTTACTTTACTTACTTACTTACTTACTTACTTACTTACTTACTTACTTACTTACTTACTTACTTACTGGCTTTTAAGGAACCCGGAGGTTCATTGCTGCCCTCACATAAGCCCGCCATTGGTCCCTATCCTGAGCAAGATTAATCCATTCTCTATCATCATATCCCACCTCCCTCAAATCCATTTTAATATTATCTTCCCATCTACGTCTCGGTCTCCCCAAAGGTCTTTTTCCCTCCGACCTCCCAACTAACACTCTATATGCATTTCTGGATTCGCCCATACGTGCTACATGCCCTGTCCATCTCAAACGTCTGGATTTAATGTTCCTAATTGTCAGGTGAAGAATACAATGCGTGCAGTTCTGCGTTGTGTAACTTTCTTCATTCTCCTGTAACTTCATCCTTCTTAGCCCCAAATATTTTCCTAAACAAATAGTAGTAATAATAATAATAATATTGTGCCCATGCAGCCTATGAAGTGTTAAGGCCTGCCAGCAGATTGCTCTCATCAAGCCCACATGCCTCATCAGAGATGAATGATCACCCATTCATAACGGGGATGTGGTGTGGTTAGCATGTGGATCCCTCCAGCCGTTACAGCTGATTTCTGTAACCGGATTGTGCTGCGTATTGCAAGAGTAAAATTTTACCTCCCCAGGACTCGAACCAACACTTAAGGCTGGTTCACAATAAACCGGAAACGAGAATCGGAACGAAAACGAAAACGGTAAAATTGTTAAAATGTGTACATTTAAATGTGAGCATTCACAATTAACGAAAAGCTTGCCGGAGCCCGAGATCGCGGACGGAGAGTTGGCCAAGTTTCAACTTTGGCGTTCACGTTTCCGATCACAGCCCACTAGATTCATTCTATTGCCATCTAAAAGCTATTTTGTCGCCGTATATTTTGTAGCGAGAAGACCGTGACATAACCTATGCATTATTTTGTTCTGTGCTGTGCATCATGGAGCAAGTTTTATTTGATGAAATTCTAATATTGAGTGTTGAGGAAAATCCTCACGCTTACGATAAGCGGCGCGCCTCGTATAAAGATGACAAAATGAAGGAGAATACGTGGCTTTCAATAGCTGCATCTTTGAACACCGATCGGAAGCGAATCATATTTTATTACTGTATTGGTTGTATTACACAGTACATATTCATGCTTCAATTCAATAACTACTGTTGTGTTCGTTTTGGTTCTATTACAAATGTTTCTTCTCTAATTATTTTACGTTATGGTAGACTTAAAATAGGTTGTGATAATAAAGATGCATGGGCATATTTATAGTACCGTTCAAATTCTGAAATTGGTTAACCTGTGTTTATGTTGGCTACCTTGTACTCATGAGAGTACGCCATTGGTCAATTATACACAAATAAAATCAGAATGCGTAATATCGACTTTACATATCGTTATTGACATACATATCGATATGCATAGTCGTCTACATTCTCGGTTTTTGTGAATGAAATATTTTCATATTCACGTCCTCTGTTTCTCGTTTTCACTCTGGTTCTCGTTCTCGGTTTATTGTGAACCAGCCTTTACTCTACTTGTCAATGGCACGGCGTCTTAGACCACACAGCTACGGTGCGTGAGGAAGAGTGGGTTAATGAAATAAATGATAAATTGGTGATTTATTACTGGAGTAATGAAGAAAGACAGGAATGAATTCGCGAATGTACAGGGACATCATTTTATTTTTACTAACATTTTTAATATTAATTGTCTATACCTTTAGAGAACCGGAAACACCGCTTGCTCCCCCTCCAAGACTGGAGTTCGATGATACTGGCGTAAAACACAAATCACTCTACTAGGTATAGGATGGAAGAAAAGTAGTTCATCCATTTACGTAAACTAGGAAATATCGCGATTTTGAGTTTGATAATTTTCATTAGGCTTTTCTTTAATCAAAGTACAGTACTGTATTAAGAATAAGTGCTTTTACTCACGAAGTGAGTTATCCATGCGAACGTATTCATTATGCAGTGTATATTATACTGTCTACAGTACATTAGCATACAATATAGAGAAAGAAGTTAAATTGAAAAATAATCATAATGAATATTTAAACACAATTTTGAAAATGGTGGCCGTTCATTTCGATACAGGCTTCAGTTCTTTTGTGCATATTATCGCACTATAGACTATTGCATCTAATTCCAATTACCAGTTTCGTCCTTCGTACTAGTAACTCATGTTGAAATAATTCTGTACCTACTCTACGTACTGTAAATTCAATCTTCACTTCTGCCCGACCCGAAAATATAAAATTACTCAGACATGCTATCTACTGTCCGTCCAAGTGGTTATGCCGCAGGATTGTAGAAAGAGAGGAAATCACGTGACAGTTAATTACTTAACGAGGCCCTTTTATTTAAGTTAAATTAAACAGCTGTATAATATTACGTAAACTTCCAATTCCTAAGAGAAATTAATGTTTTCAGAAAAGAGCTGAGACAGCCCAGCTTTTACAGAGGGGCGAGCAGAAGCAGGTGGGGGTAATCGGGATGCGACGTAGGCAAACGGACAGTACCTGTGCGAAAATATGATTCAATATTGAAAGCTCTTTCGTCAATGGAAAACGCGAACATATTTCTGGAACGTACTATACTCAGTAACTCAGTACTGCTTACTATATGCGGCCTTGGTTCTGTGTGGAGTTGGAACTTCCTTAGTAGAAGGGGTGGGAGTGAAGTACATTCAAAAACTCAGGTACATTAAAAATTGAAGTAAAAATAAAATGATGTCCCTGTATAAAAGAGAAGGGGAACGGGAAAGTGGAGAAATACACTGTAGTGCAGTAAATTCATACAGGCAGAAAGAGAGAAGGGGAAAGCTAATGAGATAAAAAAAAATAGTTGGTGGCGTACTGAGGAGTGGTCCATATTAAACAGCTGGCTGGATAATTACATCGTTCAGGAGAAATGGTGTGCGACTCGTTCAGTTGCAATAAGGGTTAACCGCGTGTGAAAACGATTCCGACTGCTGTAATGGAGCGCACATTGGCGCGCGGCAAATAACCTACGCCTTTTCACCAGCAACAGTTGCAGAAAATTAATCCTACACGCGTATTCACTTTCACATTAGCAAATACATACAGAACTGTGTTAAGCAATGGCCCTAAGAGGAGGGTGTCGTGTTGCAAATGGCTTCAGAAGTGGCGAAGACACAACAGTTCAATCAAGCATTCATAATTTTCTGCAAACCCAGCATTCTCCAACCTTCCCCCTTTTTCAATTTCTCTTAAGGGGAGAGGACGGTATTTTTTTAACCTTTTTCCTATTTGGTGTAAAATATTAATTTTTTTGTATGTAGAGAGCTCATAGCTGTGGCAACTCAACCAAATACAAATATTTAAAAAAAAAAGTTATTTGGGGGCCCAAATTTTAAAAAAATATACCCAATGCAGGATTTTACTAAAACCGATATATCTAAACCGTTTTTAAAGATAGATTCAAACAGTTTTTTGCAATGTATTTGCAAAAGCATGTTCTACAAACTGTCTGTAACAGAATTTTGATACTAGTCCCTACGTTTGTAAAATAAACAATTAAAATTTAATAACATTTTTCTGAATTCCTTTCTTACAAACAAACGGACGTAGTTTTAAAATGAAATCAATTAACAAAATTATGTTACAGAGAAACGTTTTCTAATAGTCTAAAGAATGTGTGTTCTAAATTTCATGCATGTATCTTTAATAGTTCAGAAATTATATCCATGTTTGTCTTGCAATATAGCAAAAATGAAGTTATCGTAAACCGATAAAAATTAAAAATCCATAGCGCTGGAAGTTTAAAAATGGCGTCTCAACATCCTATAAGAGCACAAATTCACACGATATGTTATGCAATGCATTACACACATATCACAGAGTAGCTTAAAGAATTTTTTTTTTAATTTATTCATTTTTCACCAAAAATACCATCCTCTCCCCTTAAGTCCCGACATATGATCCTTATATCTTAAAGTTGTCTATCATCTGAAATCTTCCCATTCACCATTCCTTCCAGTGCATCCTTCAGTAGGTCGTTTATTACCCCCAAAAATGCCTAAAAGTCATATAACAAGCTAAAACTACTTACTTACAAACGACTTTTAAGGAACCCGGAGGTTCATTGCCGCCCTCACATAAGTCTGCCATCGGTCCCTATCCTGAGCAAGATTAATCCACTCCCTACCATCATATCCCACCTCCCTCAAATCCATTTTAATATTATATTCCCATCTACGTCTCGGCCTCCCTAAAGGTCTTTTTCCTCCGGCCTCCCAACTAACACTCTATATGCATTTCTGGATTCGCCCATACGTGCTACATGTCCTGCCCATCTCAAACGTCTGGATTTAATGTTCCTAATTATGTCAGGTGAAGAATACAATGCGTGCAGTTCTGTGTTGTGTAACTTTCTCCATTCTCCTGAAACTTCATCCTTCTTAGCCTCAAATATTTTCCCAAGCACCTTATTCTCAAACACCCTTAGCCTATGTTCCTCTCTCAAAGTGAGAGTCCAAGTTTCACAACCATAAAGAACAACCGGTAATATAACTGTTTTATAAATTCTAACTTTCAGATTTTTTTGACAGCAGACTGATGATAAAAGCTTCTCAACCGAATAATAACAGGCATTTCCCATGTTTTTCTGTGTTTAATTTCCTTCCGAGTGTAATTTATATTTGTTACTGTTGCTCCAAGGTATCTGTATTTACATCTTTTCAAAGGATAAATTTCCAATTTGTTCATTTCCATTTCAAGCTGTGTTCTGGTCACGAGACATAATCATATACCGATACTTTGTTTTTTTTCTATTTTGGTATGCACTTTCATTTATCTATCTCATTACGTGCTTCAAGCGAAATTCCCGTGTTTTTGCTAGTAGTTCCAAAGTTAAATTGGAGTTACGAAAGGCCTTACAACTGAAAAGAAAATATTGACGGAGAGCTAAGAATGATACATTTTCCTGAGTTCAAATTGCCCACCACACATCATACCTTAAAATAATAACAACGTGCAATAATCTTTGTCTTTTTAATTTGAAATTGTAAACAAAATACTCGCTGTTTTCCTCTCGACAAATAAAAAGTAACTACACATCTGTACATTTTATACTTTCACATTCGTTTTTATGCTGTCAATTTTTAAATTAGAATGGATGTTTATTGTTTTATTTTTTTGCAACCTGGAGGAGAAACGGTTTATAGAGAAAACAGTCATAAAACTCCCAACGGCTCTGACGAAAGTTCATTTGACACTCAATTCCTGCTTTTTTAACATCCACGTACAAACATTTGGGACTGTTAGTGCAGGCGTTCCTCACACAGAAAATAAACGTTCTGTGAATTCCTTGCTCACAATCCAGATAACAAAAACTGTAACATTTCGTAAAACCTAAGTTTCTTTTCCTCAATTTTAAAATAAAAAATTCCACGTTATTTCACCAGGGATGTCTTTCACATTAGATGTTATTTCAGGATAACCAGTGTCGATCGTTGTTTATCCATTATCTTTATCATATTTTGGTTTATGTTTGTGTAACATATCCAAGACTTGAATACAACGAAACCTCTAAGCCAGACGTTATCAAGTGACTGTGCGGATTGAATTTACATTGGCTGGAGAAGTCAACAACTGGGTAAAATAGTAACGATCTTCAGTATTATCAATTGGCCCTACTAATATACAGCGTGTCTCCGAGGAGGTCTTACAAACTATATAGCTATATATAGTGTCTATAAGGGATGTTTTAGTGTATTTTGCTTGACTATTTTTGACGTATTAAGTTCCTACACATCTGAGTTTTAGTTAAAAATGGCAGATGAAATAATTTTGTTTTAGTATAGTAATAATAATAATAATAATAATAATAATAATAATAACAATAATTGTAATAATAATACGGAATAATGATAATACTGATAGGTAATAATAATTATGATGATAGTACTAATAATAATAATACTGATAGGTAATAATAATAATAATAATAATAATAATAAAAATGATAATTTATTTATTTTATTTATTTATTTATTTAATGTGCTGTACAACAGCCAGTGGCCAATTACAGTTCAGCACAAATATAACAAAAACATAAAACAAAAATAATTATTACACATAAATATAATTACAATTAATTACAATATTGACGATGAATGGATAACTAAGAATACTATGAGACAATGTTAATTGAGTATAATGCCTAAAAGAATACATAAATGATAAATCGTTGCCAAGAGCAAACAAAGTCCTAATAATAATAATAATAATAATAATAATAATAATAATAATAATAATAATAATAATAATACTAATAGGTAATAATAATAATAATAATAATAATAATACTAATAGGTAATAATAATAATAATAATAATACTGATAGGTAATAATAATAATAATAATAATAATAATAATAATAATGATAATACTGATGGGTAATAATAATAATGATAATACTGATAGGTAATAATAATAATAATAATAATAATAATAATAATAATAATGATAATAACTGATGGGTAATAATAATAATGATAATACTAATAGTTAATAATAATACTTATGAAAGGTAATAATAATAATGATAATACTAAGAGTTAATAATAATACTTATAGGTAATAATAATAATGATAATACTCAATAGTTAATAATAATACTTATAGGTAATAATAATAATGATAATACTAATAGATAATAATAATAATAATACTGATAGATAATAATAATAATAATAATGATAATACTGATGGGTAATAATAATAATGATAATACTGATAGGTAATAATAATAATAATAATAATAATAATAATAGTAATAATAATAATAATAATACTGATAGGTAATAATAATAATAATAATAATAATGATAATACTGATGGGTAATAATAATAATAATACTAATAGATAATAATAATAATACTGATAGATAATAATAATAATAAGAATGATAATACTGATAGGTAATAATACTGTTAATAATAATAATAATGATAATACTAATAGGTAATAATACTGTTAATAATAATAATAATGTCACAAGTCGTGCTGAAGATGTTGCCTTACTAATTAGCAAATGTGGCTTATTTTAATTTCTTATTTTACCACACTTTATCAATTACTGAGGTTATCTATCGTCTGAATGAAATCAAGGTGATAATGCCAGCGAAATAAGTGCAGTGTCAAGCGTCGAAAGTTACCCAGCATTTGCTCTTAATAGGTTCAGGGAAAACTTCGGAAAACCTCAACCAGGTGTCCACACCTGCGGAGTAACGGTTAGCGCGTCTAGCCGAGAAACCAGGTGGCCCGAGTTCGATTCGCGGTCGGGGCAAGATACCTTGTTGAGGTTTCTTTCCGGGGTTTTCCCTCAACCCAATATGAGCAAATGCTGGGTAACTTTCGGTGCTGGACCCCGGACTCATTTCACCGGCATTATCACCTTCATCTCATTCTGACGCTAAATAACCTAAGATGTTGATAAAGCGTCGTAAAATAACCTACTACTCAACCAGGTAACTTGTCACAACCAGATTTGAACCGGTTTCACGGTCAGATATGCTAACCGTTATTCCACAAGGGTTAGACTTACGAAGTATTTTGTACTATACCGAAATGTTGCCGAAATATTTATACATCTTGATTACAGAACTTTTAACACTGTATCGCTTCGGAATATATATGGTAACAGTTTCTAGACATCACAATAACAAAAGTAGACAACAAACACACATTCAAAGTATACAGAAAACCCACCAAAACAACAACAACACACCGACACAACACATCCAACCACACCACACAACACAAACAAGCTGCATTCCGAACAATGGTACACAGACTACTCAACATACCAATGAACCAACAGGATTACAACCAAGAACTAAACACAATCAAATACATAGCACAAGAAAACGGATACAAACCTAACATAATAGACAACATAATACTAAGACAAAACATAATCACAAAAAACATAAGAATACAACACAAACACAAGAACACAAAAAAATACATCACACTAACATACGAAAACAAAATAACACATAAAATTGCAACCTCATTGAAGAAATTAAATTACAACATCTCATACAAAACAAATAACACTCTACAAAAACATCTCAACACACAAACAACACAAACAAACAAATACAACCACACAGGCGTATACAAACTCAAATGCAACACCTGCAACAACTTCTACATAGGACAGACAGGCAGATCGTTTCAGACACGTTACAAAGAACACATCACAGCCATACCAAATTACAAAACACCTCCACATATGCAGAACACATCACAAATGCTAACCACACCCACAGAGACATCAACACAGACATGGAAATACTGCACATCCAACCAAAAAGCCAGAAAATAAACACACTAGAACAATATGAAATATACAGACACACGAAAACACACCCCAAAGAAATTCTCAACACACAACTCAACTTCAAAACACACACACTCTTTGACTCTACACTATACCACAGGAACACACCCTCACAGGAAACAGAACAAGTGGAGCCAAGACCAACAACGACCAGTTCTGAAGATGACGCATAAATAGGTCGAAACATGTAAACGAGGTACGTTGAAATTTAACACAGGAAAGTCTTACCATACATATTCCGAAAATATTTACTTTTACTATGAAAGTAATATTCTGTAAACGTGAATGTATTGAGTGTACTAAATTCTAAATAAATCGATGTTGGTTGTTTATGTCCGAGTTTATTGATAACTAGGTTATTGGTGTTCATTATTGATTCGTGGAAACAATTGTGAACCATCAGCGACAAAACAAAAACGACAGTATGAAATTTCAATCATAGATGGCTCTGACTGGTTAAAATTCAATTGATTTTTGCTCTCCACTGTAGGATTGTACAGGAGCGTGTTTCGTTTATTTATATCGAAACTTCTTTTAACAGCTAACAACAGTCTTCTTGAACATACCACACGTTGTCATGCCCATGTCGTTAACAAATCCCTGCGCTGGGATGCTGGAATGTCACTCCGTCTGCGCATATCGTTGACACTTCACTATGACAGGCCAGACTGTCATCTGTCTTAGCTGAGACAGGAGAGTGCTGTTACCTAGTGGAAAGCAATCCATTTACAGGATTGCTATAACAACCTCTACTCTTCGGCAGACATGGAGGATTAGGAGTGGCCTTTGACGACCAGCTTGTGGAGTTCATTTTACATGCACAACACTCTCGTAGATTGAATTGCCACAACTCTAACCTACAGTATGTGGACATCTCATCGAAAGGGAAGTCCGTTATTCAAGGCACTGACTTACACAATGATAGGTCGGTATATAAATATTACTTACTTACTTAATTACTTACTGGCTTTTAAGGAACCCGGAGGTTCATTGCCGCCCTCACATAAGCCCGCCATTGGTCCCTATCCTGAGCAAGATTAATCCAGTCTCCACCATCATATCCCACCTCCCTCAAATCCATTTTAATATTATACTCCCATCTACGTCTCGGCCTCCCTAAAGGTCTTTTTCCCTCCAGCCTCCCAACTAACACTCTATATGCATTTCTGGATTCGCCCATACGTGCTACATGCCCTGCCCATTTCAAACGTCTGGATTTAATGTTCCTAATTATGTCAGGTGAAGAATACAATGCGTGCAGTTCTGCGTTGTGTAACTTTCTCCATTCTCCTGTAAATTCATCCCTCTTAGCCCCAAATATTTTCCTAAGCACCTTATTCTCAAACACTCTTAACCTATGTTCCTCTCTCAAAGTGAGAGTCCAAGTTCCACAACCATAAAGAACAACCGGTAATATAACTGTTTTATAAATTCTAACTTTCAGATTTTTTGACAGCAGACTGGATGATAAAAGTTTTCTCAACCGAATAATAACAGGCATTTCCCATATTATTATTATTATTATTATTATTATTATTATTATTATTATTATTATTATTATTATTATTATTATTACTTAAATTATTTATTCATCTCCTGCTACAAATGAATTACTAGTCTCTTATCGCAAAATTTTGTACGTCTTTACTTTTCATAAACTGTTCCTAAAAGTATTTTTCCTCTTAAAAAGTTCACCCTGCAATTTTATTCGCAAGCATAGAGCTATTGTAAATTATAATTTAAGCAAACTGTGTTTTTATTGAATCCAACGCAACAACAGGGATATTGTACTGCTGGTCCTTGATCTCTGTATTTTATTCAATAACTACTACTAAAATGGCTTTCTGCCGTCTTATGAAGTCCAAACTTCATCAATTTTGCATTACACTTTTACTCCCATTGAGCAACTCTGGGCAATTAACATGGATCAAACAGTGGATAATGTGTGCTTGTTTACATTAACTGCAAGAAATTGTCACGTTGCTACAGTACTCTGATATCCACATTCTTGTTTCAGTGTCCAATACATGCCAACCTAAATATTCATTTATTTAATCATTTATTTATTTACTTATTTATTTATTTACGTATTTATTTATTTATAAATTTATTTATTTACTTATTTATTTATTTGTTTACTTAGTTATTTATTTACTTATTTATTTATTTATTTATTTACATTTTTTATTTATTTACTTATTTATATATTAATTTATTCATTGGCTTATTATTTATTTATTTATTTATTTATTTATTTATTTATTTATTTATTTACTTATTCATTTATTTACTTATTTGTTTATTTCCTTATTTATTTATCTAATTATTTATTTGTTTACTTATTTATTTATTTATTTACTGATTTATTTATTTACTTATTTATTTATTTACTTATTTATTTATTTATATATTTATTTATTTACTTGTTTATTTACTTATTATTTATTTATTTTTTGTTTATATTCTTATTTATTTATTTACTGATTTATTTATTTACTTATTTATTTATTTACTGATTTATTTATTTACTGATTTATTTATTTACTTATTTCTTTATTGATTTATTTACTTTTTTATTTATTTACTTATTTACTTATTTACGTATTTATTTATTCATTTACATATTTATTCATTCATTTACTTATTTGTCTATTTACTTATTCATGTATTTATTTATTTAGTTATTT
This sequence comes from Periplaneta americana, assembly GCA_025594305.2. Taxonomy (NCBI): domain Eukaryota; kingdom Metazoa; phylum Arthropoda; class Insecta; order Blattodea; family Blattidae; genus Periplaneta; species Periplaneta americana. The sequence continues at coordinate 103,848,732 of JAJSOF020000031.1, read as the reverse complement.
ATTTATTTACTTATTTATTTATTTATTTACTGATTTATTTATTTACTTATTCATTTATTTATTTATTTGTTTATTCAATTATTTACTTATTTATTTATTTATTATCTTATTTACTTATTTATTTACTTATTTATTTACTGATTTATTTATTTACTTATTTATTTATTTATTTATTTACTTTTTTATTTATTTATTTTCTTATTTATTTATTTACTTACTTATTTATTTATTTATTCAATTACTTATTTATTTATTCAATTACTTATTTATTCATTGATTTACTTATTTATTTATTTATTTATTTATTTACTTATTTATTTATTTATTTACTTATTTATTTATTCAATTACTTATTTATTCATTAATTTTTATTTATTTATTTATTTACTTATTTATTTATTTATTTCAATGCAATTATTCTCTATTAATATAATATAGTAACTGACATGATTACGTTTAATTTGTAATAACCTTACTAATTTAATCACAGACACATTTTTTAACATTTACCGAGAGGTAATGAGGGAATGATAGTACCAAACCTCCTCTCAATATTAAGGAAGTGAAAAGTGCTATCCATTAATAAATGCTTTGTTTATTCCAATACAAACCCACCTCTACAGGACCATACGTATCGAATTTTTGTAAGTCGATGTAATCTTGAAGCAAGTAAGGTCACTTAAAAATCTTCATTTGCTTCTGAATCGTGCATTGCACACTGATGATAATCCAGTGCGTATGTTCTTTCAGAGACTCCACATCCAGACTTCAGCTACCACAGCTGCAGTTGGGTGACTCTCTAACACAAGCGCTGTCTGTGTAATTGATCGAGGTATGTGTGTTGTGGAGACCCCTGTAGAGAGCACTCACCTGACAGATGTATTTTAGCACACCCTGTAGTACCCCTGAGTTGCTTCATATCACCGGGTCACGGCGTTCACTCGTGTAGCATTATGTCCTTGGTCCACACCCGATGATTTCAACAATGATTCGGTGTTCTGGGCGTAGCATTATGTTTCTCATTATGCTACATGCATTTCGCATTCTGTTACGTACCTCCTTACTAGCGATGTCAATGTCTATAGTTTTTAACTAAATCATTTGTGAAATAGTTCAGGGAAATTGCTGTACACAGACACAGTACTTGCCCGAAATCAGTTTTTTTCAGTTCCGAACTTGTTGAAATCGTGTATTTCCGATAAAGTCCTGAAGTAGTACCTTCAAACTTCACAATGCTACATACAGTGTGTTCATTAAGTATGGAACATTGTTCGTAAATTTTAATTTTACAAAAAAAAAAAATGTTTTATACAAAAGCTGTTGGAGATAAATCATACAATATGATACCAATGCACGGAAAATGTTAATCGGGTATACAGGATGTGACAGTAAATTTTATTTTTTTTTAATGACACCCTATTTTAAGATTTATATAGGCCTATTCCGAATCTTATTAAATTTTACGTCTGAATTTCTTCCTTCAGGGTTACATGAAGTCCAAATTGTATCAGGATAAACCAAGAAATATTGAAGGCCTGAAAGGAGTTGGAACTGACCGGTCATGTAACTATGAGGAAGACAAAAGACTGTTTTCGTGACAGATTGGGACATTGTTTGGCTGTAAATGGTTCTCATTTTGAGCATCTGTGGTAAAGTTTGGTTAGTGATAGTGTTTTGTCTAGTTTATGGCCTACTTAACATGATTTTGCATACTTATTTGTCTAAAGTTTGAGGTCCATGAAACAAATTTAGTAAATAATTAGAAGACATTAAACCGATGACTGGGTAAAATTTCTACGTATTTATAAGTAAAATTTAATGGAGATTCGGAATACGTAAATCTTAAAATAAAGTGTCATTTAAAGAATAAACTTTCCTGTCACACCCTGTATGCGTGATCAGTAACTTATTTTCGAACACTGGTGTCATATTGTGTGGTTTATCTCCAACAGCTTTTGTACAAATTATTTTTATAAAATTAAAATTTAAGAAGTTATGAGTAATATTCCAAACTTAATGAACACTCTGTATGTTTCATAATATGAAAGAATTGAAAGAATTTACAAATTGGAATTGTAAACTATTTTGGCATTGCAATATTTCACAACGGTAAAAAATTGACAATTGAAACATCGTTGCGAACAACCTGAGATAAATACATCTTCCATTGAAAAGTAGCTACGTTTTACATTGAACATTTTTCTGCTTAGCACCCCAGAATAATTTTATTGTAACACAGATTAGAACATTGCGTCATATGGAACTGGCGCCAGTACCACTCGCATTTGTTTTTGTTAACACTCTCTCTTTATTAATGACCCAGTTCATCCTTCTATTGCAACATTCATCAAATGGAATGCTCAACCTATACTTAGCCTACTACGTTGGCGAGTCCATTCATATTAGATTTTATATTTTAAGACATTATGTGCATCGCAGCATTTCCTGAAAGTAACCCCCCAGCAATCCGGATATCGTCGGTCTACATAGACAATTCCAGCAATGACGTATCAATTAATTAATCTATATATTTTATACTTTTTATTTCATTTATGTATTTACACAAAGGAGCCATGTTAAAAAAGTTGCTGTAGATCTGTGATATCGATATCAGATGGACTTGGAAAAGATTCACGTGAAATGTTTTTAATGTGTAAATGCTTAATTTTAATTTAATAATATTACATTATGCAACGAGCCTATAATGATAGTAATGAAGACGCGAGTATGTTTGTTTATGAAACGAGCGCAAGCGAGTTTCATAATTTTCATACGAGCGTCTTAATTACCATTATAGGCAAGTTTCATACGACTTTTTATGCTCGACCATATTTCTAACTTGAAATTATTCAGAAGTAATCATTTTATTTGTATGTGACTGAAGATCGAAAGTGACCTTGTGGATAGCACGTAAATTGTAAGATGTGCGCAGACGCGAAAGTATTAATTTTTTTCCGAGGAACAATGTCATTGACCTTGATGTAATCTAGAGAATAACATGAATTAATTTTGATATAACCTGGAAATTGATTTAGAATTGAAAAACGAGATGACAAATTGAATTTATTTGAATATTATTTACAATTAACGCTAATCATTATAGTAACAGAACATAACCTTCTGCGAAAGTGACGTTTCCCTCGTTGTCTTTCGATTGCATATCCGAGAATAATCGAAAACCTGAACTTTAATGAATAGGTGTACTTTAATGACATGCATTAAAGGACTGCTACCGGGTGTATAATTACTACATTTCTGCATGGTCGAGCATGAAAGTATTTTATAAACAACTTTAAATTAGTGTAACTCTGAATATATTGAGAATAGCACCCATATTTATTCGGAATTTTGTGTTCAAAATGTTTTCGAAAATAACATCCGTAAGTGGCTATAACTTCTCGTCAATCACCCTGTATAGAATGGAGTCAGAAAGACAGCCTTTCTTAATACTACTTCAAAAAAAATTACTCGCATGTTTTATTTTTGTAGAAATAATTGAAAAATATTCTAATTATAATAAAACACAATACAGATTTACATGGAAAAGTCAATCGTAAACAGTGTATACTTAATTTTGGCCTTGTTTTGTACGAAGAAAACCTATTTACACATGAATTTAAAATTGTTTTATGCTCGACCATGCCGAAATGTAGTAATTATACACCTGGTAGCAGCCCTTTAATGGACCTCATTAAAGTACACCTATTCATTAAAGTTCAGGTGTTCCACCAATCAGAAAATACCATTGTAGCAATATGAAAGCGCAAGTATCGATTACTCTCGGAAATGCAATCGAAAGACAGCTAGCGCCAGATTAGACAATATTAAACTCGGTCGAAAAAAACAACACACAAATTAACATCAATTCACCGTAATCTTCCAGCCTTTCACAAAGCACATTCCCGCAAATTCATTTCACCAATTGCCGGAAAAAATCAATATGGTCGAGCATAAAAAGTCGTATGAAACTTGACTATAATGGTAATTAAGACGCTCGTATGAAAATTATGAAACTCGCTTGCGCTCGTTTCATAAACATACTCGCGTCTTAATTACTACCATTATAGGCTCGTTGCATAATGCACTATTAAAGAGCTTAAGTTATAACTGAGGTACACCATGAGACTCTAAAAGAAATAGGACGACTTTTTATTTATTTTTGTTAAAAATGAAATCGCTGCCATTTTGAAACACAGTTACAATGCATATCTGTTTCGCGTAATGAAAGTGGTAGATATGTCCCCGCTGAAACCTCCAAGACATCGGGACAAAGCCCCCTGGAGCACGGCATTGCACGGCCTCCTGATTCCCGTCTCGCTCCACCGAACCTTGAATGGCTTTTGTTGAGATGATGTAGAGGGATCGACGAATTGTTCACTAAAAGGATTAAGAGGAATTTCAATGGGCAAGGGGGTGCCATTAACATGATCACGTGATGAAGACGAGTTCCTTAGTTTGGTTTGTAATTAAAGACAAGCGTTGTAATCACGCAAGACGCGAGCTCTCTGATAAAACGTGCTCTGCGCCCCCTGGATCTCCTCTGCAGTTTGCTAACTCTTACCTGGCTCTTAATTATTTATTTAAGAAGAAGGAGAGACCTGAAGTGCAAGATTACGTTTGTGAGTCCTAACAGAGAAAGTAAATTACTAATAGTGCTGTTATTATTATTATTATTATTATTATTATTATTATAACTAGCAGAGAAAGTAAATTAGTAAGTAGTAGTGCTATTATTGTTATTATTATTATTATTTATTATTATTATTATTATTATTATTATTATTATTATTAGTAGTAGTAGTAGTAGTAGTAGTAGTAGTAGTATTAGTATTATTATTTATTTATTATTATTACTATTTATTATTATTATTATTATTATTATTACTTATTACTATTAGTAGTAGTAGTAGTAGTAGTAGTAGTAGTAGTAGTAGTAGTAGTAGTATTACCATTATTATTATTATTATATTATTATTAGTATTATTATTTTGTTGTTATTTATTATTATTATTATTATTATTATTATTATTATTATTATTATTATTATTATTATTATTATTATTTGTCTATGCCGATGACGTGAATATGTTGGGAGAAAATCCACAAACGATTAGGGAAAACACGGGAATTTTACTGGAAGCAAGTAAAGAGATAGCTTTGGAAGTAAATCCCGAAAAGACTAAGAATATGATTATGTCTCGTGACCAGAATATTGTACGAAATGGAAATATGAAAATTGGAAATTTATCTTTTGAAGAGGTGGAGAAGTTCAAATAGCCTACCTTCGAGCAACAGTAACAAATATAAATGACACTCGGGAGGAAATTAAACGCAGAATAAATATGGGAAATGCCTGTTATTATTCGGTTGAGAAGCTTTTATCATCCAGTCTGCTGTCAAAAAATCTGAAAGTTAGAATTTATAAAACAGTTATATTACCGGTTGTTCTTTATGGTTGTGAAACTTGAACTCTCACTTTGAGAGAGGAAAATAGGTTAAGGGTGTTTGAGAATAAGGTGCTTAAGAAAATATTTGGGGCTAAGAGGGATGAAGTTACAGGAGAATGGAGGAAGTTACACAACACAGAACTGCACGCATTGTATTCTTCACCTGACATAATTAGAAACATTAAATCCAGACGTTTGAGATGAGCAGGGCATGTAGCACGTATAGGCGAATTCAGAAATGCATCAAGAATGTTAGTTGGGAGACCGGAGGGAAAAAGACCTTTGGGGAAGGCTGAGACGTAGATGGGAAGATAATATTAAAATGGATTTGAGGGAGGTGGGATATGATGATAGAGGCTGGATTAATCTTGCTCAGGATAGGGACCGATGGCGGGCTTATGTGAGGGCGGCAATGAACCTCCGGGTTCCTTAAAAGCCAGTAATTAAGTAAGTATGTATATAAAATCTTCTCATAACTAATGTAACTTATCTTTTGCACGTCTAATATAGCTTATGTAAACGTAATGTATCTTAAGTTTATGGAATTCCTCTTGTATCTCTTCTTTGCCACGTGACACTTTTATTTTTTTCAGTAGTTATGCAATATCTTTTTTGTCTTTGACACATTTCGATCTCAATTACTATAATATCTTTTTGCGTTATAACAAAAGAAAAGTGTGTTACTATGGTAACAGGAAAGTGCATTGAAACACGTGTATAAGATTTTAAGTGTCTTTCAGGAATGGAAGGATGCAAATACTGTAATAAGATTATGTCTAATGACTTTTCAGACAGCCTGATGTAACTTTATTTATATATTTACGCGTGCTCATGATAAAAGGGAGTATTAAATAACATCGGTAATAAATCCTTTCGACTCAGAGAAAAAGCATCGTTTTTATTTCTTTTGATGAGGTGATTGTGTAAAAGTTTGCGTCAGTATCGGGGACATAAAAAGAACGCTTTCTTCTAGTCTGCACGCCAGGATGAAAGGAAAGTTCGACCCAGCTCTTTGAAAGCGAACGAACCTCATTTGTATCGGTATTTACTTTGTTTAAAAATAACCTCTGTGTACTTCTTCCTTAATTTGTGATTTCTTTGTGGTTATTAGAGCTGTTGTCCCAACGACGTCGTCCAGATGTGATTTGTTCCATAATGAGGAGTACGCACGGGTTTTATTTCCTGTTGAAACTTGGTTATTTTACTGCGAAATATAATTTCACGACACTATTTCAGGAACGTCATCTTTTTCAATAAAATGCAAAGATATTCCGATCCAATTAAAAAAGTTCTTCTGTAAAATTACCGCCAGTGTTTTAGATTCGGAACTTAATGAAGGGAATAAGATATCTAATTAAAATTTAATATTTCTTCCACTGCTTTTTGTAATTTGCTTCTTCCTGAGTTATTGTGAACACATTGCTGAGTTCTAAAAATATCCTTTCTAATTTATTTTCCAAAGTATTAAGTTACAAAAAATAACTTGAAAGATTTAGAGGGGGAGGTACACCACTGGCCTATGAAAAATTTTGTGAAATTCATTTTTGTTATATCTCAGCTACTATAAGAGCTAAAACATTTATTTACTTATTTATCTACTTATTTATCTACTTATTTATTTATTTACTTATTTATTTATTTACTTATCTACTTAGTTATTTATTTACTTATTTATTTTATGATTATTTATTCATTTATTTATTCATTTTATTATATTTATTTATATATTTATTTATTTACTTATTTATTTGTTTGTTTATGTGTTTATTTATTTATTTATTCTTTTATTCATTTACTTAGTGATACATTTATTTATACATTTATTTATTTATTTATTTATTTATTTATTTATTTATTCGTTTATTCATTTACTCATTGATACATTTATTTTACAGTTATTTATTTACTTACTTACATCTTTGTTTGTTTTGTATTTTTTATTTATTTATTTATTTATTTACTTATTCATTTATTCATTTATTTATTTATTTATTTATTTATTTATTTATTTATTTATTTATTTATTTATTTATTCATTTATTTATTTTTATTTATTTATTTATTTATTTATTCATTTATTTATTTATTTTTATTTATTCATTTATTTATTTATTTATTTATTTACTTATTCATTTATTTATTTATTTATTTATTTATTTATTTGTTTATTCATTTATTTATTTACATTTATTTATTTATTTATTTACTTATTTATTTAGTTATTTGTTTGTTTATTCATTTATTTATTTATTTATTTATTTATTTGTTTATTCATTTATTTATTTATTATTAATTTATTTATTTATTTACTTACTTATTCATTTATTTATTTAACTTATTTATTTATTTGTTTATTCATTTATTTATTTACTTATTTATTTATTTATTTATTTATTTACTTATTTATTTATTTATTTAGTTACTTATTTATTTATTTATTTATTTATTTATTTATTTATTTACAATGGCATTTACTTACTTTTATTATTTTGTTATTTATTTATTTAGTTATTTACAAATTTATTGATTTATTTATTTATTTATTTAACTATGAAACAATTAGAATTTTAGGTCAAAGATGTTTCAACACGGAGTCTGTTTGTTGTTCATTATAGGCTATGGTAACTTCAACTGTTTACACCGACTGTCAGTTGTTTCCCACTAGATGTGACATGACAGTAATCGCAACCGATGAATAAATCTGCTGAAACAATGTCAGACCAACTTTTAAAAATGACTGTTTTTGGTTAAGAAACGTACACAAATTAATCACTTCGAGAATTATATTATTGATAACTATGAGACAATTAAGAAACCAGGGGGTCACCCGAGTTTCAACACGGACCTCTGTATCTGTAATACAATGCCCCATCATTTTCTGCTGTTGAAGTAATAAAGTTTCCTATCAAAATGAGGGGGAATACAGCAACGAAGGAATTGGGGAATTATCTATATAGTGACCCAATAGGGACCAATGGTTGTTTAAAAATAGTGTATGACGCACATATTAAAATTATTTTATTTTGTTCGTAGGGTTTGCTACAGTCGACCCATTACGTATTTTCGCAAACATCCCCACACACAAAATAAAATGCAATTTTAACTCTTGTATCGCAAATAACTTTGTATTTCTTTAGTGTTTTTAGGGATATTTTTGGATGTTTATGTATTTTATCTGTTTTCTTGTTTTTGTCTGATATAATTCTCTTTTACTTCTCTTCTTTGCATTTCTAGCTTCTTTGTTTGTTTGATTCTTCGTTCGCTTCCCCATTCCTTTGTTTATTTACTAAAATGTTTTGTTTTTTTTTTTTTTTTTTCTTTGGACTATTTTCTTTTTCGCTTGATTGCTTGTTTTATATCTTCTTCTAAACTTTTTAACTTGAATTATTATCTATTTTCTTGCTAAATGTATTCTTCTCCCACTCTGTTCTTTGTTTGCATGCTTACTTGTTCTTTTTTTTCTCATTTATTTGCTTGTTTGTTTGTATCGATGTTTTTTTTATTGTTTGTTCCAACACTGTTGCCCATCCGATTGCTAAATTTGTTATTTACTTTGGGGAAAAGTTGCGAAGGTAAATACGTAGTAAATATGCAAACATTAGGTAGTTGCTCACCACTAGGCCTCATTAGAGGCAATATAAAATAGTACCGTCACAGTCTATTGTTTCTAGCACCCTCAAAACTCAAGCTTCGTGACTGTATATGGTAGACTGTGTTTTCCCTTTGTTATTATTTTAGGTTTTATTGCTGATTTCGTCATTCATTTGTTCATCTTTAAACTAATTCTGTGACTACCAGAGATCTTAGACATTTAGTTTCACAGGAAATTTTTATATTTTATAATCTGTGTGTGAACTGGAGGTAGTAAACCCCTGACTCCGGCAATACAGATCTGTTATTTCAGTCTCAGAAAGTTGCCCTATTTTTTATATGTCACACTGCGTCAGAGAATAACGCAGGAGGCCATGATGCTGCCTTCACTTTCATTAAATATTGTAACGCTATGAAAAGGTTCGACTATTCGCGCATGCTCAGAACAAGTCGACGCTAGCGGTCACCTTTGCCAATCCGCGGATATTTCATTGATGGTTGCCATGGTAACCTTGTGGAAGTTCACTACGCTTCCAATTATATGATCAAACAGAGACATTCGTGGCAGAATCTGTTGCTCATAGGCCGTGAAAAAGCAGTTGATTGAACAAATACCGGCGCTAGTCTGGTTTTTGATTGAACCTGTATTTATATAAAACTAATGATATAGTGTGTAAGAGTCGGTAATTGTTTCAGCAAATATTGCGGGCAGTTACAATTATTCCACGTCATTGTTTACCGAGTATCTTCATGTCGGTATTTACTCATCATGAAGTTAATTAAATCCCATTATGTTTTCATAATTCAGCAAAAAGCGCAGTTTGAATATCTGTCAGTTTGTTGGGGATCTCCATGTTCGTTGGCAAAACAAATTGGGAGGGGAAAGTCGGCTGGATGGATCTCGTGGGGGGAAAATATGGATTTTCCACCAATTCCCAACGTTCAGTGCGACATTGCAAAGCCCGGGTCTTTTCTTATAAATTGACCCATAGGTACTGAATATGAACAAAATCCGTCCAGTAGTTTAGTAGAAATCGCTGTACACAGACAGACTAGTACTAAAATTATTATATTTCATGTACATCATTCCCTGATAAATTGACTCGTAGATACTGAATATGAACAAAATCCGTCCAATAGTTTAGTAGAAATCGCTGTACACAGACAGACTAGTACTAAAATTATTATATTTCATGAACATCATTCCCTGATAAATTGACTCGTAGATACTGAATATGAACAAAATCCGTCCAATAGTTTAGTAGAAATCGCTGTACACAGACAGACTAGTACTAAAATTATTATATTTCATGAACATCATTCCCTGATAAATTGACTCGTAGATACTGAATATGAACAAAATCCGTCCAATAGTTTAGTAGAAATCGCTGTACACAGACAGACTAGTACTAAAATTATTATATTTCATGTACATCATTCCCTGATAAATTGACTCGTAGATACTGAATATGAACAAAATCCGTCCAATAGTTTAGTAGAAATCGCTGTACACAGACAGACTAGTACTAAAATTATTATATTTCATGTACATCATTCCCTGATAAATTGACTCGTAGATACTGAATATGAACAAAATCCGTCCAATAGTTTAGTAGAAATCGCTGTACACAGACAGACTAGTACTAAAATTATTATATTTCATGTACATCATTCCCTGATAAATTGACTCGTAGATACTGAATATGAACAAAATCCGTCCAATAGTTTAGTAGAAATCGCTGTACACAGACAGATTAGTACTAAAATTATTATATTTCATGTACATCATTCCCTGATAAATTGACTCGTAGATACTGAATATGAACAAAATCCGTCCAATAGTTTAGTAGAAATCGCTGTACACAGACAGACTAGTACTAAAATTATTATATTTCATGTACATCATTCCCTGATAAATTGACTCGTAGATACTGAATATGAACAAAATCCATCCAATAGTTTAGTAGAAATCGCTGTACACAGACAGACTAGTACTAAAATTATTATATTTCATGTACATCATTCCCTGATAAATTGACTCGTAGATACTGAATATGAACAAAATCCGTCCAATAGTTTAGTAGAAATCGCTGTACACAGACAGACTAGTACTAAAATTATTATATTTCATGTACATCATTCCCTGATAAATTGACTCGTAGATACTGAATATGAACAAAATCCATCCAATAGTTTAGTAGAAATCGCTGTACACAGACAGACTAGTACTAAAATTATTATATTTCATGCACATCATTCCCTGATAAATTGACTCGTAGATACTGAATATGAACAAAATCCGTCCAATAGTTTAGTAGAAATCGCTGTACACAGACAGACTAGTACTAAAATTATTATATTTCATGATACATCATTCCCTGATAAATTGACTCGTAGATACTGAATATGAACAAAATCCGTCCAATAGTTTAGTAGAAATCGCTGTACACAGACAGACTAGTACTAAAATTATTATATTTCATGCACATCATTCCCTGATAAATTGACTCGTAGATACTGAATATGAACAAAATCCGTCCAATAGTTTAGTAGAAATCGCTGTACACAGACAGACTAGTACTAAAATTATTATATTTCATGCACATCTAAACTGAATATGAACAAAATCCGTCCAATAGTTTAGTAGAAATCGCTGTACACAGACAGACTATATTTTCATGATAAATAGACTCGTAGATACTGAATATCAATATACACAGACAGACTAGTATAAAAATATTTCATGCACATCACTGATAAATGACTCGTAGATACTGAATATGAACAAAATCCGTAGTACTAAAATTATTATATACTGATAAATATAGATACTGAATATGAACAAAATCCGTCCAATAGTTTAGTAGAAATCGCTGTACACAGACAGACTAGTACTAAAATTATTATATTTCATGCACATCATTCCCTGATAAATTGACTCGTAGATACTGAATATGAACAAAATCCGTCCAATAGTTTAGTAGAAATCGCTGTACACAGACAGACTAGTACTAAAATTATTATATTTCATGCACATCATTCCCTGATAAATAGACTCGTAGATACTGAATATGAACAAAATCCGTCCAATAGTTTAGTAGAAATCGCTGTACACATAGAGATGAAATCGTGCCTTTATGTATAACTTGGGCCTTATTTTTTGCACCGTGGTGTTATTACACACTGAAAGCTACAATATGCAGGCAGGCGTGTGTGTACCTCGCTCGTTGTTATAAAAGTAATTAAGAGGCGTGCTGAACACGTGTAAGTTGCTGATTTGCATTTAATCGCAACCGGTGACGTCACGGGCTGTCGTCAGGCGCGCAATGATTGATGGGAGCAGAAACACGGCAGATTTAATCGCACGTTCACTCACCACGTATCGTTGCTGTGTGCTGTCATCGGTACCGGTGCGTGATATATGAATCGCACAGTTTTTCAGAGCCTTTTTCTCGCTGTAGGAACACTTTCGGAGTGCCTTGCTGGTTCCAACGTCGAGGAAAAATAAGTGATTGTAATTGTGTCTTGTGCTTTAATTCTTAATAAACTGCCTCTTCAAGTGACAAGAAAAATTGGAGAAAATGTAAAAGTAAACACAACCAGGTAATCTCCCCAAGCGGGAATCGAAGTCACGCCCAAAGTTTCGTACAAATAAAATGATGATGACGCTGATGATGATTGAGGAAAGCTTTACAATCAGCCTGATATGTCTGCCTACCGATTTTTGTCCCCCCCCACTGTAATCAGGCTATGAATGAATGGCTGTGCTTAGTGTAACAGCATGTGGCGGGAAGAGCCTAATTGGGTCAGGAACGGCCGCAGAGCCGTGCGCTCGTCTTTTGTGGTTAAACTCCGCCAATTAGAGCGGACTAGCCGGAGAACAGGAGAGCCAAGAAGAGTTCGAAGTGCACCACGGGGAGATGCGAGAGGATTATCTGTTGCAATGACATTATTATTATTATTATTATTATTATTATTATTATTATTATTATTATTATTATTATTATTATATTATATTATTATTACTATTAATATTATTATTTATTATTATTATTATTATTATTATTATTATTATTATTATTATTATTATTATTATTAGCCATAAAAAAGCTTAAACCTAATAACTCAAAGGGCACTGATGGCATTCCTAATTTTATTATTAAGGGATGTTCTAATATTCTAATACCCGTTTTAACCTTTATATTTAATTTAAGTTTATTAACCGGTACATACCCTATGCTTTGGAAAGAAGCATCCGTTATTCCTATCTTTAAGAATGGTAAAAAAATGTTGTTTCCAATTATAGACCTATTTCAATATTAAACAATTTCTCAAAAATTTTTGAAAAAATAATCCACAAACATGTTTCATTTTATGTTAAGAATAAAATTAATTCAGCACAACATGGTTTTACTAAAGGTAAATCAACAACTACAAACTTAGTATCCTACCTTAATCTTGTTATGCCTGTTGTTGAAACCCAAGGTCAAATTGACTCAATTTATATTGACTTTAGCAAAGCGTTTGATGTTGTACCTCACAATATTCTGATAAATAAATTAAAAACTTTGGTCTCTCTTCTAACTACGTGAGCTGGTTTGAAAACTATTTAACTAATAGACAATGTTGTGTTCGTCTTGGTGATTCTCTCTCGGACCCATTTAATTGTTTATGTGGAGTTCCCCAAGGATCTACATTGGGCCCTCTATTATTTTCATTATTTATTGATGACATATGTAAAAGAATAAGTTCAAACTACCTGTTATTTGCTGATGATCTCAAAATCTTTCGCTCAATAAATAGTTCTGCCGATTGCCAAACTCTTCAAAATGATATTAACTCCATTGAACTTTGGTCTGACATTAATGGAATGAAAATTAATGAAACAAAAACTTTTGTCATTTCGTACTCTCGAAAAACTACTTCCATAAAATTTAATTATTCTGTTAATAACGCCTGTAGTATTAGGAAAAATTCTATAAAAGATCTTGGTGTACTACTCGATTCTAAATTATACTTTCACGATCATGTTCAATATATTTATAATCATTCAATAAGAATGCTTGGTTTAATAAGGTCTATAACCTATTCTTTTTCTACTCCTGAGTCACTATTAATTCTATACTTTACTTTGGTTCGCTCTAAACTTGAATATGCATCTGTAGCCTGGAATTCCATTACTTCAACCGATTCGGTTAAATTGGAAAATATTCAAAGAAAATTTATTTCCTTATGTGCTTTTCGATATATACCCAATTCCACTGACTTTAACTGTGATATTACCTGTAAATATTTTAACTGTTGTAGCCTTTATGCTAGACGTCTAAATCTTGATTATCAATTTTTTTGCAAAGTTATCAAGGGTGATATTGATTGTGAGTCTATCATAAACAATATCAGCCTTCGTATTCCTACAAAAGGTTTAAGATTTCAAAAATTGTTTATAACCGAAATTCAAAATCACTTTCTCCAGTCTGTAGATGCATAAAATATGCCAATTTGCATGGGCACAATTTAGATCCTTTTAAGGTTTAGTTTCGTTTTGATTATTAGTTTTTACTGTTTGTACTCAATTTTATTCATGTATGTTTTTGTTATTTAAGATATTATTTATTTATTTTTGTTTTGCACCTTTGTATCTTCTGTTTGTGTATTGTGCTGAACTATAATTGGCCTCTGGCTGTTGTTCAGCACACAAATATTAATAATAAATAAATAGATAAATTATTATTATTATTATTATTATTATTATTGTTATTATTACTGTTTTTATTCGAATAGATAAAGAAAATAGACAAGAAGCTGATGTTAGGAACAGAATTATTAAAGGCAAAACGGTAACAGGAATGTGTAATGGTATTCTATGGGACAGACATTAACAAGGGTAAATAAATTTCAAAAGCCACCGCGTTGCTCAGTCGGTAAGGCGCTTGTCTGCCTGTCTGAAGTTGCGCTCGGGCGAGGGGTTCGATCCCTGCTTGGGCTGATTACATGGTTGAGTTTTTTCCGAGGTTTTCCACAGCCGTAAGGTGAATGCCAGGTAATCTATGGCGAATCCTCGACCTCATCTCGCCATATAGGCCTTCCAGCTCCCTTTCACCAATCTCATCGACGCTAAATAACCTAGTAGTTGATACAGCGTCATTAAATAAACAACTAAAAAACCTATATTAGCGAAAGGTGAACCTCCCACCTTAATGGACCCAGGGTTCGAATCTCATAAGAATCAGTTACTTGGATATAGCTACTTAAAAATCCCAGAGAGTGGTACACCCTTCCGAATACCCTATCACCAATCTCATCGACGCTAAATAACCTAGTAGTTGATAAGGCTCCGTTAAATAACCAACTAAAAAAATAAATTGCAAATATATAATTCAATAGTCAAAAGTACTGTTACATATGGTGCTGAAACATGGAAATTTAATAAAAAGCTAGCATCAAAACTCATTATATTGAAAATGTATTTTTTAAGAAGATCAGGGAGGCATTCGAAATCAGAAAAGTTTAGAAACACAATTATACGAGATGAAATGAACATTCAACATTCTGTTTTGGATTATGTGAGATATCAGCTGTTGACTTGGTATGGGCATGTGAGAAGAATGCCAGAAGAAAGGTTACCTAAAATGGTGCTGGAATGGGAGAAGAAGGAAATGCAGACCTCGAAATTCAAGAGATCAGAACAGGGATGAGAGATTGCAGATTGAACGACATGGATTGGATGGACAGAAAGGAGTGGAGAACAAGAATAAGACTTCAAGACTTTAGGCACAGAAAGATGTGTAAACATTAGAATCTGTATATAAATAAATAAAATTATTATTGTTGGTGGTGGTGGTGGTGGCTTTGGTGGTGGTGGTGGTTTAGTTGGTTGTGGTGGTGATTTGGTTGGTGGTGGTGGCTTTGGTGGCGGTGGTGATTTGTTGGTTGTGGTGGTGGTGATTTGTTGGTTGTGGTGGTGGTGGTTTTGGTGGTGGTATTTGGTGGTTGTGGTGGTGGTGATTTGGTGGTTGTGTTGGTGGTTTTGGTGGTTGTGGTGGTGATTTGGTGGTTGTGGTGGTGGTGATTTGGTGGTTGTTGTGGTTTTGGTGGTGGTGATTTGGTGGTTGGTGGTGATTTGGTGGTTGTGGTGTGGTGATTTGGTGGTTTTGGTGGTGGTGATTTGGTGGTTGTGGTGGTGGTGGTTTTGGTGGTGGTGATTTGGTGGTTGTGGTGGTGGTGGTTTTGGTGGTGGTGGTAGCCAGTTAAATTAGTTGAGCAAAAACATCAGAAAATCTCGAGTAGGTAATTAGTCCGAACTTCGATTTGAACTTGGGCCCGCTCTCTTCACTCTCAGTCGTGCTAACCATTACCCCATTACCTTCCTGCTAGACGCATTCCCAACCCACTCCTGTTCGCTGAATATTCAGGTTTCGATCAGGTAACCTCACTCGTCCCTAGAACATCCGGCAATTGGGGAATTCTGTGGATTGATGACTTTGATGACTGACTTGTGGAAACTGAACAGATCTCAGAAAACCTCAGCTGCGGTATTGTTCTCAAGTGTAACTCTGCCAGGCATGACCAGGACTCGAATCCGGACTGCCTGCGAGACAAGTAGAAGGCCCAGACCTCTGCGCCACCTACACATATGGTGACCAATGTAATACATAAATGTTGTTGCGAATTGCCTCTCTTTCCAGGGGAAAAGCCTTCTCTGTTCTGTGTAAGAAGTTCTCGTGAATTTGAACGTTTGAATGTTGTTTGTGTACTACAGGTTCTAGACGTGTTTTAACTTTGAGAACTTAATTCCCTGAAGCGAGAATTTTTCTGTTTCCTTGCTCAGAGCCACTTCAAGGAAATTCTTAAAGCCGATTACACCACGTCATAATTGTGTTCTTCCCCTCCACTGCCTTCTGTCTTTCCTACTTCTTCATCGGTCTCATGTTCTCTCGTCTCTTTAATTCCCGCTGCTACTAATTCACAATTTTCTTACTTCCACTTTTTAATTTTCCCTCTTCGCTTCATTTACATTTCCTTATTTATACCATATTCTTCCTTTTTTTCCTTCCTCCTTATCCCTTTCCTTCCTTCTGAAATTCTCTTATACAAGGTGAATCTAAATTCAACCAACAAACTCTGTTCACTGATACACATAATTGAAATTACTTTGAGGTAATAAACCACATGCCGCAAACCCTTTGTTACTTAGCAATAGAGCCCGAAAATGTCCATGTAAGAATCCTATAAAAAAAAATTACTTCCTGTAGGACGCATGCGCTCAACTCCGTCAACTACCCTAACAGTGCAGCACATTTTCAGACTGACGAACGTAGGTACATTGACAATGTTTGTCCTGGTAGATGGATTGGGCGTGGTGGTTCCGTATCCTGGCCTGCTAGGTCACCAGGTCTAAGTCTGTTACACTTTTTTTTGTATATCGCACTCCAGTTGCTTAAATCGAAGATCTTGTGATACGGAACGTTGCAGCAACACATGAGTTACGAGAAATTCTTTATATGTTTGCGATGGTCAGTTGTTAATGATTGTGACTTGTAGAGCCTATATCGAATCTGGAGGATCACACTTTGAACAAAATCCGCAGTAATTTGTTTTTGTTGAATTATTGTGCAATGATATCCATGTGTTAATTTTTCCTTCTTATATTTCTATAGCATTATTTTAACTTTTGTTAACTAATTGTAACATGTTAAAATAATTATTGTGATTTTGTTACAAATAAAGTTAAAAGTAAGGTAATAAAGCATAAATTAGTTTTCAAATAAATATAATTAACACCCTGTATCTTGTAAACAATTGCTTTCTGACCATTGGTTTCGTATTTATAATTGTTTAGTAGGTGTCCTATACAACTTTTTGAAGTTTGTCGGTTGGATTTTGAGTCATCCTGTACGTGGGGTTGGCCACTGGGTACATTTTAAAATGGTTCTGTAAGATCACAGCAATGCGAACAACTTGGCTTACATATTCCGCATTACAATATAAACAATTGTGGCGTCCATCAAAGGAATAAGCTCTGAAAATCTGCAGTTATTTCACTCCCATTCTTTATATATACTTGATTATTTAAGTATTTACTTACTTATTTATTTACGTATTTTTATTCTTTTGTTTATTGTATATATGTATTTCATTAGTTTGACTTTTATGTACCTATATATTTGTTTTATTTATTTATATATGTATTTATTTATTTGTCTAT
This sequence comes from Periplaneta americana, assembly GCA_025594305.2. Classification (NCBI taxonomy): domain Eukaryota; kingdom Metazoa; phylum Arthropoda; class Insecta; order Blattodea; family Blattidae; genus Periplaneta; species Periplaneta americana. Next base: position 103,830,489 of record JAJSOF020000031.1, on the reverse strand, counting down.
TTTATGTATGTATTGTATTTATTCATTATTTCTTTATTTGTTTATTTATTTATTTATTTATTTATTTTTTACTTATTTATTTATTTTACTTGTTTATTTTATGTATGCATTTGCTAAATTTACTGTATGTAGTTTATGTATATATTTGCTTTATTTATTTATTTATATATTTATTTGTTTATTTATTTTGTTTATTTGTTTGTTTATTTTATGTACTTATTTGCTTTATTTATTTGTTTGTTTATTTTTTTGTTTTTCTGTTTTTATGTATATATTTGCTTAATTTATGTATGTTTTTGGTTTATTTATTTATTTGTTTGTTTATTTTATGTATGTAGGCTAGTTGCTTAATTCATGTATTTTAAGTATATTTTGCTTTATTTATTTATTTATTTAGTTATTTATTATATTTATTTGTTTGATTATTAAAATATGTATTGCTTAATTTATGTATTTTGTGTATTTGCTTTATTTATTTGTTTCTTTATTTTTTGTTTTTCTATGTTTTATGTATATATTTTTTTAATTTATATATGTATTTGCTTTATTTATTTGTTTGTTTATGTATTTTATTTTATTTTTTTGATTATTATATGCATGCATTGCTTAATTTATGTATTTTATTTATATATTTGCTTGATTTATTTGTATACTTATTTATTTACTTATTTATTTTATTTGTTTGAGTATTATATGCATGTATTGCTTAATTTATGTATTTGCTTTATTTATTTGTTTGTTTGTTTGTTTATTTATTTTATTTTTGTTTTTTTATTTTATGTATTGGTTAATTTATTTATTTTATGCATACATTTCCTCTATTTCTTTACTTAGTTACTTACTTACTTACTTCGGATGATGGGATATTATTGGCTGAAGCATAGGCTGTAGTTCCAGCCATCACTTCCACGCAGATACGAAAGTCTGAAAATCTCAATGCAAAGTGTGGACTGCTGCGGTATATTCATGGCGGCGAAGTTGGTCACGCTTCACGCCTCTAAGCACGTCCTTATTGTTAGGCAACTTGAGAGCGCGGTGACATGTTATCTGTTTCCATGCGACCAACTTCGTACCGCAGGTGATTGTTTTCTGGGTGTAAAGAATCAGACTTACAGAACGGCTTTCGCGGAATTATCACACATCATAAGAAAGTAACGATTTTAGCGTTCCGTCTTTGCTTTTATGCCTGTTGGTGTTGGTACAAATATTTCTCGTAAACCTTAGGACGGCCTTAGCCCGTACAAAATATAAATAACTCAGTAATTCATGTGGGAGTATTCCACGTGAAATATAGTGACTTGCTGCAAAAGAATGCGCCATCATAGCGCGGTGTTTTGAATGGTAAGACACTAGATCTGCATTCGGCATGTCACGGGTTCAAGTCCAGAGATCATTTAATCTGATCGGGGGGTTTAATTGTTTCCCCAGTCATGAAATAATTATTAAAATAGTTATTTAAAAAGTAAATACATAGTTATTTCTCATTTCCACTACAAACCTGCAGGCTTAAATACCGTTTCCCAAGACATGCTGTACACTCTTCATATATGGCCAGTAGATGGCAATGCATGTCTGCGGACTGACCGATACTTGCCAGAAAAATGAAAATCCAATGTATTAAAATATTTTGTTCTGCATCTTTAATTCTTACTAAATTAAGTGATGGATAGTCCCTTTAGGGTTTTCCCTCAACCCAATATGAGCAAATGCTGGGTAACTTTCGGTGCTGGACCCCGGAATCATTTCACCGGCATTATCACCTTCATCTCATTCAGGCGCTAAATAACCTAAGCTGTTGATAAAGCGTCGTAAAATAACCTACTAAAATAAAAAATAGTCCCTTTAGTCTGTCCATCCTTGTATACCTACGGAAAAAATTTTCTGATAAATTCAATGTGGCAACCCTACTCAAAGCGAGAAATTACCACAAAGGCGAAAGTAGCGGTCACCAGATTCAAACACTGACTAAATCTGAGGAATCCCAAGACATACATATCTACAAGATACAGCGAATAATTGACCTCCACGTTTTCCTGATCTCGCACCGTTTGATTTTCTTCAATGGGGCGCAATGAAGGACAGAATTTACTGCTCTGAAACGTTCAAAACTCCGTGTCTAGTTTGTGGAATCTGGCGATACATTTACTCATGGGATTTACAGAGAACCTACAGTTTATTGGGGGAAAATACAGTGAAAACACTTATGTGAGTGGGAAACTCAGTTGTAGACAGATTATATCGGTGAAAAAAGTCCTGCGTTCAAAATGGTCACGGTGAAATAATAACGATAATTCAATCCTTATTCACTAGAGCGCATTGCGAAATCATTCGGTCTAATAGTAACAATCGCATAAGCAAACTTAGCGAACATGAAGAAACTAATCCAAAAACCATTCGCATGTTAGTACCTCTGTGAAAGACGAGCGTATATATTTGCATGTGAGATGAACTTGATTTAACTGTGGTCGTTTAATAATGCTCTAGTGAGTAAGAATTGAATTATCTACCATTTCCCTTCGGGACTTATTCATATACATTCGGCAGAAATGTATTGAAATCAAAATAAATTCATTGCGAACTGATTTCTGTATATTTTATTGTATCTGGCCAATGATAGGAGCTACACACACGTATAACAACGGCAGTCTGATGATACGTCACTCCGTACTTTTCGTAGATAGAAATCGAACAGAGACAGCACTGAAAGAGATCACGTGAAAATCTGTTGGTGTGTCAAAACTGGTGTTCTATAGGATTGTTTGCTAGTGAAGTTCCTTCAGCTTTAATACACTCGATATTATGAGCAAGGTAATTTACGTTGTTTCTTAGAACACAAGTTACAAAATCATAACATTAGAATTATTTTGGTCCGTTCTGAAGTGCCTTGCTCGATTCCAGGCGCAACAGTTTCCCCGTCGGTTTGGTGTCTCTGTTAGTCATGCGCTCTCAGCTCGCAGCTTAGAGTCGCTTAGCAACGCCGGCGTTTGTCTCCAGCCGGATTAGCTACGTCACACCTGTTACTTCCCCCTCTCTTTGACAGCAACTGGTGGGTTTTGAGAATTCTCTTTCATCTAACTTCTTTATTACTTTCTGTTGCCATGGCGAAAAATATAAACGCAACTCAAAACAGATTTAATTTGAAAACGCAGTACATCGCCTGTGTTGTCTATCGGTATTGATGACTTTGTACGGAATTTGAAACAAACAGCGAATTATATCAAGGTGAATGGTTTTAGTATAAGCGTTGTGAAAAGTATGGTACAGTTTTGAAACATTCTTTTACGTAAGTAGGCTAAGTCTATGGTGAAGGGTAATTCGACAATTTGTAAAATCCAGCGCTGCGCCCACTTCAACTGTCAGTTGCTTAGTAACGGTTACATCCTATACGGTATGTAACGGACCTCACAGAAAACTATTTTATAAACTGTTGAGGAACTCGCGATAAGTTTAAAGCCGTAAGGAAAGGATAATGGAATCTATTATGCAAAATGGTCACAAATTAAGAACATCTATATATATGTAATTTGAATTGGTAATGGAAATTACGGGAAAACGCCTGAACGGATTTTAATGAATGACCCCTCATCTTGAAGCTTGGAGCCCAAAGTTTTTAAGAAAAATAGTAGTTTTCAATGAAATGTCAATTTTCCTATATCATTTTGCTGTTTTCCAAAATCCATCTTTCGTCAGTTTTGAGAACTAATTGCATTTCAGAATAAAACAAAACACACTACAATAAACAATAGGCTATTACACGAAAGCCATGACCTCCAGGATTGCTAACATATTTAGACTTCAAATTCAATTGATTATTAAAAACTTCAAGACTTACTACAATATTTTACAGATCTGATTCTGCGGTGTGTAGTTTTCCGAGTACAGCTGTGTATTGGACATTAAAATCTACAAAACTTGAGGTGGTTTGATGACATTATTACCATGAGAAATGAAATATTATTATAGTTAATGCCATGATGTGACTATTTTTCATTAATTATACATATTAATGCTATATTGATGATATGAAAGTGAAACGTTTTTGGATTATATAAGTAGATGTAGAGAATATCTCAAATTAGATATTTTCTGTAATAGCTATATAACTACAAAACAAAACTTAAGTAAAATAATATTTTTATTAAAAATCAAATATTTTTATAGTTATTAATCAAGTGGGGTTGGGTCTTTTTCATATACTTAATGGCGGTGTGGTGTAGATATTTATATGCGTGGTTCTCTTCAGTATTGGCTCTAGAGAGCGCAAAAATTACAGTTCCTAAGGAAAGACCAAAAGGTATTACTTACTGATAAAATAAGAGGCCTACAAGATTTTGTAGTCTCCCGATCATTTCAGCAAGATCTCTTAGCAGGATAAAATGATTTTACCCTCTACATTTAAAGCTATACATGCAGCAGCTATACCAAGATTCTATGTCCATTGTTCGAAAGCATAGCAAACCTGACTTTTTTTTAACTTTCGCCTACAATCCACAATGACCTGAAATAGCTATTGCTTTACTCCCACATTAAAAACCCACTGATCGTCCTGACATTGTTACTTGCGTTTTCGCGTTGAAACTCAAAAACTGAAAGAGGATGAGTTCAAGAAAACGTATTTGGCATAAAAAAAACATTCAGAGGGAGTATGTCTCATTATTATGGAAGCAAATAACTTTCAAAATGTCTGGTATTCTTCATTGAAAATGAATGTGAAAAATTTTTATTTAAACATCTAATGAACTTAGTTTGCAGCATTTGCTGCACAAGCCACTAGTTTAATACTTACTTACAAATGGCTTTTAAGGAACCCGAAGGTTCATTGCCGCCCTCACATAAGCCCACCAGCGGTCCCTATCCTGTGCAAGATTAATCCAGTCTCTATCATCATACCCCACCTCCCTCAAATCCATTTTAATATTATCCTCCCATCTACGTCTCGGCCTCCCTAAAGGTCTTTTTTCCTCCGGTCTCACAACTAACACTCTATATGCATTTCTGGATTTGCCCATACGTGCTACATGCCCTGCCCATCTCAAACGTCTGGATTTTAAGTTCCTAATTATGTTAGGTGAAGAATACAATGCATGCAGTTCTGTGTTGTGTAACTTTCTCCATTCTCCTGTAACTTTATCCCGCTTAGCCCCAAATATTTTCCTAAGCACCTTATTCTCAAAGACCCTTGACTATGTTCCTCTCTCAGAGTGAGAGTGCAAGTTTCACAACCATACAGAACAACCGGTAATATAACTGTTTTATAAATTCTAACTTTCAGATTTTTGGACAGCAGACTGGATGATAAAAGCTTCTCAACCGAATAATAACAGGCATTTCCCATATTTATTTTGCGTTTAATTTCTTCCCGAGTGTAATATATATTTGTTACTGTTGCTCCAAGATATTTGAATTTTTCCACCTCTTCGAAGGATAAATCTCCAATTTTTATATTTCCATTTCGTACAATATTCTGGTCACGAGACATAATCATATACTTTGTCTTTTCGGGATTTACTTCCAAACCGATCGCTTTACTTGCTTCCAGTAAAATTTCCGTGTTTTCCCTAATCGTTTGTGGATTTTCTCCTAACATATTCACGTCATCCGCATAGACAAGCAGCTGATGTAACCCGTTCAATTCCAAACCCTGCCTGTTATCCTGAACTTTCCTAATGGCATATTCTAGAGCGAAGTTAAAAAGTAAAGGTGATAGTGCATCTCCCTGCTTTAGCCCGCAATATTACAACGCACAAAAAAATTGCATGTATAAGAGATTGATCTAAATAGGCGGTGTAGAAAATACATGAGGAACCATGGCCTTTTAAATACGTGCCAAGTTAGGTTGGACAAATAGCTTGGAAATTACAGACTTATATCTGTACAAATAAGGCGCTTGATTCTTTTTAGAAATACTAGAGATAGTATGATGGCTGTCCTTAATAAATCAACGTAACAAAAATTATTCACATCAGTATATATACCGGAACCGTTGGCTTCATTGCTGCCTACTCGGTTTAATTGAATAGTGCTGTCTTATATGAGTTGTTTCGAGTGAACAAAATTTTTACATGTAATTAAATAAATTTTCCATGCGATGTACAGAAGAATGTATTTTTTTAATGAAAAACTTTATGCATGTACTTTTTTTTTTTTTTGTAATATGTAGATCCTGAAATGTATGGAATCATAAATATTCTTATTTAATATTATTTCATAGGCCCAGTGAATAGTTAGAAAGAAGAACTGCATCTCAATATCGGTTTATCACTCTTGAGAATAAAAATTGTTTCATAAATTTAAGATTTACCGACGCGAACCCGGTGACATTGTAAAAAATAAATTTAGGAATTGCATAATACTACAGGATGTTTCCGAGGTGATGTTACAAACTTTCAGGGATGATGGCGAAGGGCACATGTATCAATTTGAGATAAGGAACCCTGATCCGGAAATGACCGAGTCGAAAGTTACAAGCAAAAATAGTTCTGTGGAAATGAAATAATTTTATTCCTCTGTACACCTTATTTATGTGTATTTATCTGTACATCTTACACATACTGTATTCATCTGACGTTGTTTACGTTGTCTACTTACAGTATTGCATACACTAAAGCAATGCAGATAGCGTAATGTGTAACGGACATGGTCGGTCCTGATATGCACGTCTGTAGACAGCAGTGTATGTGTACAAGTTGCAGTGTCCAGTCGATCAGTCCTAGTGAAATGGAGGAGTACACGAGAGCGGAATAAGCAGACCTGATTTTCGAATACGGATGAGCCAATGGGAACAGTAGACAAGCTCACAGATTGTATCGGGACAAGTACCGACGTAGGAGACATCCGGCCCATACCATCTTTCCACGACTGTTCCAAAAGTTAAGGGAAGGAGGGCACGTGGTGCCGAATTACAATTCCATTTCCACACAACTATTTCTTTTGTAACTTTCGACTCGGTCATTTCCGGACCAGGGTTCCTTATCTCAAATTGATACATGTGCCCTTCGCCATCATCCCTGAAAGTTTGTAACACTAGCCCGGAAACACCCTGTATATACATACAATCGTTTAAAAAGTAGGCCTACATTATTTTACATATTCTACATAAAATTAAGTAATACTGCTCTAGAAACAGCAGCATTTTTTATTACTACAAACAACTTTTATATGAAGAATTTTTAATGTCGGTACTTTAAAACTGAAAATTGAAGTGCTATGAAGAATTTTCCTTACTTTTGCTCATCCTGTATACCTAGGACAGGCTATAATATAAAGCAAGTTTTCAATGAACTGTACATTGAGCTGTTCTGTGATAACGAAAATCTGTAACTTACTCATAAAAATTACAAAATTAATAGATATTTTATGCTTGACCATGCCGAAATGTAGTAATTATACACCTGGTAGCAGGCCTTTAATGCACCTCATTAAAGTACACCTATTCATTATAATTCAGTTGTTCAGCCAATGACAAATCACCTTCGTACTGATTGTACCATTATAAAACCGCAAGTATCGATTATTCTCGGATATGCAATCGAAAGACAATTAGCGAAAAGTCACGGAGGCTGGAAATCCAATACTGTCGCAGAAGGTTATGTTCTGTTACTATAATAATTAGCGTTAATTGTAAATAATATTCAAATAAATTCAATTTGTCATCTCGTTTTTCAATTCTAAATCAATTTCCAGGTTATATCAAGATTAATGTTTATTTTACTCTCTAGATTATATCAAGGTCAATGATATTCGTGCCTCGGAAAAAATCAATACTTTCGCGTCTGCGCACATCTCACAATTCAGGTCAGTTCCGTTCATCACTTACATAACTACAACACGAAAACTTGTGAATAATTTCAAGTTAGAAATATGGTCGAGCATAAAAAGTCGTATGAAACTTGCCTATAATGGTAATTAAGAAGCTCGTATCAAAATTATGAAACTCGCTTGCGCTCGTTTCATAAACAAACATACTCGCGTCGTAATTACCATTATAGTAAAGTTTCATACGACTTTTTATGCTCGACCATATTTCTAACTTGAAATTATTCATAAGTATTCATGTTATTCTTATCTGACTGGGGAGCGGAACTGACCTTGTGCAATATCTCGTAAATTGTGAGATGTGCGCAGACGCGAAAGTATTGATTTTTTCCGAGAAACAAATGTCATTGACCTTGATATAATCTAGAGAGTAAAATAAACATTAATCTTGATATAACCTTTAATTTGAACTGGACATTGAAAAACGAGATGACAAATTAAATTTATTTGAATATTATTTACAATATTATTATTATAATAACAGAACTAGTTGTATTTCGATTGCATATCCGAGAATAATCGATACTTACGCTTTCATATTGCTACAATGGTATTTTCTGATTGGTGGAACACCTGAACTTTAATGAATAGGTGTACTTTAAAGGGCTGCTACCAGGTGTATAATTACTACATTTCGGCATGGTCGAGCATAAAATAAATAAAAATACTTCGTTGCTAGGGAAACGTGGACAAAGATGACAGTGTTTTTTCTTGCCGCATACTGTAATAAAAGTGTGGGAAATATGTTAACATCTTCCGATGTACTGTTGCGTGAATATAAAGTTTAGACTACCGTACAAGGTCAGAAACAGACTAGAATCAGCTGAAATGATTTCTTCGACCGTACTGTTCAGAATCTTGGGCAGATATAAATATAATATGTCTAATTGACTAAATGTTTGATTGTCCAAATGATCGATTAATAGACTCACTTCCAGAACGCGTGACTGACTTCCAAATGATTGACTAATTTTCTCATGGAGTGTTATTATCTGTTTGACTAAATCACTGGTCAGTTTCCAAATTACTTGATTTCTGAGTGACTCAATGTCTGTTTTGACTCACAAGTTCACCTTCATCAATTCTAGAAATGAATCATTTTCAACTTACTTACTTACTTACTGGCTTTTAAGGAACCCTGAGGTTCATTGCCGCCCTCACATAAGCCCGCCATTGGTCCCTATCCTGAGCAAGATTAATCCAGTCTCTATCATCATTTCCCACCTCCCTCATATCCATTTTAATATTATCCTCCCATCTACGTCTCGGCCTCCCTAAAGGTCTTTTTCCCTCCGGCTTCCCAACTAACACTCTATATGCATTTCTGGATTCGCCCATACGTGCTACATGCCCTGCCCATCTCAAGCGTCTGGATTTAATGTTCCTAATTATGTCAGGTGAAGAATACAATGCGTGCAGTTCTGTGTTGTGTAACTTTCTCCATTCTCCTGTAACTTCATCCCTCTTAACTCCAAATATTTTCCTAAGCACCTTATTCTCAAACACTTTTAACCTATATTCCTCTCTCAAAGTGAGAGTCCAAGTTTCACAACCATACAGAACAACCGGTAATATAACTGTTTTATAAATTCCAACTTTCAGATTTTTGGACCGCAGACTGGATGATAAAACCTTCTCAACCGAATAATAACAGGCATTTCCCATAAAGAGCTAGGTTTAGAAGTAAATCCTGAAGAGACAAAGCATATGATTATGTCTCGTGACCAGAATATTGTACGAAATGGAAATATAAAAATTGGAAATTTATCTTGTGAAGAGGTGGAGAAGTTGAAATATCTTGGAGCAACAGTAACAAATATAAATGATACTCGGGAGGAAATCAAACACAGAATCATTTTCAACTGCTGTTATATTTTTCATACTTCTTCCTCTGACTGTACAGTATTTATATATGTGAACGATGGTTCAATGTAGCTGGTACACGAACTTCATCTGTCGGGGCGGATGTCAGCGTCTATCCCACGCGGACATGAAAATACGCTTCCGGGATCACTTGGGAACCGCAACACGTGTCCCGGCGTTTCCATGGAGTTCGGATTTGCTGTATGAAATCCTCGACGTTGCCAGAAATCGCACACGGCAGCAATTCCTGAAGTAGTAGGTAAACAGTCGATAAATTTACAACATGACCGCGACAATTGCGACGCTCTGCTGTAAACAGCGATTTAGGAAGTCCACAGCTCGAAAAGTGTGGATGTTGCACATTCCAAATAAAAGGCATACAGCTGCGGCAATTTCATAAACAGAAATAATCGGTGTTTGAACATGACACATTCTTTTTCAAATGCTTACTACAACAACACTATGAGCCACAGCTGAATTCTAATGTTATTAGTAAGGTCATGAGGCAGTATAACTTGTGTGACCATCGCCATTGTGCATTTTGTTCTTGAGCGTTTTCGAAAAATGTTGACTGTGGAAATTTCGTACCCATTTTAGAGTAGATGGACAAGAAAGAATTCCCGATAAGAAAACCACACTGACACTGGTGGTCAGACAAAAGGTTCAACTTTCAAACAGAATTCGTCCGGTAGATGTCGCAACGTTCGGCTCTCGAGAATATCGAAGCAGTGAGACACGTGTTACCACATCTCCACGACGTTCATCCGTTAAACATGCTCTGGCATTGGGAATATCTGATCGGAGTGTTAGAGGTATCTTACACCAGACCTCAAGTTCCACCCCTACAAAGTTACGGTGGTTCAGGAACTTCGGCAACGTGACTGGCTCAACCGCCAAGAAGCTTGCAGACATATTGGAAAATGTTCCAGGCGATACTGCTGTGCTCAGTAATGACTAAGCTCATTTTCATTTGTCGGGCTACATCAGGAAACAAAACATTTCATACTGTCCCCAGAAATCCCTCGAGAAATGAACCAGCGACCTCTCCACAGCAGCCTGTTACTGTTGATGTGATGTTACACAATTTGGAATAACAGAGCCTTTTTTTTTTTCGAGGAAGAAAGATTCACAGTCACTGAGGAGCGTATAGCTCGTGAGGGCAAGCATTTGGACGATATTATCTTTAAAACAAAGTGATGTCAGAATGGCAAAGATTCTTGTGTAAGATGGTAAAATAAAATTTTGAATAGAATCTATGTTGTCCTTGTTTTTTTATGTTTCTAATCGGGAAGACTATTCTGCCGTCCCTGTATATAGAAACAGGTTAAGCCTAGCTATTGTAAATAGAGATATTTAATACTAGCACGGCCATGACGCAGTATCACGGCCCAATGTGTTGCCAAGGAAACAGTGAAAATATTACTTAATGCATTAATTTTATTACACAGAACATTAATAAAAATTTGTCTGACCGAAAATATGGATTACCCAACAAATTTAATTTATACAGATTTTAATATATATATTTACTTATTTACTTACTTATTTACTTATTTATTTTATCTATCTGTCTGTCTGTCTATTTATTTATTTATTTCTTTATTTACTTATTTTTACTTGTTTATTTATTTTATCTATCTGTCTGTCTGTCTATTTATTTATTTCTTATCTTTATTTACTTATTTATCTATTACTTCTTATCTATCTATCTATATATCTATCTATTATCTATCTATCTATCTATCTATCTATCTATCTATCTATCTATCTATCTATCTATCTATCTATCTATCTATCTATCTATCTATCTCTATCTATCTATCTATCTATCTATCTATCTATCTATCTATCTATCTATCTATCTATCTATCTATCTATCTATCTATCTATCTATCTATCTATCTATCTATCTATCTATCTATCTATCTATCTATCTATCTATATCTATCTATCTATCTATCTATAATCTATCTATCTATCTATCTATCTATCTATATAATCTATCTATCTATATAATTCTATCTATCTATATAATCTATCTATCTATCTAATCTATCTATCTATCTATCTATCTATCTATCTATCTATCTATCTATCTATCTATCTATCTATCTATCTATCTATCTATCTATCTATCTATCTATCTATCTATCTATCTATCTATCTATCTATCTATCTATCTATCTATCTATCTATCTATCTATCTATCTATCTATCTATTTATATAATCTATCTATCTATCTATCTATCTATTTATCTATCTATCTATCTATCTATCTATCTATCTATCTATCTATCTATCTATCTATCTATCTATCTATCTATCTATCTATCTATCTATCTATCTATCTATCTATCTATAATCTATCTATCTATCTATCTATCTATTTATATATCTATCTATCTATCTATCTATTTATCTAATCTATCTATCTATCTATCTATCTATCTATCTATCTATCTATCTATCTATCTATCTATCTATCTATCTATCTATCTATCTATCTATCTATCTATCTATCTATCTATCTATCTATCTATCTATCTATCTATCTATCTATCTATCTATCTATCTATCTATCTATCTATCTATCTATCTATCTATCTATCTATCTATCTATCTATCTATCTATATCTATCTATCTATCTATATAATCTATCTATTTATTTATTTATTTATTTATTTATTTATTTATTTATTTATTTATTTATTTATTTATTTATTCTAGTGTAGTTAAGGCCACCAGGCCTATTGAAGAAATTCATAAATATAGTTTACTAACTTACTGCCACAGAAGTCAAATAAATATAAATCTAATTGACATGAATATCGTACTCGAAGACGAAAGCCTACTTTCCCATTAATTGAGCCTAAATGTCATACAAGTGCAGCTCTTGAACTTGGTGCTAGTTTCGGCCCAAGACCTTATAATAAAATTAGAAACCATTATCCAAATTTGAGTTATTTTAAAATTGAAGCTTTTAAAAAATAAATTTGTAAAATTATCCATGATATAATATTAACAAATGTATTTTTTTTTCTTACCTTTTATTTCTGTCGACTATATTCTTGTTTTTATTGAATATCACTGGCTTCTGTCGGATTGTCAATTTATATTAAATGTGTATCTTTCTCTCTTTTTCCCTTTCTTCTTTATTCTTGCTCTTGTGTTGTATTTATTGGTTTGAATTAAGTTACTTACTGTATTTAGTAAACTGTCCTTGTAAATTTTATGTTATATTATTGGCTAAGACCACACCGTACACGAGCCTGGCTCTTACGGTAGTGGCTAGAAACATTTTTGTTTTATAAATGTGATTTGTACTCACTAACTAGCTAGTTAAATAAATAAATAAATTAGACATCAGAACATCAGAAGCGACAAAATATTAAACAGATGCGCATCAAGTGTGACAGGATTGCAGTTGATAGTTGGTTTTGATTGGTTTAATTTCGATATATTCTCACATTCCATTGGTGCATTGGTACACGAACGAAATAGTGTCTCAAAAAGCCACCTTATATAGTCCCGTCGCTCTAATTTCCGGCAGCCAATCGGGTAGCAGGTCGGCTACATTTAAACGTGTGCGTCTTGTGATTCGCTTATGAAGACGTTATTCATTTCTTAAGGCTCGATAAATACTTAATATAATCGCCCGCCATTCTGGCTCTTTCGTTGGCGTTCGCAGAAAGTACACGAAGACTTCCCGCTCAATTATTTGCTCAATTACAGTGCGTTTGAATTATTATCATAGGAGCTACGACATGATAATGTTTAACGGTGTGGCAAATAGATTCCTCGTATGGTAGCTCGGCAACGAAAGAACAAAAATGGCGAACGATACTACCTACCTAGACTTTATAGAGCCTTCACTTCCTAAGACGTAAGCAAAGAGGAGGAGTCACGCCGGGAATAACAGCGTCGCGACTTTAACACTAATGACTGACCAAGAGGGTCATTGTTGCAATGAATAACAATTGAGCAGCGAGGACAAGAACATCCCGGAACCTAACTGTATATCGATACAGTATTGAATTATCGAGATGATACTCACAGTGAAAATATCGATCTTCGTATAGATAAGTACATCTCTAATATTATTTGTTTTAGCTTTTGTGACAGTCATCTCCTAGTCACTGTTTTTTGTTTTTTAATTCTTCACTCGGAATAAAATTATTTGTAACAAGTGAAGAGCTGCTTTGACTACTCTCTTGCAGAACGTTTGTACACCCCTATCAAGAACTGCAATGACAAATTTGTTTTCGCTGATTTTGCCTCACTTGATTTTCGCGAGAACGGGGATGGTTTCAAAGTCATTTGACTGTTACTTTTTTTTGACTTCGCAGATGTGTAGTCGAACTGGAATTGAATTTGCATAAAATTGAGGCAATTTGCTTGAACAGGCTGTGAAGTGGGCACTTAGAGCGCTCTTGCACCACACTCGCCGCCTCAACATGCAAAGGAGAGCAATTGACTTCGCCAGGTTTATACCCCGATAATAAAAGTTGAAATCTCTGGAAAAGTCGGACCCAAGCTTCTTGGAATTCAGGCCGCGCGATTTATAATGGGTTGTTATCAAAGGGGAAAGTTCAGGACAAGATAACTTGGGAAGAAAATACATTATAAAACTCCCTTAATTGCTGCTAGGATTCAGGGCTTTGCACAAGGGTCGGCAGGTTTTCACTTTGTCTGATTACGTAAATGAAAAAGGGAGTCTGCGTTGGAACGAATGTCAAATGTTGTCACCTCATAATTCATCTGCAGGACAAATCTACATTAAGCGAAAAGGAATACAGGGTGGTTCAGAAGGAGTACTAAGTACACGGTTCAGAATTGTTGAAGGAACAGTTGAAATGTTATGGAAAATTCTTTGTATAGGCTACTTACTTACTTACTTACTTACTTACTTACTTACTTACTTACTGGCTTTTAAGGAACCCGGAGGTTCATTGCCGCCCTCACAAAAGCCCGCCATTGGTCCCTATCCTGAGCAAGATTAATCCAGTCTCTATCATCATATCCCACCTCCCTCAAATCCATTTTAATATTATCTTCCCATCTACGTCTCGTCTCCTAAAGGTCTTTTCCCTCCGGCCTCCCAACTAACACTCTATATGCATTTCTGGATTCACACATACGTGCTACATGCCCTGCCCATCTCAAACGTCTGGATTTAATGTTCCTAATTATGTCAGGTTCTGCGTTGTGTAACTTTCTCCATTCTCCTGTAACTTCATCCTTCTTAGCCCCAAATATTTTCCTAAGAACTTTATTCTCAAACACCCTTAACCTATGTTCCTCTCTCAAAGCGAGAGTCCAAGTTTCACAACCATACAGAACAACCGGTAATATAACTGTTTTATAAATTCTAACTTTAAGATTTTTCGACAGCAGACTGGATGATAAAAGCTTCTCAACCGAATAATAAGAGGCATTTCCCATATTTATTCTGCGTTTAATTTCCTCCCGAGTGCCATTTATATTTGTTACTGTTGCTCCAAGATATTTAAACTTCTCCACCAATTCAAAAGATAAATTTCAAATTTTTATATCCATTTCGTACAATATTCTCGTCACGAGACATAATCATATACTTTGTGTTTTCGGGATTTACTTCCAAACCTATCTCTTTACTTGCTTCCAGTAAAATTCCCGTGTTTTCCCTAATCGTTTGTGGATTTTCTCCTAACATATTCACGTCATCCGCATAGACAAGCACAGTGCTTTAGGCCACAGTGAAGGAAAATTCTTTGTATGCCCAAATAAATCAAACATTACTTATAGGCCTACATAAGTGAGTTATTCTTTTGTCTATCCACTAGAAACCATGGTAACCACTGCTTTACTTTGACATTATTACATTGGAATGTCAATGGTGTGGAGATACAGTAAGTTACAGACAAGATGTTTATGATGTAGTCTTTATTCTAAATACTGTGTTGCTTCTCAGTGTTTATCTATACAGAATCCTGTCCTATAACTGTTTTCCCTCACCCCAGAATGTCATTAAACAGGACTGCATTCTAACACAGCCTTCAACTGCAGCCTGACAGGAACAGGATCGCTTATTACAAAAGGAAGTTCATTCCCTGTTAAGGGAGCGTTTCGTAAAGGGACCAGAATCGAATGTGGTAGCCCTGCAGGTACGGCCATGCCCCCACTACTTAAATGCCCCCCGCTAAGTTGGTTATATTATGAATAGGTAACGATATCGATCCGGTAATGAAGTTGAAACCGCTCAAAGCTCCGTCGTATTGCATTGCCAACGCCCCAGTTCAAAGGGTGTGATTGGAAATTGGGTGGTTTTGCGGCATTCTAAACCAATAAGTACAAATCCTATTTTGTGGGGGTAAACGTGATATGCGTCGATGCAGAATACGGTTTTTGAATTTCACTGATTTTTGGCGACAGGAAGCTACTGGGACTATTAAGGCTGTGTCGTTCAAATCTCGAAGACAGCAATTTTTTCCAGGCGCGTTGAAAATCTAGCATGGCTTCTTTCAGAGTGATAATAAACCGGAGAATTTCATGTGATAGAATTAAAACGTGTAAAGATCCGGTTAAGGCAGTTTTATCGGAATCAATTTGTAATTTTTATGGTTTGATTTTACACATTATCGAATTACCCTTCAGCATGAACTTAGCCTATTTACGCAAAAAAATGTTATTTAAATAACTCTGTTTGGTTTGTTGTTGGAACTAGTTCAGAAACTGACTTGAAAAACTACAAGAATACTTACTTGCTTATTTACTTACTTACTTACCTACTTACTTACTTACTGGCTTTTAAGGTTCCCGGAGGTTCATTGCCGCCCTCACATAAGCCCGCCATTGGTCCCTATCCTGAGCAAGATTAATCCAGACTCTATCATCATATCCCACCTCCCTCAAATCCATTTTAATATTATCTTCCCATCTACGTCTCGGCAACCCCAAAGGTCGTTTTCCCTCCAGCGTTCCAACGAACATTCTATATGCATTTCTGGATTCGCCCATAAGAATAATAAAGTTTATATTTTAAAATAATGTGAATGTTACGTAAATGTGTTATTATTAAATTTGAATCTAATTTTCTTTTCTGAATTTCGAACGATACAGGTAGCAAAGACATAGACAGGTAGCTAACTGAAGGAAACTCTAATTTTTATTTTGTTTGTAACAAAGGAATGAACTGAATAGAAATGATTTATTTTATTTTTATTTATTTTCCAAACCGTAAATGAAATGTAGAAAATTTACTACGTATAGCTTTATTTTGGCAAAATAATTGAAGATTTTTTTTTTTTTGGAAAAACAACCGTAGCCCAAAAACATAAATTTTCAGGAGAAACAAAACACTATCTTGCATGGGTGTTGTTGACACATGTATGTAATTCATCATGTCATTTCTTAAGGTATTGTAGAAACTTGGGAAAACTGAAGTACATTTATAACTTGAATTGCCTCATAGAAATACATGTGTAAATGCAGGTAACTGTGGACAATGGATGTTTAAGAAAAAATACTCTGTTGTGGCTGAAGTGTGCCTCTCCTTTAATCTTCTTTTTCTTTATTATATCCTGTTTCTTATGCTTTCATTGCTTACGTTTCTTCCATGGAGTTACTTCTACCTCTAAACTCCATAACTAATAGGTATACAACAATTCACGTGCTAAAGTATTTTTCTCTGAGGTGGCTTTTGCCTCTTACATAAGAAGCAGTAATGCCAATCTACTGCAGTTTAAAATTGTATGGATAAATGTTTCAAGATGATATGAATGGGATATTTGTAAATGCTACCATCGTCCTGGCTGGACAATGACTGTTTTCACAAAAAAAAGTTTTGGACTATGATTTTTTTCATGAAAAGCATTGAAAATTTCCACTTCTATAACATGAGCTTATGGTGTTTTTTTTTTTTTCCACTAACTAATTAAGTAGATGGACGTACAATACGCTGACCATATGCTTTTAATATCTCAAATTTCTATTTTTGGACTTAGGTTCTTTAAAAAAACCTTCAATTATAACTATAATTTAATTCTTACAATGATACTGATTTAAAATAAAAATAACAAGTACTTTATACTATTGAATTGTGATTTTTAAGAATCTTTTTTCAAGTAACGATTCTTGAGACTGAGAGAGAAGAAATTCAGACTTTTGTCACTAGCTCAGAAAAAATGGAGTGCTCTTATCTTACAGGTAACTGAATACTGTAGCTAATGAAGGGAAATGGTACATTAATTTACCTCCCAAATATAATTTTATTAAGATTGTACATTTTTGAGAATAACGAAGGTAAAATCCAATTATTAACATTCACGGATTTTTATTTTATGGGTTATTTTACGACGCTTTATCAACATCTAGGTTATTTAGCGTCTGAATGACATGAAGGTGATAATGCCGGTGAAATGAGTCCGGGGTCCAGCACCGAAAGTTACCCAGCATTTGCTCGTATTGGGTTGAGGGAAAATCCCGGAAAAAACCTCAATCAGGTAACTTGCCCCGACCAGGATTTGAACCCGGACCACCTGGTTTTGCGGCCAGACGCGCTGACCGTTACTCCACAGGTGTGGACACATTCATGGATGTATGTCAACATGTACACCCTTTGACACGGAAAATGGTCGCTCTCCTGTAGCGTGAATTTGTCTAAATGTCCTTGGGGTTAACGCGCGATAGACACGGGGGATATATTTAGCATCGAGGACCGAGGTTCAAGTCCAGTCATAGCAGTGACGTATCTGTATGTTACGAAACGACATATTCCTACGAAGCTTTCAGCGATAGAACTCTTTCTTCTCGTTACAAAGACCGGGCTTCGAACCTCTCTATGTAAAACGTACGAGTGATAAAAAACAGCGCGCACACGATGATTTCCAGCTATTCCGAGGTAGGGCTTAGCGACCAGTTTCCGTGTCAAAGAGTGTATAATCCGAAATAGGCTGAGTCGGTAGAGCATTCGTGCGCTAAGCGAAGGGTCACGGGATCGATACCCGGCCCCGGAACAAGTTTTCCCTTGAAATTATTCAAGCCTGCTTCACAGGGAGCTTCTACCTGAACGCCAGATTTGCAACCTTAACCTATGTTCCTCTCTCAAAGTGAAGGTCCAGGTTTCACAACCATACAGAACAACCGGTAATATAACTGTTTTATAAATTCTAACTTTCAGTTTTTTTGACAGCAGATTGGATGACAAAAACATCTCAACCGAATAATAACAGGCATTTCCCATATTTATTCTGTGTTTAATTTCCTCCTGAGTGTCATTTATATTTGTTACTGTTGCTCCAAGATATTTGAATTTTTCCACCTCTTCGAAGGATAAATCTCCAATTGTTATATTTCCATTTCGTACAATATTCTGGTCATGAGACATAATCATATACTTTGTCGTTTCGGGATTTACTTCCAAACCTATCACTTTACTTGCTTCAAGTAGAATTCCCGTGTTGTCCCTATAGTTTGTGGATTTTCTCTTAACACATTCACGTCACCCGCATAGACAAGCAGCTGATGTAACCCGTTCAATTCCAAACCCTGCCTGTTATCCTGAACTTTCCTAATGGCATATTCTAGAGCAAAGTTAAAAAGTAAAGGTGATAATGCATCTCCTTGCTTTATCCCGCAGTGAATTGGAAAAGCATCAGATAAATTCTGGTCTGTACAGACTCTGCTGTACGTTTCACTGAGACACATTTTAATTAGTCGAACTAGTTCCTTGGGAATACCAAATTCAATAAGAATATCATATAAAACGTGCTCTCTACAGAGTCATATGACTTTTTGAAATCTATGAATAACTGATGTACTGTGCTCTTAGACTCCCATTTTCTCAAATATCTGTCAAATACAAAAAATCTGATCAATAGTCGATCTATTACGCCTAAAACCACACTATGATCCCCAATAATTAAGATGTGCTTATTTCCTGTTTTTATTTCACGTTAAATTGTCATTCTCTGCACAGAATACTAAAGTCATGTCTCATTTCTTATTACGACGGCGGACCGGCGAATGTTGTCGTGTGAATCGCGCTCTGGAACTGTACGTATTGTGTGCAGTCACTAAATTTATTTATTTTAATATAAATAGTAGTGCTTAAGTTATGGATACAGACTTGATACCTGTCTGCATTCTTCTGTCTACGTCAGTTGCTATGGAAACGAACAGCACCGCGCTATTTGCTAATGAGCGAGATTTTCATAAGCTATTGTTTAAGCACAGCAGGCGGGTAATTACGCGGAATAAAGGAAAAATATATAATTCCATTCTCATTTGTCTTCGGCAACAAAAATCATTACCGAAATCCTCTTTAAATCTCGGTTATTTTTTGCAGGCAATGATAAATTAATCATATTAGGTTCTGCAAAACATGGCGGTCCTTTGTGTTCACAACAGTGCCTCTGGGTATCGTTCATTAAGACAACTTCTCTCCAAGTTTGAGGAGATATTAATAACAACTCGCGTTTCATGCAGTCGTCGCCAGGAGCAGCACTGAACCGACGACTACCGTCTGTTGTCAGTACCAGGGAGAACCGCTAGAGGGCAGAGTGAATCGATAGCAGTGTTGATTATACGTGTAAAGGCCGCCCAATACAAAGCGTATAATGTATGTATGTATGTATGTATGTTTGAAGTGTGGGTAATACTGCAGGTTGCCTAAACTCTGGGAATATCCGAGATAATACTGTGGTTGTGTTCCACATTCTGACAGAAATACAGCATTACTGATAACCGACATTTTTAATGTGAAATTTGTGTGCGATTGATATTCGAGAAATCTTGTCACAGTTTCTGTTAATACAATGACGTCATTAATTAAAGAAATTCTGAATGTTTAAAATTATTACGTATTTAAAAACTATTAATAATGGAATTCCTCAAGGATCAATATTAGGTCTCCTACTTTTTCTAGTGTTTATATAAATGATCTTGCCCCCCTAATAAAAGATGTAGGACATCCCATATTATTTGCAGATGACACAAGTATAGTAATTACAGCCAATAACTCCAACACATTCCAATCTTCAACAGAGGAAATTCTCTTCAAAATATGTGACTGGTTCTTAGTCAATAAATTAGTATTAAATTGTGACAAAACTAACATAATTCAATTTAAATCCTGTGCAAATTCAACCTCGCAAATTTCTAGCGCAATAATTAAAAATAGATCTCTATTAGAAACAACGACAACCAAATTTCTTGGCTTAAAAATCGATCATGTGTTAAATTGGAAAAATTCGTATTAAAGAAATTACCCCCAAACTAAATTCAGCTTGTTTTGCTATTAGTTCTATGCAAAAGATAGTAAATATCAATACCTTAAAAACAATATACTTTGCATACTTCCACTCGGTAATGAGTTTTGGAATAATATTCTGGGGAAATTCCACAGATAGTAACAGTATATTTCTATTACAAAAAAGAGTAATTAGAATAATAGTAGGTGCCAAATCTAGGGAATCATGTAGGACTATTTTAAAAAAACTACAGTATATATTTTCATTAATACTCTTCCTCGTATGTAATCGTGAAAACTTTGTAACTAATTCAACAGTTCATAGCATAAATACACGTCAAAAATGACTTTCATACTCCATCGGCAAGTCTATCGTGCTATCAAAAAGCAGTGCGTTATATGGCAGTAAAAATTTTTAATATCCCCCTATCGATATAAAAATCAAACTCAAAACATAAAATTATTTAGGGCCAAATTAAAGAAGTACCTAATTTCTCACGCCTTCTATTCTGTAGGTGAATTCATGACATTCAATAACACTTCATGAAATTGATACTAAAACTTTGTGTTGTACTAGTAGACTATATTGTAAATCTCGTCTGTATATATTTCATCTAGACTGTGACTATAAATTAAGACTTTATAATAGTATTAAGTTTTTTGACTTGTTCCATATTCTAGCTGTAAGCAATGTATTAATATCATGGAATGTTAATAAATACAATACAATACAATACAAATGCAGCTTCGAATCCAGTTAGCTGTGATAAAAACAAAAAGGTAACATAAATGCATTTTATATCATAACGAATTCATCATCATTCGTACACAAAGTGGAGTGATTAGTAAATGCGATAAGTATAAACACAGAAATACAAGTAGTTAATTTAACATAGCCTAATCTAAAGTACTTAATTGTGTATTAATTTCCAGACAATTCTCTGTAATAGCATATTATTATTCATTACAATTTCAAACAACTCATTGGCGTCATATTGATGTGTGAATCGTTTCGACTATCAATTGCATTGTTGTCTGCAGACTAGGCCTCCTGGAATGAGGAAGCGATTATGAAGTAGTTAACGAGAAGGCTCCGCCTTGTTAAATTTAAATGCGGGGAGTATGAAGACAGAAATGAAAAGAAATATCAAACTTTTATTTCAAATCCCAAACATCCTTACAATCCCAACCATGCTCACAATAACAATCACGAACAGCATAAACGTTTCATGCAATTATAAGGGTTCGATGTCACTTTTGTATACGCCGTCTGTCTATACTGCCATCTTCAGTGATATCATTTAACTCTAGAGATTTTCTTCAAATTCTTGGTTATGCTATATTCCATACTGTTGAGGAACACTGTAAGCCTCTAGGTAACCAAACGCAGGACTCTACAATGACACAAGTCTGCTATCAGAGCACAAGGTTTACGAGTTGGTTACAGTATACTCTTTTATGATGTTGCTGATGATATTACGGGTCATAGTTTATTTCCCTGAACTACTAGACATCAGTAAAGATCTAAGCAAGATCCTTATTTTTTAAATATAACTAAATAGAATAATTATATTTTTCACACGTATACCTGTACTTTCTCTTCATAAATTCTACGAAGATAAATTGTTTTTATTTTACTAAGTTTCTGTTTCAAGCTAGATATCTGAATATTAATCTGGAGGATGCATTAGTAATCTTACACAGGATGTTTCCGAACTCTACCGACAACATTTAAACCTGTGTTAAGTACAATAATATATAAGATGAGGAACCTAAGGTTGCTGGAGCCTAAATTCGAATTGGAACCACATGTTAAATTTATTTATTTAATTATTTATTTATTTATTCATTTATTTATTTATTTACTTATTTACTCATTTATTTATTTATTTACTTATTTATTTATTTATTTACTTACTCACTTATTCATTGACTTACTATTTTCATTTATTTATTTATTTATTTATTTATTTATTTATTTATTTATTTATTTATTTATTTATTTATTCATTCATTTATTTATTTAATCATTTATTCATTAATTAATTAATTAATTAATTTATTTATTTATTTATTTATTTACTTATTTACTCACTCACCACCACTGACTCATTCATTTATTTATTTATTTATTTATTTATTTATTTATTTATTTTTTTATTTATTTATTTATTTATTTACTCATTTATTTATTTATTTATTTATTTATTTATTTATTTATTTACTCACTTACTTAATGACTACTCATTTATTTATTTATTTATTTGTTTATTTATTTATTTATTTACTTATTTATTTTTATTTACTTATTCATTCACTGACTCACTTACTCACTGACTTATTTATTTATTTATTTATTTATTTATTTATTTATTTATTTATTTATTTATTTATTTATTTATTTATTTATTTATTTATTTATTTATTTACTCACTCACGGACTCATTTATGTATTTATCTATTTATTTATTTATTTATTTATTTATTTATTTATTTATTTATTTACTTACTTACTTACTTACTTCACGGACTCACTTATGTATTTATTTATTTAGTTATTTATTTATTTTTTATTTATTTATTTATTTACTTACTTACTTTCACGGACTCTTATTTATTTATCTATTTATTTATTTGTTTATTTATTTATTTATTTATTTACTTACTTACTTACTCACTCACGGACTCACTTATGTATTTATTTATTTAGTTATTTATTTTATTTATTTATTTATTTACTTACTCACTCATGAACTCACTTATGTATTTATCTATTTATTTATTTGTTTATTTATTTATTTATTTATTTATTTATTTATTTATTTACTTACGGGTTACTCACTCACGGACTCACTTATGTATTTATTTATTTAGTTATTTATTTATTTTTATTTATTTATTTACTTACTTACTTACTCACTCACTGACTCACTTATGTATTTATTTATTTATTTTTTATTTATTTATTCATTTCATTGCTAGTAAGTTTGAAATGAATACAAGTTAATAAATACAATGAAAGATAAACTAGCCCACTGCTGAATGAGTAAGACTCGTGCTCAGGAGGGGATTCCAGTACAGACAAAAATAAAATTAAAATTGAGAGTGAACACAGATTAAATAGTGTTTAACATGTTTAAACCCAAACTTTAAATCCAACACAAATTTTTTTATTTTTTTTTATTAATTTGGACAGGATTCGTGGTTGAAATATTATTGGAATAAAATTTGTTTAATAATCTGGCACCTTTACTCATGCTATGATAAAAAGCTGCATTAGTTTTACATTTTGGTTCAGACAAACGCAGAGAATTCATATTTTTAGTTCTATATTTATGTATATACCTTTCAAAGTTATTAAAATTTCTATGAAAATATTTTAATAAAATAAAATAATACATTTGTTTAATATTGAAAACTTTGAAGTGTTTAAACAACAATTCAGTTGGGTAATGTTTCTGCTTTTTTAAACAAATTTTTAATACTTCTTTCTGTAGTAAAATTAACGGATAAAGGTTGGATTTATAAGTTCCACCCCAACCTATAATACCGTACATAAATATAGACTGAAATAATGCTAAATAAATTATACGTAAACAGTTAATTGACAAAATATTTCTTAGACAACGCAAACAGATACAGAATTGTTTCTTCTTTCTATCAGAACACATTTTCTGTGACGTCCTTCAGATGACAGGCCATCCATGATTTAACGCTAACATGTAGTAGGTTATTTTACGACGCTTTATCAACATCTTTGGTTATTTAGCGTCTGAATGAAATGAAGGTGATAATGCCGGTGAAATGAGTCCGGGGTCCAGCACCGAAACTTACCCAGCATTTGCTCGTATTGGGTTGAGGGAAAACCCCAGAAAAAACCTCAACCAGGTAACTTGCCCCGACCGGGAATCGAACCCTGGCCACCTGGTTTCGCGGCCAGACGCGCTAACCGTTACTCCACAGGTGTGGACGGTAACCTGTACAGAGCTCACCTGGTAGCTGTTAATTTTCGACCATTTTCGGTTTTCCCCTTTAAAATTCTCTAAAGTTCCTTCAGTGGGACTGTCAGATCATAGTGAGACGAGTGGGCAACAGGCTTGGATATCACATATTCTGTTGTTCTCAGTCCGAAGCTCTCTTACAAGGACGCGTTTTTGTGTGCCCTTTAAGTGTTCCTGCTCACATTTCCCTCCTAGACATTGAATGAAGTCCTTGAGTTTCCTATTTTGAAAAACCCTTATTTTTTTCTTCTTTCGTCCACACCTGTGGAGTAACGGTCAGCGCGTCTGACTGCGAAACCAGGTGGCCCGGGTTCGAATCCCGGTCGGGGCATGTTACCTGGTTGAGGTTTTTTCCGGGGTTTTCCCTCAACCCAATACGAGCAAACGCTGGGTAACTTTCGGTGCTGGACCCCGGACTCATTTCACCGGCATTATCATCTTCATATCATTCAGACGCTAAATAACCTAGATGTTGATACAGCGTCGTAAAATAACCCAATAAAATAAAAATAAATTTTCTTCTTTCAGTGATCTAACGACCGCCATGGTAGCCATTAGATCAGAGGTCGATAGATTCAAATTTCGTCGAAAATAAAAACAGAATAATAATATAAGTATGTATGTATGTATTTATTAACACTATAATTGGGTATACACCCGGTGGCAGTGGTATATAATATACAATAATACCATTACAATAATACAATAATTACAGCAATAAAAATAAAAAAATAAACTTAAATTTGCTTCTAACTATAAATAAATAGATGCAATAAACCTAGGACTATAAATAAAAACTATTCTATAATAACGCCTACAATAAGCAATAGTAAACCTAACCTATTTCACCTATTACCAATTTAATTAATTACATATCATTTTAATTAATTACATATCACCTTAATTGATTTCCATATCAACTTAATTTCATATCATCTTCATTAATTACATATCAACTTAATTAATTACAAATCAACTTAATTAATTACATGACAACTTAGATAATTACACTGCACCTACAAATTACATTGTCAGTCTAATCTTCTCAACCTTTCCTTAAATGTTTTGATTTTGAGAGGACCACCCTGAAAGATTGCCGCAGGTAAGCTGTTCCAGTCTACTATTGTGCGGTTAACAAAGGAACATTTTGCCACGTCTGTTCTTTATTTTCTGCATTTAAACTTCATAATATGATCAATCCTGCCTAAATATGACGGTTTCACTAATCTATTATTGATGTCGGTCCATGCTTTGTGTCCCATTTGTGCCTTGAAAAATGCGGTGAGTCTGGTTTTTCGTCGCCTTGATTTGAGAAGTTCCCACCCTAAGTCTTTTACTATTTTCATATAATATAAATTATATAAAAAAAGAGAAATTATAAAAAATAAAGAGCCTAGATCAAAAATTAAAAAAAAAAAAAGGCAAAGAAATTAAGATGTAATAATTTTTCACTTATTTTTTTAGAAACTTCTAATAAAATACGGTGACGAATTTTAAAGGGCGGAAATTTTTAGCATGGCCCTGTTCTGATGAAACTAAACCTGTGGGTCTAATGCCATACATTTACGGCAAGTAAATGAACACCATCTTTGATAGACAAAAACGTACGACTATCTGTCATCATATCTTTCCTGTTAAATTTGTTTTGAGTAACCTCTGTGTCGCCAAATAAAAATGTCGTGTCTGTGTTAATCTTCTCCGAACGTCCGAATAAAGTTTGTCAATACAATTGAGAAACACCCTGTATATCCTTGATCGTAGATTTGATATGTGAGTTCATTATAGTGTAGGGGAATAGCATATCTCGAACGATGAAGTAAAATTGAATGAATGATGTCTGGAATTGAAGCTGTTTACAATGTACAAGCTAATATTCGTTATTGGAAATCAGCCTTTGAGCTGAAACGTTTCACATTACAAAGGTCACATGCAGTATATGATGCTGAAACAAAAGCGCAATTGCACAAGAAGCGACCTCTGCAACGCAAAAATATACGCACCGCTAATTGATTCGGATACAAAACAAGTAAAAGCAGTCTATTGAGGTATCATTTTTAATTGAATTTAAATATAAACAAAACATACTTGTTATTGGAAAAAATCAGAACCTTTGAGCTGAAACGTTTTCAAACATGTTTTTACAATAGGTTCACAAATATTAGTATTATTGATGCTGAAAAACAAAAGCGCAGTACCAATTGCACAAGAAGCCCTGTTCTGCATAGAAAAATATACGCTAAACCTTGGGAATGCCCTCAAGTGGGACAACCGTCAATACAACCAACTTCGATTGCACAAAGGTCCCGGGTTCGATACCAAAACAAGTAAAAGCAGTCAACTTTACAGGGAGTTTACCTGAAATCTTGATTTTTAATTGAATTTAAATATAAACAAAAATACAATTTGTTATGACGTGTGCACTCGAAGTTGGAAATTTGACGGTTGTCAGTCCACTTTAGGTCTGATAGAGGGAAACCAAGTTTGCTAGAGACAGTAGCTCAGTGGTTGAGCGTTGGTACGTTAAACTAAAATTCCCGGGTTTTTTTTATTGAATTTAAATATTTTTTCCCTGTTATTCAAACAACTTTTTTAATTATTCAGGGAGTTTTACCTGGAAAATCTTGATTTGCATTATTATTATTATTATTATTATTATTATTATTATTATTATTTATTATTATTCAATGTATAGAAGTATTAGAATATGGCAATGTCTTTGCTAATATTATTTGCATAATACTTATACACAAATTGGTAGTATGAATCAACCCTTTCCCTAATAATTTATACTTTTAATTCTTGTAAATTAATTATTGTAATCTATGTTCTTTATTTTTTTGTTGACTCAAGTATTTAATTTGTACCATAGTTGTTCATTTTAATGCATTAACTGTATCACTGAGCTGGGCTTTTATTGGCTAATGGCTGTTGTCCAGCAAATAAATATAAATAAATAAATAAATTATCAGTAATGACTTCAATTTACTTAATATTATTACCTTCAATATACAGGGACATCATTTTATTTTTACTTCAATTTTTATTGTACCTGAGTTTTTGAATGTACTTCACTCCCACCCTTCTACTAATGAAGTTCAACCGTCCTCCACACAGATCTAAGACCGCATATACAGTCATAGTAGCCTTACGGTCATAGTAAACAGTACGTTCCAAAAATATGTTCGCGTTTTCCAGTGACGAAAGAGCTTTCAATATTGCATCATTTTCCATTTACCTACGTCGCATCCCGGTTTCCCCCACCTGCTTCTATTCGCCTCTTGTAAATGCTAGTGGCTGGGCTGTCTTAGCTCTTTTCTGAGAACATTAATTTCTGTTAGGAATTGGACATCTACGTAATATTATACCCATACAATTGTTTAAAATAACTTAAATAAAAGGGCATCGTTAAGTAATTAACTGTCACGTGATTTCCTTCCCTTTCTACGACGCTGCGACGTAACCACTTGGACGGACAGTAGATAGCATGTCTGAGTAATTTTATCTTTTCGGATCGGGCAGAAGTGAAGATTGAATTTACAGTACGTTAGGTACTCTTTTATAGAGTAGAGTTACGAAGTACGAACCTGGTAATTGCAATTACGTACAGTAGTCTATAATGCGATAATATGTACATTAGAACTGAAGCCTGTATCGAAATGAACGGCCACCATTTTCAAAAATGTGTTTAAATATCCATATTATGATTATTTTTCAATTTAACTTCATTCTCTAATTGGCTAATGTGCTTAGACAGTATAATATACAGAGGTGTGAAAAATAGTCTATTTTAGTTTTTAATGCACAAATATTAATTGAATTGATAATATTGGCACATTACAAGAAAGCATTGTTGAAGTATTTTCTTATTTTACAATTGTTATTGGAATGAAATTATTATATTATCGAAACATAAAAAAATGCACAAAACAGATCTATACGTTCATTTGAACCTTCACAACAATGTAAACGCAAAGAACAATTTGTTTAAAGCATTTCTTAATTAATTTTATGTTTTTTTCGCCAACATAATATAATAATTTCTGAATTCCCATAACAATTGTAAAATAAGAAAATATAATACACTCCGGCATAATGAATATATCCTACATCAGTATGCAATATTATATACCAATATTCATCAATTCAATGAATATTTGTGAAGGAACTATTAAAAAACTTTTAAAAATGAAGATTATTCTAATAATTTTCATTGTTTAATAATGAATACGTCCACATGGACAGCTCAGTTCGTGAGTAAAAAGACTCATTGTTAATACTTACTGTATTTTGATTAAACAAAAACCTAATGAAAATTATCAAACTCAAAATCGCGATATTTCATAGTTTACGTAAATGGATGAACTACTTTTCTTCCCTCCTATACCGAATAAAGTGATTTTTTGTATATTACGCCAGTATCATCGAACTCCAGTCGTGGAAGGGGTAGCAAACGGTGTTTCCGGTTCTTAATCGTTGATCCAAAGGTATAGCCAGGTTAATATTAGAAATTTAGTAAAAATAAAATGATGTCCCTGTATAATAAACTGCACTGGTCTGAACTGGTTAAGATCAGCAGTCCAGACTTCAGAACTCGTCGGGATCAGGTTTATTCGTGACGTCAGAACTTGTAGAACGTGTGTTAGTCGTGATCTATGTCAGACGCATGTGAAGAGTGGCTGGCACACAATACATCTGCACTCCTCGTGTCAGAGATGATATTCAGATCGAGCGTGATATCTTTCTCTTTGAATCTGTGGGCATTGTAGTGCGGACAATAGACGGGGGAGAATGGAGAGCGGGGATAAGACATGTTTATGAAGCCTCAGCCGCTCTCCACACACGCTTTCTGCTTGTCATGCAACTTCCGTGTTCATGTCATGCGAACAACGATATTGCTGCAGTAATGTTGTTTAATGATTACCATACAGCTACTAAAGCTGAAGGTGCACGTCCACACGGACCAGGACTTTAGATTGTTTTAATAATAATAATAATAATAATAATAATAATAATGATTTATTTTAGCTGGCATAGTTAAGGCCGTAAGGCCTTCTCTTCCACTCAACCAGCAAAAAGTGTATATACATATGCATGAACTTACAAAGAATTCAACAATTTGATTTAGATGAGAGTTACATGTATACAAGAGTTATTTACGAATTAAACAACAAAATACTATGAACTATTAATTAAACACTGAAATAAACTGTGTAGCAGAATTAAACTAAAATACATAGAATGTTAATATATTTCAAATAATATTAGATAATAGAAAGAGATTATTATGAGACAATTTTGAAAATACAGCACTATCAGGATGATGTCTAAAGAAAGAAGTGACAATGTAGTCAGTGATAGTTTAAATCAGTATGATTGGAGTGAAATGCTAATAAGGTTATCTTTTAAGCTGTTCTTAAAGGTGTTTGTTGTCTTGCAGCCCCTAATACTTTGTGACAAGGAATTCCATTGACGCGAGGTGGATATTGTAAAAGATGATGAATAACAAGATGTTCTATGAAGAGGTATACTTAGAGTGCCACAGATAAGTGATCTGGTATTTACGTCGTCGTTAGAGTATAGATAAGAGAAACGAGACGAAAGGTAATTTGGTGTTGAGGTGTGCAGAATTCGAAAGAGTAAAGACAAAGAGTGTAAAGTTTTACGTTCTTTAAGTCGGAGCCACGAGAGACTTGCGAAGGACGGTGATATGTGATCATATCGTCGGATGTTGCACACGTATCTGACGCACATATTCTGAGCTCGCTGTTTTAGAGACGATTGAAATCCTAGTATGCCTTCCTTCGAGGAAAAACAAGAAGAAGAAGAAGAAGAAGAAGAAGAAGAAGAAGAAGTACAGCCTGATTTTTCTTGTGGCTGATTTACAACTCGTAAACTAAAATTGCTTATATGCCATTTAGTACGACTTTGCTAATCAACATTTTATGTCTTGTAACCCACATGTATTCTCCTATGAATATATTAACTGTATAATATAACTCAAGTGAATTAATCGTCGAATTTATCTCGAGCATTTTAGGTCTTATAAATTGTGTTTGTGTGTGTGTGTGAGTGTCTATATTCCCCTTATGTTATGTAACTGATTTTGATTATGTGTAATTTTCTACATTATTTTATATATTATCTAACCTATCTTGACTATTTGTAATTTTATATTACGTAACTGATCTTGACTTTTGTAATTTTCTACTATATTTTATGTAATTTCTAAGGTATTTTCTTTTGTGTTGTTTTGTAATCTAATTTTGTATTTCATGTATATTATTGAAACATGGTTGAGTGGAGAGAAGGCCTCATGGCCTTAACTCTGCCAGGCAAAGTAAACCTACTACTACTACTACTACTACTACTACTACTACTACTACTACTACTACTACTACCATGAAATCTTTCTTCCATTTCAATAATATACAAGAAGACTTGTCAAAAGTTGTCAAATATTGATCAATATTGGAAACGATGTATCAAAGACTGTTACATATTGCTAAAGATTTGACGAGATTTTAAAACATGTGATTCACTCTAGCTAAGTGCTTTTGTTATTTTATTTTATCAATCTTAGTATCAATTTTATTTTTGTTAATATTTTTGTTTTATTATTATTACATTATTAATTAATTAATTAATTTGTATTACTATCTTTATATTATCTACGTCACGGTTATTCTATTATTATTATTATTATTATTATTATTATTATTATTATTATTTCTATCATCAACATTATTATTGATCTCTGTAAATTTATGTAGACTACTGGACTGTACCGAGCACGAGCATATGCTCATTTCGGATATCTATTTTATGCATTCAAAAAATGTAAATTGTGAATAAATTTTAAATTTTAAATTTTGAATTTGAAGTTCATTGCAATCTACCATATTATGTAACTCCTGTGGTATCTCTGATTGAGGTTCTGGCTGATATGTACATCTATTTTATCAGGCAGTACATCTCACTTGACGATCTGTGTCGGAGGAAAAACAATTGAAGAGTACAGGGGGAAAAACAATCAAAGTCGCAATTCTGTTAAGGGTGATGTCATCATTCACTATATTATTGCAAAATTTATTGCTGTTCCTAATGAAAAAGTAGGAAAGGATGGCTGTATCCATGGTGATAATCCTCCTTTACCAGTTTTGATAAAAAAAGTAAAGTTTGCAGTAATATATTGAATTAGACATCACCCTTGTGAGCATTGTGGCTTCGATTGTTTTCCCTGTACTCTTGAATAGTTTGTATACGTTTGAAGTTTAATTGGTGTAACATGTCACTAGTCAGCAATATGTGCAATGGAGGGGGGAAAGGAACTGGCCATCCTACTCCATTATCTCTTGGCTTAGTTGTCTCATGAATGATACATTCTTGGCGACACTTAGGAGGTTCAAAACTGTCTTCGGATAGTTTGACTGAACAACAAATTCTTTGGAGAATAACTAAGCTATACAAAACAATGTTAGTAACACCTAACTGGTCCACACCTGTGGAATAACGGTTAGCGCGTCTTAAACCACGGGACGATTAATATTACCTGGTTGAGGTTTTCCGGGGTTTTCCCTAATGTGAGCAAAATACAGGGTAGACCCCGGACTCATTTCACCGGCATTAATAAATTCAGATGCTAAATAGCCTAAGCTGTTGATAAAGCGTCGTAAAATAACATGCTAAAATAAAAATAAATCACCTAACTGTAGATATGGAATCCTAAAACGAATAACATTACGATTGCGTATTATTTTAAAACAAAATACAGGGTGTTTCATAAATAACGAGTCTATCGAAAAAGCAACTGTTTTTGATAATTTCTTGAAATGATGTTTATCCGTACAGTCGATTTGGAAACAAACACCCTCCACTCGCCGACAGAGGTATTAAGCGAAAGAATGGTTAGTGTTTTAAACCTTTATTAAAACATAAATGTAAAAACAGCTTCAATTGTTGACAAATTATGGTGTACAATTTTCAAAATGTCTTCCTTTCTGCTGAATGCACAAATGTAAGCGACGTGTCATCTCTTCATGGACTCTGGTGAGCACGTCAGGCGTAACCATTTCTATAGTGTGTTCAATTCGTTCCACTAATTCAGGAATGTTGCGTGGCTTAGTCGTATAGACACGACTCTTGATGAATCCCCAGAGAAGTCCACGGGAGTCAAATCAGGTGATCGCGAAGGCCAACGGATTGGGCCTGTGCGACCGATCCACCTCCCTGGAAACACTTCGTCTACGGAATAAACGCTTAATTTGAGCGACACTGTTTCCAAGTTCAAACCAGGCAGCAATTTTTCTCTTCTGCAATTATGTTAAGCGGCTTCGTGGCATTTTATCATTCCAGTCTATCACAACAATGTGTATAGGTATGGCCGTGTGCCATTATTCTTGGTGTATAGAAGGCCATGCTCAAAATCATTTCAAGTTGGCATCAAATATTCGCTATTGAAAGGTTGTATTTTCTTTATTTTAAAAAATGCAAGTATTCTTTATTAAAAATGCAAGTATTGGTGCTTGACTCGAGATACCTGCCTTGCAGTTTCCTCATACATATTATTTTTCATTTTATTGTGATATTTTCACAGAACGCAGGGCGTACAGGCATGAGACCAATTCATATAATTTAATTAACTCACAGTCAACTTTTCTCGGCCAGGACGCCATATTTTTTTAGGAACTTGGCGCCATAATATTTTGGAAATCCATTGGTCAATTTCTTTAAGGAATTGTGAAATATTTGGTGGAATAGAACATGCTGTTATTTATTTCAAGGCTTTAAAAGTATTGTAAGCGATTTGACAACAAAGCTTGCGAAGTGTTGGCAAGTCTTGAAAAGTCTTACGAAACGCTGAATTTGACGAAAATTCTATCGTCTGCAGACGATATTCCAGGTTACCTTCATTTTCTCGGACAGATATCTGAGCAGAAGAATTTCACAATCGGTTGGTACATTCGTTTTCCATATCGCTTGTTGACAACAGGACTTTCTTTTGTTCATGTGACTTTTAGTTCCATGTCTGCAACTCAAAAAAGTCGAGGCTACCTGTAGGCCTGTAGGAATCATAAGGTGATTATATATATTTTTTTCTGACTAGTCTCAAGTCAGAAAATGCTACAATAATTATAAGCACATGGAATATATTCAAGAGAAAACTTTCTCGGATATATCTCCCGGTGGAATAAGAAAACTATAATAATATTATACTTATTTGTGTAATGAAATTTGTATGTTGTATTAATTCCGCTATTATTGAATTGATATGAAAGTGAAATGCTTTGCAGAGAAGGTTATTGAAACTGATGTGTGTTGTTGTTAAATGAATTTATTTTTAAATGGTAGGTTGGCATCAAACTTAATAATTAAGTTTACTGCACGAGATGTGATAGGTTAATTTTTATGAAAATTACAGCAATTTTACTAACTTGGTTGTATCGTAGACTAGTAAATTTGACTTGTTGACATGGTAACGAAAGACAATTAACTGTCGAAGATTTGATTGAACGTTTTATGTGTTTTTTTACGAAATAAAGAAGATCTTCCGAGTATCTGTATATTAAAAGCGACGAACTCCAAAGTTATAAATAAGGTAAAGTGATGGAAATATACAAAATTGACATATTGTGAATAAACATATGTGGCATTTTCTTTATAGATTGCATCGAAGTGTTAAAGTTTTCAGCCATTTATTTTATCTTTCAGGCGTGGATAGCTGTTTTATTTTAAAGTACATAGGGAGAGTTGGGTAGTATCGGACATCAGGTAATATCGGACAGTGAGTTTCTTTCATCTACCACCAGAGAATAGTGCCTGAATGACATGGTTACGTTTCTGTGATGTCGCATACAGAAACGTAACCATGTTATTCAGGTACTATCATCTGGTGGTAGATGAAAGAAATTCACTGTCCGATATTACCCGATGTCCGATACTACCCAACTCTCCCCTAAACCAGTTGACATATTTAAAAAATAATATTATATATACAACATTATTCTATTATTTAATCTATGTATTATATAAATTTAATATACGGTAAAGTCACAGAAAGTATTAGAATTTAAGTAAATACATCAAGGAAGTGTTCAGTTCATAAATAAAGATAGATAAGTCTATAATTTCTACGATTCTGGAACATGAAGACGTTTGCTTCAATTGGTACGAAGTCTTCCTTAAATACTGGAATTCAAATGGTGCTACTGATCAAATTTATGAGTATTTTGACATTTTGTTCTGTAAATACATGTTTATAAACGTCAAATTGTATTTTAATTAAACATACTAAATTAAATAACAACTCGTACTGTTAGCATTTTAACATACAAAACATGTTCAGTACTGAAATTTTTATTTATTGTAATTTTGATTAAAGTTGAAAGTCGTAAAAATATTAAATTCAGATTTGTGTTGTAAATGAAACTGAATATTGTATGATATGTTGTAAAATTAAACGTTTTCTTAATATTATCTTTTGATGACATTGTTCAGAATTCCCTGTTTAAAAGATTGAAACTGTAGGACTAATGTTCATTTGACAAAAAAAAAAAGAAATTTATATAATTTAATCGTTTTAAATAGATTTGATTATTGTACCCCTAGTTATCATTTAATTTAAATTTGGACTTTCTAAACAACTTATAACCACATATGGAAATTTAGCTATTTAATATTTAAAATAACTTTATTAATCATTATAGAAAATTTATTTTCATTACGGGTGGTTTTAATGTCACTTAAAATCGGACGAAAACGAATTTTTCCCCTTCCATTTTATTTTGTTGTTGTAAATAAATTGCCTCGATTTTAATGCTATCCAGAGAATTGTCTTGAACAAATTACTACGCTTAACATTTTTTTGAATGTTAATAATATTTTAGTGTAGTTTAATTCAGTTTTGTATTTAATAATATTTGGAGCTACACAAAGCAGCAGAAGTTAATTTTATTAATGCAATACAAAAAGTGACTTATGCTAGAAGATAGCGCATTTCTTTTGTTCATTCTCTTTCAAACGGTATCAGCATTTGTTTACATTGTTCAATAGTCTTTCTTTATTGCCACGTTTTGTATTTAACGAGTTCGCTTTATTTAATAAAACAAGCGCTAGAGGTCTCGCATGTCGTCCTTTCATTTACGGAGTACGACGTTAGAATCCGCTGCTGATTGTTGACGTCACAAAGTTTGATGGTGTTTCTTCTGTGTTTCTCGCGGCTGATACTTATGCCATGGTGTTATGTTACAGCCTTCGATCCACTCTCCCATCTCCAGACGCATCTGACATCTAGCGGAGAAATTGAGAATGAGAAATGGCGCTTCAATCTCCCCGTCTGCGACATTACAGGTCTCCAAAAATCCAAAGAAAATCAAAGCATTACTCTTACTTGACTCTAAACACACAATGGGACGTGTTATGTTGGCTAGACTGTCGGATTGGATGTCGCTCAGTGACATTCATCTGTCAGTCTGAACTTTTGCATGACGGATTAACAACAGCACAAATTTTATATCACAACAATGTGTAGGTTTTTCTTCTACAATAGCTTGACAAATGAATGCTTTACTTTTAATTCTGTAGATTCAGATATATGCTATATCTTGCATTTTGCTTATGACTTGGCGTATAGATGTTTTATTCATGGGACGGCGATATTTTCAACACCTCGATACTGTCGATAATGTAAGAAATTAATCGATATCTCGTCACTATTATGTCTGCTCCCATTGTTTTCATCTTAATGAATGTGAAGCATCGAAGAAGCTATGAAATAGTTGGAATGGGATTGTATTTAAAACCAGAAGTAAAAATCACAAGAACTATCTCATGCTGAATATAGAATACCCAAATAAATAATTCCTGTGATTTCTGTAGCTATATTTTGTGACGTAACAATGCATATGTTGTGTCCTATCAGATATATTATCATAAATCACGATTATGATGTTTTTAATTTTTGAAAAATATTACTGGTTTCGGATCCCTGTAGTCCGGAGTTCAATCCTCGATGTCGGCTCTTTCTGAATTGTATTTTTCGTGGATTTGTTCACAGTGTTGCCAGGTTTGTTCGAGTCACATAAAAGTAGTCACTGTTTGGCCCAAAATATTCACAATGATATAACAGAAAGTTTCATTAACTAGTAGGGAATAAATCCTTGAAGTTCATTATGGAATAAAAAGGCTGAAATTTCTATTTTATACATTTCTAAGCTGGAGAACTATTTTTTCATACAACAAGTGATTGTTATTACTATCGACGTCACGAAGTTTCATTACTATCATTTTAAAAGTATTTGAGTTATTAACCTGAAAAAAATTGATTTTTCAAAATATAGGTATATATTCTCAAAAAATATAAGCTACAAATCTTAATAAAAATTGTATAACACCTTTGATATGCAAATATTTTATCAGTAGGGTCATAACTCAAATTTTAAATATATGAGTGACCTGAATGAAAAATAATCCAGCCAGTTCAAACATTCTTATTTTTTTAGTATCCAAATAGTATATTTTATTTTTTGATTTTGAAAATATTTATTTTATCCATTAGTTTTCTTAATGCAGTTTTCAGAACATGAAGTAAAATTTTAAACTTTCTTAGTTTTAAATTTGTTTGAGTTCATGGCATTTGAATGTTAGTAAATGCACTCAAAATAAGAGTTGAAAAATTACTTAAAAATTTGATTTTCCGTATGAAAATCTGTTTGTAATTGTGAAACATAATGAGACCATAAATTTTGAGAACGGTTATATTGATAAAATTTGGCCAACATATAAATTAAAAGTTACTGATTATTTTTATATAAAAAGACAAAAATGAGTATTTTTTTGAAATATGACCAAAGTTTACGCTCATATCATCCCTTAAACAGTGTATAAATAGCGAAAATAATACAAAAACAAGTGTCATGGTAATACCAGGCATTTTTCTTTGTGCACCACTGGCAAAATGACATATGGCTTCAACGATTAAGTTTAGCAGAAGGGATATAACAAGTACCAGTTACAGTACCATTATTTTTAATGTTCATGGCTACCATGTGTGCAAAATATTTCTCGCTTTTCTTAGGGCCGACTCGAAGTCAAAAAAAGATTTGCAATTGAAAATGAAATTCTATTCATTTTACGTAATTCCCTCGGGAAATTGTTTAATTTCTCCTGTGTATTAAATCCCCCTACAGTTCGGATTTTACTTTTATCTGGTAACACTGTTTCTCAGATCATTCAGGATATTACCAGGTAAACAGTGAAAAATTCCTTGCACATTCTCCACTTTTTTTCACTGGAAGATATCGTGTATCGAGGACGTTAGGGTCGTCCCGTTCCTTATTTTTCTAGTTCAAGTAATTTAATAAAAATGTCTCCGTTCAATATAATTCTCTAAGTCGCATTTCATTTATAGACTAATTTAAATAAATGATCCAAGTCAACTTCCAAATTTGAAATATCGAATACGCTGCCTGCACAATGCACTGGAGGGCCGTGGTGCATGATTAGTGGGTACACATGCACTCAGAACAGAATGCCTGCAGTATGCCGCATGGACTTAGCTAGAGCTCTGCCAGCGTCCTCTGGATCTCCTCAGCCATTCCTCTCGGCCCCAGCTGTCAGCCACGCTACTGAGATGCATGTCGACCTCGCTTCAGTAGCGCTCAACTCAAAAATTTAAATAAACTCTTTCCTTGATACCAGCCAGAATATTTGTTTGGGATTTGAAATAAAAGTTCGATATTTCTTTTCATTTCTGTCTTCATACTCCCCGCATTTAAATTTAACAAGACGGAGCCTTCTCGTTAACTACTTCATAATCGCTTCCTCATTCCAGGAGGCCTAGTCTGCAGACAACAATGCAATTGATAGTCGAAACGATTCACACATCAATATGACGCCAATGAGTTGTTTGAAATTGTAATGAATAATAATGTGTCATTACAGAGAATTGGATTCATGGATTCAATTTAATTTATTATGTTTAATTTTTAGCTACGTTTTTACACGTTTAAAAAGTACCATGTGAATTTTCAAGTCCAACTGTTACAATTATCTGCAGTGATATATTATTATTCTTTACAATTTCAAACAACTCACTGGCGCCATATTGATGTGTGAATCGTTTCGACTATCGATTGCATTGTTGTCTGCAGACTAGGCCTCCTGGAATGAGGAAGCGATTATGAAGTAGTTAACGAGAAGGCTCCGCCTTGTTAAATTTAAATGCGGGGAGTATGAAGACAGAAATGAAAAAATAAATAAACTTTTATTTCAAAACCCCAAACGTCCTTACAGTCCCAACCATGCTCACAATAACAATCACAAATACCATAAACGTTTCAAGTAAATATAGAAATTCTGTGAATGTAATGTCACTTTTGCATTTGAAAAAATGAGCATCAGAAGGAACAAGATTATAAAATTAAATGGCGTTTTATGGTTTTTAAGCCTCATTCTTTGCGAATGCAATGGCATGTTTAGTTTCATTTAGCCTTTTGTTTCAAAAGCTTCTCAGTAATTTAAAATAGTTCCTGACATTTCAAAATAATAAATTACTTCAAATTAAGAAATATTTTAATTTAAATTACTTTTAAATTTATCAGTCTCTGTTACATTTTCCTGTTTCTTATTAATAACACATAATTTACAATCAAATCTATGTAGATATTAACAAAATTTATGAATATATCTCATAATCATATAAAATGTCTCAATTAAATCATATTCCTCACGTTTTGTGTTGATTCCTTTCCCTGCATCCTCCAACCTCGTGAAATGAAACCACAGATATAACATACTGTAAATCCTGACACTGGCTGCATGTAGAGGAATGGCTGTCGGAATTTTCTTCACAGAGCGATTCGCAGTGCATGGACAAGCTATGGAATGCTCTGAAGCTATTCACAGAGTCTGCGCGCGACAATGATGTTGCTGAAACAACTGATGAACGTCATTGTCACGCAATCTTCTACTCCACGAAAGCATCTACAAAGACAGCAATGCCAATAGTTTTCTCTGTTTAATTTTGTTGTTAAAATTTCAGCGATGGTTTGTATGCAATCTGTACTTTTTATTCTCTCACAGTGTTGCCAATTTGAACTTCATACTTGTGTTTTAGGATAGAGAGAACTGTGTAATGTATTTTCAGGTTCTGCGACATTTGTATTTCTTCTCAACAATTGTATACACGCATATAGGATGAATGTCGTACTTTCTCGAATAATTGATTTCGTTAATTTAATTTTATGATGCTCTTGTTGATTAAATAATTTCTTTTTTGTTATCCTACAAACATTATGTCGCTAATTCTGTTTGACACAACAGAGAACATTATACAGTCGTAATCAATTCTGCAGATGCAATACGGAACCCTGTTTAACATTGTTGAAGATCTCCCATTCAGGATCTTAGCAGCGCAGTATTAAATTATTCGTCTTTGTTTCATGTCGAGCCACGGCCTACTGCATTTACTAGGCCGCAGTAGTAGCGATAAAGTGGAGGGAAACGAAAGTTTCTCCTGCCGGCCGCTAGATTTCTCTCTTTTCAGCAAATATGCACCTGTCTGTACATTCAGAAGCATGGCGCGTACAATTAAATTACTGCGCAGGATGTCTACAAATTTTATATTCAATAAAAGGAATTTCTTTATTTAAAGATGTCAGAACATTTTTTTTTTCAAAACTGTTTTACTTTACATAGTTTTAACGCTCAACTTCAAAAAATGTGCCAGTAAGCTTTTCATAGGGCCTACTACATAAATTATGAACTTTGCCACTGACAGGAAAGTTTCCTGAATTTGACTGAAAAATCGTTATAAATTTTCTCTATGTGGTTTTCACGTTTAAGGGGAGTCAGAGGTGAAATTTTCGAACAAAACTGAAGAAAAAATGACAATTTGGTTTTTTTCATTTTTATTATCTTTATTTTGATATTTCGATGATAGTTTTTGATTTTGTGCCCTTAAAAGTATGAAATTAAAACCAAGATAACTGTATTACTATATTATTCCCATAATAAATACTTATCATTATTTATATACCTTCTCTGAACATATAAATAAAAAGAAATATTGAAAAATTCTTACAATATGGTGCATGGAGCATTTTATATCAAACGATTTGAAGTTTTATAAAATGATTAATATTTACAGAACTATTGTACTTAGAAAGTTGAAACTTGGTATGTCCATTACTAATAACATACTTAGTATCCATGATCAATTTCAAACAA
Source organism: Periplaneta americana (assembly GCA_025594305.2). Lineage (NCBI taxonomy): Eukaryota > Metazoa > Arthropoda > Insecta > Blattodea > Blattidae > Periplaneta > Periplaneta americana. The sequence continues at coordinate 103,789,357 of JAJSOF020000031.1, read as the reverse complement.
ATCGGATAAATTTTGTGGATTTTGAAATATTCACCTCTGCCTCCCCTTAAGTTTCAAGAATGTTATGAAAATAATACCAATTATTTTCTATTAATCACTTTTTCACACGAAAATATATAAATTTTGCCATAGTACGTACAGTCTAAAATTATTACACTATAAAAGTTGTAGGTATGCAAAAAATAAAGGCACAATATAGCAACTAATATAAATTATTGAAAAATCAAAGGTTCCGAAGTTATTACTACCGAAATTTGCTGTCTGCGGCCTTCTACGTTAACTTATCTTCCCCATGAATCACTCGAGTAGCAGCGTCAACTCACTGCGTGGACTTGAGGTCCCTAGCTCCTGACCTGTTTAGTTCATTAGTCTTTTTGTTATTTTCCATATTATGGCACGTTTATAATTATCATACCAGTTTATTTATAAGCATTTTTCTCTGAAATTTGAAATAATGTACAGGGTGTTTGCCGACTGGTGTTACAAACTTTCAGGGATGATAGGAAAGGGTACATGTATCAATTTGAGATAAGAAACCCTGGTCCGGAAATGACCGAGTCGAAAGTTATAAGCAAAAATAGTTGTGTGGAAATGGAATTGAAATTTCGCAACACGTGCCCTCCTTCCCTTAACCTTAGGAACTGGCGTGGAAAGATGGTATGGGTAGGATGTCTCCTACGCGGGTACTTGTCCCGATACAATCTGTGAGCTTGTCTACTGTTCCCATTGGCTCATCCGTATTCGAAAATCAGGTCTGCATATTCCGCTCTCGTGTACTCCTCCATTTCACTAGGACTGATCGACTGGACACTGCAACTTGTACACATACACTGCTGTCTACAGACGTGCATATCAGGACCAACCATGTCCGTTACACATTACGCTATCTGCATTGCTTTAGTGTATGCAATACTGTAAGTAGACAACGTAAACAACGTCAGATGAATACAGTATGTGTAAGATGTACAGATAAATACACATAAATAAGGTGTACAGAGGAATAAAATTATTTCATTTCCACACAACTATTTTTTTTTTTTTTTTTGTGACTTTCGACTCGGTCATTTCCGGACCAGGGTTCCTTATCTCAAATTGATACATGAGCCGTTCGCCATCATCCATGAAAGTTTGTAATACCACCTCGGTACATCCTGTATAATGACAATGTTATTTTCTTAATGCAGTGCCCCCTCATTTTTATTTTCTTATAGCTAAACGCTCTCTGCGTGAGGATGCGAAGATGAAACCACATCCGTTTTTGTTTTTATGATGAAGCAAACTGGAAAGCAATCGATCTTTACTAGCCGAGATACTTTATGAATAAAGGAAAACTATGAAAGTTGGCTGGTTGAAGGTTTCATTGTTATTTCATTCCCATCCTTGTAAATACAGGATAAACATCTTATCGCTTTTATTAAGCTAGTGCTTTAAGGGAATAAACAATGCATTAGCTCTCTTCCTTCTTTGTCGTAAACATACCGACAGTGTGTATAAACAATTGCACCGATAATATTGGAAACATAAACAATATTATGTTATCGTAAAAATAAGGACTCAAACTCGAGACCTCATTGTTACCATTCTCTAATATTTGCGCTGAATTATGAGAAGCAGGATGATGAATCGTATATTAGACAAGAAGGCGGCCAACCGTCAGTAGAACTTAAATAACTGTTTAATTGTCTTTGCTGCCCTTCGTTCTACATCAGAAACTCTACAGAATAATCAAAGTCGGTTATCCTGCGAACTTCTTTCCTTTTAGTAAACAGAATCAGTAATCTGATGGTCTTATCCATAATTTTTAGAATTTATCCGCATAAATATGACGAGAAAATAATATCATGGATGAATATATAATAGGATGCGAAACTTACTGAGTTTCCCGTAACACATACTAGAGGCGCTGTTGTAGAAATTGATCTTGCTGCCACCTGTTGGGAGGAGGGCAGTTATTACATCTAGCAGCGCACCAAGTAGCGAAAAGAGTAACTAATTACTCCATGCATTTAGCAGCGCACCTGGTGACGAAAATGTTAAACTCTGCAGAAAATATTCCCTCCCACCATCATCGATATTCAAAACTAACCCAATTTAAAATAAAACATTTACATTTTTATTCCTCACAGCATCTTCTACTGAAAATTCTTACCGGAGCCAACAGGAAGATAAAAGAGACGATCTATTTTACACTACCCGATTGAAATATAACCAGACAGAGACAAAAAATGAAGCCAAAGGTTAGATAATTGGGATTGTATTCTTTGGGTATTCATTGTACAGCGCAATGGAAAAGTCCGCAAGAACTACTTAGATAGTTCAATTTATTATATTACTATTACTTTACAATACATTCAACAACACTATTTTTACAACGTCCATAAACATCACTGTTTATACACACACGTAGTATCACTTTATGTTCACTTATTAACAAGTTTCAGTCTGCCATCTTCTCTCCTCGAACAATATCTCGAAAGGATAATAGAAAACTCTGGGTAATGTACCCAACACGTAGTTCTAATGTTCACCACCTACGACGTTGGACGCTGATCATCTTATTTCAGCCCCCCCCCCCGCCGCCAGATGGTGCTGACCGCAGTTTCGCATCCTATTATATATTTATCCATGATAACGTTGTGCATTGCAGGTGGCCGAGAACAGCTCAATCTTTGCAGCGCCATTGTTGGAGCATGTCTCTGCCATCTGTGTTTACAGTTTCTAATCAAACGTAAACAGAAGAATAACAGTTGCTGAACTAAAAGTTGGGCTCCGTTCATGATTTATGTGAAGTGGAGTTTAAACATACGGGAAAAAATGAACAGTTTATCTTGAGAAAGCGACCTGAGATACTTTTCTGTACTTTCGAGAGAAAAACACAAAAATAAAATAAAATGTTTAATTGTTAGTTATAGAAATTATGCTTTAGAAGCATTGTTTACATGTATGTAATGCATATTTTACGTTACTCAGAACAAAAATTGAGCCAGTTTACACCCAGAAAAATGTATTTGAAAATCACCGACAGAGGTGCTTTTCTGCAATAAAATAAAACATTGAAGATGTATTATAATGATTATATTTTTATTTCAAGGTTTCATACAAAAAATGGAACATAACATATCAACTTTCAAAAAATATCTTACAGATGATCACTAGACTTGCAAATTAGTTCCATATTAGGACTAAGGGAAGGGAAATTCGATTGTAATATCCTGACGTGAAAAAAAGTTATGTCAATGTGAAGAAAATGTTTATGAAGGCGAATTTTCAAAATACATGTTAATACACACCGTTTAAACTGTAAAACATATAAAGAAAAGGTCAGGACTTCTACATTGATGCAAAATTTTACATAAATAAAAGTTATTTCATGTACTTGTTTGATGGTAATTTAATCACATACAGGCAGTAGAATTATGTCATCATAAAACTTTCTGTATTCATATGGTACACATTTCAGTGCCTTCTTTGTCTTCCACCTCGGTCGCCTTGACGACTATATGTCCAGCTAGATATGCAGGAGTATTGGGGAAGTAAACCATGACCAATTCCTTTGTATAAAAGGAATGTGTTACAGTAACGAAGTTGATTATCTGCAGAGCTCAGTGTGTGAACAAATTCTGAATTTCTTTTAGAGTTGTACTCAAAACAGCGATACTAGGAGATATTGACAAGTATACACAATAGGTATCTTAAATTATGTAACATTAAAAATTAACTCTTAAATAGAGCAACAATGTAACATATTATATAGACATTGACAAGTTTATGTCACATTAAACTTAAATTTAGAAATAGAACAACATTGTAACATACAGACATTGATAGATTGGCAGCATATCTATGTCACATTAAATAATTTAAAGTTTGAAATAGCTCAGCAGTGTAACATATACAGATTGTGGAATATAATAAGCAACTCTATTTTACTGGGAGAAAATGCCAGGCCAGATACATCTTCGCGTTTGTTTTGGTTTTCCTTGCTACAGTTCATTATGTTGTATTAGTTTGCTTGCTTAAGTGTGATTCCTTTATTAATATTGTTTTTTCAACATTTGTTTCTTAGCGTTGATCTTCGACTCAAATATTAAGTTATGTTAAATATTTCAGGAAAGCACAAAGTACCGCTGTAATAAAAAAAAACCCTAAAGCGATTGTTTGTTTGATACAGAATTCTATAATAATAATAATAATAATAATAATAATAATAATAATAATAATAATTTGTTTATTTTTATTTATTATTAATATTTGTGTGCTGAACAACAGCCAGAGGCGAATTATAGTTCAGCACAATACACAGACAGAAGATACAAAGGTGAAAAAACAAAAATAAATAATATCTTAAATCAAGAAAAACATACATAAATAAAATTGAGAACAAGAACAGTAAATACTAATAAATAATCAAAACGAAACTATACATTAAAAGGATCTAAATTGTGCCCATGCAAATTGGCATATTTTATACATCTACAGACTGGAGAAAGTGATTTTGAATTTCTGGTATAAAAATTTTTTTGAAATCTTAAACCCTTTGTAGGAATACGAAGGCTGATATTATTCATGATAGACTCACAATCAATATCACCCTTGATAACTTTGCAAAACAAATTGATAATCAAGATTTTGACGTCTAGAATAAAGGCTACAACAGTTAAAATATTTACAGGTAATCTCATAGCTAAAGTCAGAGGAATTGGGTATAAATCGAAAAGCACATAAGGAAATAATTTTTTTTGAATATTTTCCAATTTCACCGAATCAGTTGAAGTAATGGAATTCCAGGCTACAGGTGCATATTCAAGTTTAGATCGAACCAAAGTAAAGTATAGAATTAATAGTGGCTCAGGAGTAGAAAAAGAATAAGTTATAGACCTTATTAAACCAAGCCTTCTTATTGAATGATTATAAATATATTGAACATGATCTGAAAGTATAATTTAGAATCGAGTAATAAACCAAGATCTTTAATAGAATTTTTCCTAATAATACAGACGTTGTTAAGAGAATAATTAAATTTTATGGAAGTAGTTTTTCGTGACTACGAAATGACAAAAGTTTTTGTTTCATTAATTTTCATTCCATTATTGTCAGACCAAAGTTCGATAGAGTTAATATCATTTTGAAGAGTTTGGCAATCGGCAGAACTATTTATTGAGCGAAAGATTTTAAGATCATCAGCAAATAACAGGTAGTTTGAACTTATTCTTTTACATATGTCATCTATAAATAATAAAAATAATAGAGGGCCCAATGTAGATCCTTGGGGAACTCCACATAAACAATAATAATAATAATAATAATAATAATAATAATAATAATAATAATAATAATAATAATAATTTTACAGTTTTCAAAATCATAGTAAACTGTAGCTTTAAAAAATAATTATTAAAAAGCAGTATTATTTAAGGGAAGACTCCACTGAAAATCATGAAAATTTTTCCAAATTATTTTAGCTCTTTCACTTATTCAGAATTTATATTTTCATACCCCAAATGGATTCAGCTCAATTCTGATTACAAATACTCATATGTTTACACTTTTTAAATTAAGGCTGGAAGGGGGCGTGGAATTTAAAGAGCTGTCAAAATTGTTTTTCATCGAAGAATTCTTTTTTAAAATTTCTGATTACAAAGCTAGTAACTTTTTGTTGGCTCCCTGAAGTTACTAGATGAATGTAGCGGAGGAGAATATTAATTTACATAAATATTCATTTTATTTTCAAATCTATTTTTCTGTGTACATTTTTGTTAATTCAACACCAACTTTCTTATGCCAAATATTAATAAATCTGGATGAAATTTTTACTGCAAGTATTTATGAGATAGCTGCATGTTTCTATGCATTTATTTTGTGAGAAATGCTGCTAGTTTATTTTATTTATATTTTTTTAATGCTGCTAGTTTATTTTATTAATATTTTTCTTAATGCTGCTAGTTTATTTTATTAATATTTTTCTTAATGCTGCTAGTTTATTTTATTAATATTTTTCTTAACGCTGCTAGTTTATTTTATTAATATTTTTCTTAATGCTGCTAGTTTATTTTATTAATATTTTTCTTAATGCTGCTAGTTTATTTTATTAATATTTTTCTTAATGCTGCTAGTTTATTTTATTAATATTTTTCTTAACGCTGCTAGTTTATTTTATTAATATTTTCTTAATGCTGCTAGTTTATTTTATTAATATTTTTCTTAATGCTGCTAGTTTATTTTATTAATATTTTTCTTAATGCTGCTAGTTTATTTTATAATTTTTTTCTTATGCTGCTAGTTTATTTTATTAATATTTTTCTTAATGCTGCTAGTTTATTTTATTAATATTTTTCTTAATGCTGCTAGTTTATTTTATTAATATTTTTCTTGATGCTGCTAGTTTATTTTATTAATATTTTTCTTAATGCTGCTAGTTTATTTTATTAATATTTTTCTTAATCCTGCTAGTTTATTTTATAATTTTTTTCTTATGCTGCTAGTTTATTTTATTAATATTTTTCTTAACGCTGCTAGTTTATTTTATTAATATTTTTCTTAATGCTGCTAGTTTATTTTATTAATATTGTTCTTAATGCTGCTGGTTTATTTTATTAATGTTTTTCTTAATGCTGCTAGTTTATTTTATTTAATTCTTGCTGCTAGTTTATTTTATTAATATTTTTCTTAATGCTGCTAGTTTATTTTATTAATATTTTTCTTAATGCTGCTAGTTTATTTTATTAATATTTTTCTTAATGCTGCTAGTTTATTTTATTAATATTTTTCTTGATGCTGCTAGTTTATTTTATTAATATTTTCTTAATGCTGCTAGTTTATTTTATTAATATTTTTCTTAATGCTGCTAGTTTATTTTATTAATATTTTTCTTGATGCTGCTAGTTTATTTTATTAATATTTTTCTTAATGCTGCTGGTTTATTTTATTAATATTTTTCTTAATGCTGCTAGTTTATTTTATTAATATTATTCTTAATACTGCTAGTTTATTTTATTAATATTTTTCTTAATGCTGCTAGTTTATTTTATTTATATTTTTCTTAATGCTGCTAGTTTATTTTATTAATATTTTTCTTAACGCTGCTAGTTTATTTTATTAATATTTTTCTTAATGCTGCTAGTTTATTTTATTAATATTTTTCTTAATCCTGCTAGTTTATTTTATTAATATTTTTCTTGATGCTGCTAGTTTATTTTATAATTTTTTTTCTTATGCTGCTAGTTTATTTTATTAATATTTTTCTTAATGCTGCTAGTTTATTTTATTAATATTTTTCTTAATGCTGCTAGTTTATTTTATTAGTATTTTTCTTGATGCTGCTAGTTTATTTTATTAATATTTTTCTTAATGCTGCTAGTTTATTTTATTAATATTTTTCTTAATCCTGCTAGTTTATTTTATAATTTTTTTCTTATGCTGCTAGTTTATTTTATTAATATTTTTCTTAACGCTGCTAGTTTATTTTATTAATATTTTTCTTAATGCTGCTAGTTTATTTTATTAATATTGTTCTTAATGCTGCTGGTTTATTTTATTAATGTTTTTCTTAATGCTGCTAGTTTATTTTATTAATATTATTCTTAATACTGCTAGTTTATTTTATTAATATTTTTCTTAATGCTGCTAGTTTATTTTATTATATTTTTCTTAATGCTGCTAGTTTATTTTATTAATATTTTTCTTAATGCTGCTAGTTTATTTTATTTATATTTTTCTTAATGCTGCTAGTTTATTTTATTAATATTTTTCTTAATGCTGCTAGTTTATTTTATTAATATTTTTCTTAACGCTGCTAGTTTATTTTATTAAAATTTTTCTTAATGCTGCTAGTTTATTTTATTAATATTTTTTTCTTAATGCTGCTAGTTTATTTTATTAATATTTTTCTTAACGCTGCTAGTTTATTTTATTAAAATTTTTCTTAATGCTGCTAGTTTATTTTATTAATATTTCTTAATGCTGCTAGTTTATTTTATTTATATTTTTCTTAATGCTGCTAGTTTATTTTATTAAAATTTTTCTTAATGCTGCTAGTTTATTTTATTAATATTTTTCTTAATGCTGCTAGTTTATTTTATTAATATTTTTCTTAATGCTGCTAGTTTATTTTATTAATATTTTTCTTAATGCTGCTAGTTTATTTTATTAAAATTTTTCTTAATGCTGCTAGTTTATTTTATTAATATTTTTCTTAATGCTGCTAGTTTATTTTATTAATATTTTTTTTAACGCTGCTAGTTTATTTTATTAAAATTTTTCTTAATGCTGCTAGTTTATTTTATTAATATTTTTCTTAATGCTGCTAGTTTATTTTATTAATATTTTTCTTAATGCTGCTAGTTTATTTTATTAATATTTTTCTTAATGCTGCTAGTTTATTTTATTAATATTTTTCTTAATGCTGCTAGTTTATTTTATTAATATTTTTCTTAATGCTGCTAGTTTATTTTATTAATATTTTTCTTAACGCTGCTAGTTTATTTTATTAATATTTTTCTTAATGCTGCTAGTTTATTTTATTAATATTTTTCTTAATGCTGCTAGTTTATTTTATTAATATTTTTCTTAATCCTGCTAGTTTATTTTATTAATATTTTCTTAATGCTGCTAGTTTATTTTATTAATATTTTTCTTGATGCTGCTAGTTTATTTTATTAATATTTTTCTTAATGCTGCTAGTTTATTTTATTAATATTTTTCTTAATGCTGCTAGTTTATTTTATTAATATTTTTCTTAATGCTGTTAGTTTATTTTATTAATATTTTTCTTGATGCTGCTAGTTTATTTTATTAATATTTTTCTTGATGCTGCTAGTTTATTTTATTAATATTTTTCTTAATGCTGCTAGTTTATTTTATTAATATTTTTCTTGATGCTGCTAGTTTATTTTATTAATATTTTTCTTAATGCTGCTAGTTTATTTTATTAATATTTTTCTTAATGCTGTTAGTTTATTTTATTAATATTTTTCTTGATGCTGCTAGTTTATTTTATTAATATTTTTCTTAATGCTGCTAGTTTATTTTATTAATATTTTTCTTAATGCTGCTAGTTTATTTTATTAATATTTTTCTTGATGCTGCTAGTTTATTTTATTAATATTTTTCTTAATGCTGCTAGTTTATTTTATTAATATTTTTCTTAATGCTGCTAGTTTATTTTATTAATATTTTTCTTAATGCTGTTAGTTTATTTTATTAATATTTTTCTTGATGCTGCTAGTTTATTTTATTAATATTTTTCTTAATGCTGCTAGTTTATTTTATTAATATTTTTCTTAATGCTGCTAGTTTATTTTATTAATTTAAGCAAAATATCAATGAAATAAACTAGCAGCATTTCTCACAAAATAAATGCATAGAAACATGCAGCTACCTCATAAATACTTGCAGTAAAAATTTCATCCAGATTGATTAATATTTGGCATAAGAAAGTTGGTGTTGAATCAACAAAAATGTACACAGAAAAATAGATTTGAAAATGAAATGAATATTTATGTAAATTAATATTCTCCTCTACATTAATGTAGTAACTTCAGGGAGCCAACAAACAGTTACTAGATTTGTAATGATAAATTTTAAAAAAGAATTCTTCTATGAAAAACAATTTTGACAGCTCTTTAAATTCCACGCCCACTTCCAGCCTTAATTTAAAAAGTGTAAACATACGAGTATTTGTAATCAGAATTGAGCTGAATCCATTTGGGGTATGAAAATATAAATTCTGAATAAGTGAAATATCTAAAAAAATTTAGAAACATTTTCATGATTTTCAGTAGAGTCTTCCCTTAATCGCAGATTTCTAGTTATGCAGAATTCTGGTGGTACTACTTCACGCTCACAGTTCAACAATCCGTTTCCCTCAAGAAGATCTTCTAGAAGTGAGTGAAGGGCAAGGCTAGGGAAGTCCAGAGCCTCGGCAGCTGCTTGACCGAAGTTCGTTGCTGTTGCAGGACGATGACGGCGATCTGCTTCGTGTGCAACCTGCCGATCCTGAGCCACCAGGTGGGGCTGGTGTGGCAGGGGGGCAACGGCTGGGACGACCTGGTGCGCGAGCAGGTGGAGGAGTCCACGCTGAGGCAGCGCCTGGGCGCGGGGCGCCGGGACTCCGCCGCGCAGATCACCAGCATCAGCCCGCCCACGGAGACCCAGGAGACCTCGCCCCCCAGCTCAGGTCCTCACTCTTATACAGGGTGTTCAAATTACGGCTCAACAGTTCCTTCAGTCATAAAACGTCTAGTAATTTATCTTTTGAAGAGGTGGAGAAGTTCAAATATCTTGGAGCAACAGTAACAAATATAAATGATACTCGGGAGGAAATTAAACGCAGAATAAATATGGGAAATGCCTGTTATTATTCGGTTGAGAAGCTTTTATCATCCAGTCTGCTGTCGAAAAATCTGAAAGTTAGAATTTATAAAATAGTTACATTACAGGTTGTTCTTTATGGTTGTGAAACTTGGACTCTCACTTTGAGAGAGGAACATAAGTTAAGGGTGTTTGAGAATAAGGTACTTAGTAAAATATTTGGGGCTAAGAGGGATGAAGTTACAGGAGAATGGAGAAAGTTACACAACGCAGAACTGCACGCATTGTATTCTTCACCTGACATAATTAGGAACATTAAATCCAGACGTTTGAGATGGGCAGGGCATGTAGCACGTATGGGCGAATCCAGAAATGCATATAGAGTGTTAGTTGGGAGGCAATAGGGAAAAAGACCTTTGGGAAGGCCGAGACGTAGATGGGAGGATAATATTAAAATGGATTTGATGGAGGTGGGATATGATGGTAGAGACTGGATTAATCTTGCTCATGATAGGACCAATGACGGGCTTATGTGAGGGCGGCAATGAACCTCCGGGTTCCTTAAAAGCCAGTAAGTAAGTAGGTAAGTAAGCCACCGGCGTAGCTCAGTCGGCTGAGGCGCTTGTCTGGCGTTACGGAGTTGTGCTCAGGCGCGGGTTCGATCCCCACTTGGGTTGGTTCCCTGGTTGGGTTTTTCTGTGGTTTTCCCCAACCGCAAAGCAAATGTGAGGTAATCTGTGGCGAATCCTCGGCCTCATCTCGCCAAATACCATCTCGTTATCACCAATCCCATCGACGCGAAATAGTCCACACCTGAGGAGTAACGGTTAGCGCGTCTGGCCACGAAACCAGGTCGCCCGGGTTCGAATCCCGGTCGAGGCAAGTTACCTGGTTGAGGTTTTTTCCGGGGTATTCCCTCAACCCAATACGAGCAAATGCTGGGTAAATTTCGGTGCTGGACCCCGGACTCATTTCACCGGCATTATCACCTTCATTTCATGTTGATACAGCGTCGTAAATTAACCCAATAAAATAAATAAATCGGCGCCAAATAACCTCGTAGTTGATACAGCGTCTTTAAATAAGCAAGTTCAGAATTATCTAATAAACGAACGACGTGCAGCGAAGACATCAACGTATTTTTATTAGCAGGGTTAAGATTTTAGGGCAATTTTCTTAGGAAAAAAAGGAGGGGGAAAAGGTACTAAAAACACGAAAAGGTTTTGGCAAACGGTCTTCCCCCTATTTTATCTAATTGAAATCAATTACTTCGAAACTACCTACTTCTCTGTAATATAGGCTGTATTTATTATCAATAGCTTACATACCAGTACAATTCAACAGAGAAAACAGTGCATCATATAATAGTTACATCTGTTTTTATGAAATTCTACTTAAATTCCTGAGCCAGGAAGAAAAATCTGGATTTTGATACCTTCGACATTACGAAATCTTGCATTAAACTTGTCAAGCAACAAATTTACATTCACTACAGCAGATACTGATTCCAGTGAAATTAATTAAAATGAGAATTCGTTACTAACACATTGTTGATTCACAGATACATCTATAGTCCCGTTGCTTTTATTTCCGGCAGCCAATCACGTTGCAGGTCGGCTAAATTTAAACATGTGCGTCTTGTGATTCGCTGATGACGTCGTCATGCATTTCCTAAGGCTTGATAAATACTTAATATAATCGCCCGCCATTATGGCTTTTTCGTTAGCGTTCGCAGAAAGCACACGAGGACGTTATTTGCCGCTCAATTATTTGCTGAATTACAGTGCGTTTGATTTATTATCATAGGAGCTACGACATGATGATGTTTAACGGTGTGGCAAATAGATCCCTCGTCTGGTAGCTCGGCAACGAAAGAACAAAAATGGCGAACGATACTACCTACCTAGACTTTATAGAGCCTTCACTTCCTAAGACGTAAACAAAGAGGAGGAGTCACGCCGGAAATAACAGCGTCGCGACTATAGTGGAAGTAACTTCTTAACAACGGTCAACGAGTGGCATTTTACCATTGTTACAGGGTGTTCTGTCTTCATTCCCGCGTTCACTACCGTCATACGTATTACAAAACAATTGCAATGCAGTGAAATTCAAATGTAAATTAAATTACAAAATATGCTACACATAATAAGATGTAGCAGTAAAAGGGCAGGAAAAAAGGAATATGGGCAAAGTGAAGCGAAAAGTGATAAAGGCCCCAAAAAGAGGAACAAAAACGTATTCCAAGATTGTCTCCATTCGCATCTGGAGGCAACATTTCACACACTGGTTTCTCTCAAAGAGCTTTAATTTACCGTACGATGAAAGAGTAATGGAACGGAGAAAAATTCTCTCCGGCGCCGGGATTTGAACCCGGGTTTTCAGCTCTACGTGCTGATGCTTTATCCACTAAGCCACACCGGATACCACCCCGGCGTCGAACAGAATCGTCTCAGTTTAAGTTCCAACTCTTGGTTCCCTCTAGTGGCCGCCCTCTGCACTACGTCATAGATGTCTATGAACCTAGGACCAAATTCCACACATGTGCTGAGGTGCACTCGCTATGAGTGACTAGTTGGCCGGGATCCGACGGAATAAGCGTCATCGTGATTTAGACGATCACGACGGCGCTTAATCTGAGACGATTCTGTTCGACGCCGGGGTGGGTATCCGGTGTGGCTTAGTGGATAAAGCATCAGCACGTAGAGCTGAAAACCCGGGTTCAAATCCCGGTGCCTGAGAGAATTTTTCTCCGTTAAATTACTCTTTCATCGTATGATGACGCAGAATATCTGCATGGAAATATCATATGTACTTCGGTACATTAAAATAATATATTTAATTTACCCTGCATGAAAAAGATGCACATCTAAAAATTTTAACCCTGTTTATTAATATAGTCTCGATTTTTAACTGATGAAAAGTCAACAAAACAACCTTCTTACCTGTCATGTTCAACACAAAAATATGATATTGACCTTTGCATTTATCCTCTGTATTGAACAAACAAACCTGCATTAACTGATGTCACAAAATCAAATAAATCTAAGGGATAAAGATGTCTTTGCTGACCTCAATAATGAGTAAAGCGATAGTCAATTGTTAAAAAACAGTCTAAACAGCGCTGTTTATAAACTATGAGTTGTGTTTATTGATTTCTTGTTTCACCGTTAGGTACCAGCACTAGGTCAGAGTGCCTTTTACACATATTTTCTGCCGATTTTCGCTACCCTACTACATTTTATTGTTCATATAACATTGATGTTTTCTTCCAGCATAATGCCTTTCTCTTCTCTATATATTATTTTTCTTTAATTTCTGTTAAGGTACTTTCGTAAGGAATTTCTGTCTTGGAACCTTCGTATGATTTTCGACATCTTGTCTTTATAATCCAGTACTTCCTTGACATTAGTAAGTGTGTTCCTATTATATGCCGTTTTCCAAATGTTATTCGTTGCAATGTTCTGGCTTTATTAAGAGTCGGTCCAATTTGCTCTTGATATTGACTGAAGTTGTGTCCTGTGCAAATGTCGGTAAAAAAAAACTTTTTTCATTCGAGATATATTTAATATCACGTTTAGTGTTCTTGCTTGAGTGTTAAAATGATTTATTTTGCCAAAATTTCAGCATCTGATGTTGCTTGCTTATTAAAAACAATGATCTACGTCACATTCTTAGTACTGTATTCTGTATCCACTTTTATCAGTGCTTGTCTTTTAATCGCATTCTCCGTTGTGGTCTATCCTTCCACATGTTGACGTCCAATCCCCTACATTCCAAGTGCTTCTTAATATCCCCATCCAAGTAAATCGAGGCCGACCTTTTTTTTCCTACCACCTAGTGAAAAATAATTTATTAATTTCTTCTGCCATCTATCCGTGGGAATTCGCAGGATGTGATCATACCATGTAACGATCGAGTTTCTAGGCAATCTATGATGTTGTCATGGACTTCCATTCTTTCTTTAATATCTCATTCCTGACTCTTTCAATTCGGAAGGTTCGTAGGCTTCTCGAAAGCCATCCATTTCTACACCTTTAATTCGATCCTTCTGTCTTTCGGTTAAAGTCTGTCCTTCCGCGCCGTACCCCAGAAGTTCAACAAGCCTTCTTAACTTCTAGTCTGATATCTCGACTCCAAAATATCCCAGAATACTTTCAACAATAGCCTTCTTAACTTCTAGTCTGATATCTCGACTCCAAAATATCCCAGAATACTTTCAACAATAGCCTTCTTAACTTCTAGTCTGATATCTCGACTCCAAAATATCCCAGAATACTTTCAACAATAGCCTTCTTAACTTCTAGTCTGATATCTCGACTCCAAAATGTCCCAGAATACTTTCAACAATAGCCTTCTTAACTTCTAGTCTGATATCTCGACTCCAAAATATCCCAGAATACTTTCAACAATAGCCTTCTTAACTTCTAGTCTGATATCTCGACTCCAAAATATCCCAGAATACTTTCAACAATAGCCTTCTTAACTTCTAGTCTGATATCTCGACTCCAAAATATCCCAGAAATCAACAATTTTTAACTTCTAGTCTGATATCTCGACTCCAAAATATCCCAGAATACTTTCAACAATATCCTTCTTAACTCCTAGTCTAATATCTCGACTCCAAAATATCCCAGAATACTTTCAACAATAGCCTTCTTAACTTCTAGTCTATCTCGACTCCAAAATACTCCCAGAATACTTTCAACAATTAGCCTTTTAACTTCTAGTCTGATATCTCGACTCCAAAATATCCCAGAATACTTTCAACAAGAGCCTTGTTAACTTCTAGATATCTCGACTCCAAAATATCCCAGAATACTTTCAACAATATCCTTCTCGACTCCAAAAACTTCTAGTCTAACTTCTAGTCTGATATCTCGACTCCAAAATATCCCAGAATACTTTTCTGATATCTCGACTCCAAAATATCCCAGAATACTTTCAACAATAGCCTTTTAACTTCTAGTCTGATATCTCGACTCCAAAATATCCCAGAATACTTTCAACAATAGCCTTCTTAACTTCTAGTCTGATATCTCGACTCCAAAATATCCCAGAATACTTTCAACAATAGCCTTCTTAACTTCTAGTCTGATATCTCGACTCCAAAATATCCCAGAATACTTTACTTTCTTAAAGTCAATCGATCCAAAATATTACTTTAAGCCTTCTTAACTTCTAGTCTGATATCTCGACTCCAAAATATCCCAGAATACTTTCAACAATATCCTTCTTAACTTCTAGTCTGATATCTCGACTCCAAAATATCCCAGACTTCTTAACTTCATCTCGACTCCAAAAATATCCCAGAATACTTCGACTCAAAATATCCCAGAATATCCAATAGCCTTTTAACTTCTAGTCTGATATCTCGACTCCAAAATATCCCAGAATACTTTCAACAAGAGCCTTCTTAACTTCTAGTCTGATATTTCGACTCCAAAATATCCCAAAATATCCCAGAATACTTTCAACAATATCCTTCTTAACTTCTAGTCTGATATCTCGACTCCAAAATATCCCAGAATACTTTCCAATATCCTTCTTAACTTCTAGTCAAAATATCCCAGAATACTTTCAACAAATATCAGTCTTCGACTCCAAAATATCCCAGAATACTTTCAACAATATCTCGACTCCAAAATATCCCAGAATACTTTCACAATACTTCTTGATATCTCGACTCCAAAATATCCTTTCAACAATAGCCTTTTAACTTCTAGTCTGATATCTCGACTCCAAAATATCCCAGAATACTTTCAACAAGAGCCTTCTTAACTTCTAGTCTGACATTTCGACTCCAAAATATCCCAGAATACTTTCAACAATATCCTTCTCAACTTCTAGTCTAATATCTCGACTCCAAAATATCCCAGAATACTTTCAACAATATCCTTCTCAACTTCTAGTCTAATATCTCGACTCCAAAATATCCCAGAATACTTTCAACAATATCCTTCTTAACTTCTAGTCTGATATCTCGACTCCAAAATATCCCAGAATACTTTCAACAATATCCTTCTTAACTTCTAGTCTGACATTTCGACTCCAAAATATCCCAGAATACTTTCAACAATATCCTTCTTAACTTCTAGTCTGATATCTCGACTCCAAAATATTCCATTTCATTGTCTTATAAAAATTCTTAGCAACGGATCATATTCCAACGTTGTTATGATGTTTGTTAGACGAATAGACGTACTTTCTTGGATATTATTTCTTATTTGTCCTGTCATAGGCCTCATGTTGAAAGTGTCGAAGAATTCAGAAACTACCAGGCACACAACATATAATAATAATAATAATAATAATAATAATAATAATAATAATAATAATAAATGAGAAAAATGCGCTCGAGTTAAGCATTAATGTCCAAGCTTAGTCTTTGCCATAATCTGTTATTGGTTTAACTCTCTTCGCACACCCTATGATGTGGTATTTCCTACATCTTTGCCCGCACAGCATACATTTGCAGTCTTCGGTCGGTTCATGGAACTTGTTGTTCACACATTTTATGATGAAACCCGTGTATTGCGAGTCTTGTCACACTCCCTGGTCCAGCTGTCGTCTAGCATGGCTGATGTGGTGTAGAACTCCAGGTCTCTCTCCTTCTTCTTCCGGTCTCTTATGCTTACCAGTTCCTGGTAGGGTCCTGTGGATGGTAGCGATCTGATGTCATCTACGAAATATCTCTCTCATGAGCTCATATACAAGGCGGGATGGCGCTGCTTACACAACATATTATGCTATAACGGGTAAACATTCAGGATTTTATTGCGTGTCCTTTCTCCTGCTTTCCTTCAAGATATTAGAGAAGGAAAATGGAAAAACAGGAAAGGAAGGGAAGGGAAAGAAGAGAAAAGGAAGGAAAGAAAAGAGTAGGAAAAATGGAAGAACAGAAAGGAAAGAAAAAAAAAAGAAAAGGGAAAAAAGAAAACAA
The DNA here is from genome assembly GCA_025594305.2 of Periplaneta americana. Classification (NCBI taxonomy): domain Eukaryota; kingdom Metazoa; phylum Arthropoda; class Insecta; order Blattodea; family Blattidae; genus Periplaneta; species Periplaneta americana. The sequence goes on along the minus strand of JAJSOF020000031.1, from coordinate 103,772,109 downwards.
AGAAAAGGAAATTGAAGGAAAGGAAAATAAAATAAAAGGAACAGAATGGAATTGAAAAGAAAAAAAAGGAAAGAAAATGAAACAAAAATAAAGGAAAGATGGGAAAGGAAAAGAAAAGGGAAAAAGAAAAGAGAAGAAGACGAAACAAAAGTGCAGGGAAGAAAATAAAGATGTATTAGGAGAGGAAAGAAAGGAAAAGGAGAAGAAAGTAAAGAAAATGAGAAGAAAGTAAAGAAAAGAAGAAACTAGAGAAAAGGAAAAAAAGTAAATTAAATAAAAGCACAAGGAAGTAGAGGAAAGGAGAAGAAAGTAGAGAAAATAAGAAGAAAGTAAATAAAAGCAGAAGAAAGTAGAGAAAAGGATAAGAAAGTCGAGGAAAGGGGAAGAAAGTAGAGAAAAGGAAGAAAAGGAAATTAAATAAAAGCACAAGGAAGTAGAGAAAAGGAGAAGAAAGTAGAGAAAATAAGAAGAAAGTAACGAAAAGCAGAAGAAAGTAGAGAAAAGGAGAAGAAAGTAAATAAAAGCAGAAGAAAGTAGAGAAAAGGAGAAGAAAGTAAATAAAAGCAGAAGAAAGTAGAGAAAAGGAGAAGAAAGTAAATAAAGGGAGAAGAGAGTTATGAAAAGAACAAGGAAGTAAAGAAAAGGAGTAAGAAATAAAGACAAATTAGAATAGAAGGAAGTAAAAAAATAAAACAAAAAAAAAAGATGCTGATACGCCTACAAGATTTCGTATAGCATACCCGGCAAGCAAAGCAGTCGGAGAAGTTGCCTAATATGCAAGGTGAATCAAACTTACGCCGTGTCTCAAATCTAAAGCCCATGCTACACACTAGAGAGCTTCGGGCATGTATGGTTGAATCATGATCTGCTTCATTGACTATTTTTTATAAAAACCTTGACATCTCGGTGCAGCACTGAATTAAGAAGGCAGTGTACTAATCCAGTTTAATTGTACTCGTATTTATTCACACTCCAACTGGATAAATACTCGCTTGCAGTGGTAATTAATTACACTTACTTACTTACTTACTTACTTACTTACTTACTTACTTACTTACTTACTTACTTACTTACTGGCTTTTAAGGAACCCGGAGGTTCATTGCCGCCCTCACATAAGCCCGCCATTGGTCCCTATCCTGAGCAAGATCAATCCAGTCTCTACCATCATATTCCACCTCCCTCAAATCCATTTTAATATTATCCTCCCATCTACGTCTCGGCCTCCCTAAAGGTCTTTTCCCCTCCAGCCTCCCAACTAACACTCTATATGCATTTCTGGATTCGCACATACGTGCTACATGCCCTGCCCATCTCAAACGTCTGGATTTAATGTTCCTAATTATGTCAGGTGAAGAATACAATGCGTGCAGTTCTGTGTTGTGTAACTTTCTCCATTCTCCTGTAACTTCATCCCTCTTAGCTCCAAATATTTTCCTAAGAACCTTATTCTCAAACACACTTAATCTCTGTTCCTCTCTCAAAGTGAGAGTCCAAGTTTCAGAACCATACAGAACAACCGGTAATATAACTGTTTTATAAATTCTAACTTTCAGATTTTTTGACAGCAGACTGGATGATAAAAGCTTCTCAACCGAATAACAAGCATTTCCCATATTTATTCTGTGTTTAATTTCCTCCCGAGTATTATTTATATTTGTTACTGTTGCTCCAAGATATTTGAACTTCTCCACCTCTTCAAAAGATAAATTTACAATTTTTATATTTCCATTTTGTACAATATTCTGGTTACGAGACATAATCATATACTTTGTCTTTTCGGGATTTACTTCCAAACCTCTCTCTTTACATGCTTCAAGTAAAATTTCCGTGTTTTCCCTAATAGTTTGTGGATTTTCTCCTAACATATTCACGTCATCCGCATAGACAGGCAGCTGATGTAACCCGTTCAATTCCAAACCCTCTCTGTTATCCTGGACTTTCCTAATGACATACTCTAGAGCAAAGTTAAAAACTAAAGATGATAGTGCATCTGCTGTACGTTTCACTGAGACACATTTTAATTATTCGAACTAGTTTCCAGGGAATACCAAATTCAATAAGAATATCATATAAAACTTCTCTCTTAACCGAGTCATATGCCTTTTTGAAATCTATGAATAACTGATGTACTGTACCCTTATACTCCCATTTTTTCTCCATTATCTGTCGAATACAAGAAATCTGATCAATAGTCGATCTATTACGCCTAACACCACACTGATGATCCCCAATAATTTCATCTACATATGAAGTTAATCTTCTCAAAAAAATATTGGACAAAATTTTTTACGACGACAACAAAAGTGATATTCCTCGAAAGTTACTACAGTTAGTCTTGTTCCCCTTGTAGGAAAGAATAATTTTGCTTTGCAATACCATTGGTGTAGATCGCATAATGTGGATAAGCCACTAATATACCCATAATACAACACGGTGGTTTCAATTCAGGCGGCCTGAATTCGATCTCCGGCCAGGTTTTTATGGAATTAATCGTAATTTTGTTGCATCTGTTGTAGTAGTTATATCAGCGAATAGGGATTATAAAGAATGGACACTGAGCGAATTTTCCTGTGTTTTGTTTCTCTGTGCGCCAGCGGCTAGTTCCAATTTCAAGCGCTAGAGGTTAGTGTAATCGAGCATACGCTAAGATAATAATTGAGAATAGAGTTGAGACACAGGATCCAAACATCGCCTACCTTATTGCATAATCCAGTAACGCTTTGCTTCAAATAAATTCAAGTTAACAGCTTTTCCTTATTTCTCAGTGACAAACTAGTTGTAATAATAATTTTTTATATTTCAGATATAATACATTATATTATAAAATAATATAATGCATTATAAAATTATGTATCAAATTCGTTTAATATTTGTATGTAATATAATATAGGTATATGGTTTTACTTCTCGTAGGAGTTCTTTCTTCCATTTTCAGCGCTATCAAATCATTACATATTTTAATTGTTGTTGGGGTCAACGTCTCAACTCTCATTATAAAGGAACTCTAGAGTCTAGACATTACAGTTAATGACTGATTTATTATTTTATGGATCCAATTTATTTTATTTGAGTACATAATGTACCTAGATGTATTAATTATATGTGTTATATTTCCGCTGTGTCGACTGCTAGCTGGTGTGATGTCAGCGCCAACTCTAGGGAGAAAGGGTGGAAGTACAAAAATTAATCTTAGTCCGTTAAATTTACTACAAAAACGAATAATTAAAATTTGTTTGAAGAAACGTTTCGATTATCCAACTAAATTAATATATTCTGAATTTAATGTATTTAATATTGAACAAATTTATAAGTATACGCTGTTAAAATTTTATCATAAAAATTGTAATAAGTTTGTATTACAGACACACAATTATGACACAAGACGAAATATTAATTCAACATTAGTAGAACCTAAATGTCTCACATCTGCTGGTCTAAAGCATAGCATTAATTTTGGCCCTCGGTTGTACAATGCTTTAACTAAATTACACCCAGAACTTCTAACATGTAACCCACTAACATATAACAAGAAAATTAGAAACGTGTTAATATCTTCAATTTGATTAAATAAATTTATAGCCTATGTGTATGAATTAATCAACCTATATTATATTTGTATTCTATAATTTTGAAATATATATTAGTCCTACTTTTCACGTGCGATATTATTCTTCTCTAGTGTTAATATTATATTATATAATTCCATTGCCGCTGTAATTATATTTTAGTTCCTATTTTATTTTACTTATTTATTTATATTATTATTTTTTATATTAATACTATATCTGAACTGCGACCGAGCACGAGCGCTGCTCATTCGGTCTCAAATTTTGTTAATACTACTGTATCTTCTTTTTATATTGCTTGTATTATTTTATTTGTATTTCTCTTTGTTTGTTTTGTAATTATATTTCTTTATTCTGTACCTAAATTTAAAAAAAAAAAGCAGAATCTCACGCTCTAGCTGGCTTGAAGGTCATTGAAATCACTCCGGCTACATCAAAGGTACCGACGCGGAGTGTCCATTCTTTATAATCTCTATTCGCTGGTTATAGTTTCTGGTTCATTTCAATAATAATTAATTCGGAGCAGGCATTACAATTGACGAATTACAGCATTTCTAGGCTAATTTGTGCTAAATAAATCACTTGGACGCTCTGGCCTGCAGGCACGGTCACAAGGCGGCGCCGCAGCTCCCTGGCGCAGCTGACGGACATCCTGCGGGAGTGGGGCGGCAGCACGCGCGGGTCTCGATCCAAGGACCCCCAGCTGCACCGCCGCGAGACGTTGGCTGACATCGCCAAGAGCCTGCCCTGGGGCCGCAGCTCGACCACCGACTCGTCCACCGTGGCGGCGCTCCGCAAGCGGCGGGAGTCGTCGGCGGACCCCGGCCTGAAGCACGCCAAGGCGCGGCGCGACTCCACGGCCATCAGCGACTTCCGCTCCGACCTGGCGCGCCTCTGGTCGTCGCGGCGGGAGTCGACCACGGTCATCACGCCACGAGAGCCGTCCCAGCAGCGGCGGGGCTCGGGGGAGTCCTCCAGGAGCGGCAGACGGGACTCCACCACGTTCGGGGGCTCCCGCAGGTACATCGTTGTTATTATTATTATTATTATTATTATTATTATTATTATTATTATTATTATTATTATTATTATTATTATTACAGACGTGGACAAATTATTAGCAAAAGTGAAGATTTTCATTACATATTTTTACAAAATATGATTCTTCAGCTTAGACTATAGTTGACATTTTTGCGTATTTCGAAATTATTAGCAAAAGTGAAGATTTGTATTGTATATTTTTTTACAAAATTTGACTCTTCAATTTGGACTACATTTGATATTTTTGCATATTTACAAATTATTAGCAAAACTGAAGATTTTTATTATATATTTTTACAAAATTTGACTCTTCAATTTGGAATACAGTTTACATTTTGGATATTTCCAAATTGTTAGCAAAACTGAAGATTTTTAATTTATATTTTTACAAAATTTGACTCTTCAATTTAAACTGCAGTTGACACTTTTGCATATTTACAAATTATTAGCAAAATATGAAGATTTTTATTATAAATGTTTACAAAATTTGACTCTTCAATTTAAACTACAGTCGACATTTTTGCATATTTCTATCTATTGTAATGATAGAAATATGCAAAATTGTCAACTGTAGTCTAAATTGAAAAGTCAAATTTTGTAAACAGAATTATCATAAAAATCGTCAATTTTGTTAATAATTTGTCCACGTCTGTATTATTATTATTATTAGCCTATTATTTTATTATTAGCCTATTATTTTATTATTAGCCTATTATTTTATTATTAGTATTATTAGTATTATTATTATTATTATTATTATTATTATTATTATTATTATTTTATTATTATTTTTATTAGCCTATTATTTTATTAGTATTATTATTATTATTATTATTATTTTATTATTATTATTATTATTATTAGCCTATTATTTTTTATTATTATTATTATTATTATTAGCCTATTATTTTATTATTATTATTATTATTATTATTAGCATATTATTTTATTATTATTATTAGCCTATTATTTTATTATTATTATTAGCCTATTATTTTATTATTATTATTATTAGCCTATTATTTTATTATTATTAGCCTATTATTTTATTATTATTATTAGCCTATTATTTTATTATTATTAGCGTATTATTTTATTATTATTATTATTATTATCATTATTATTATTATTATTATTATTATTATTTTATTATTATTATTAGCCTATTATTTTATTATTATTATTATTATTATTAGCATATTATTTTATTATTATTATTAGCCTATTATTTTATTATTATTATTAGCCTATTATTTTATTATTATTATTAGCCTATTATTTTATTATTATTAGCCTATTATTTTATTATTATTATTAGCCTATTATTTTATTATTATTAGCCTATTATTTTATTATTATTATTTTATTATTATTTTATTATTAGCCTATTATTTTATTATTATTATTATTATTTTATTATTATTATTATTATTATTATTATTATTATTATTATTATTATTATTATTTTATTATTATTTTTATTAGCCTATTATTTTATTAGTATTATTATTATTATTATTATTATTATTATTATTATTTTATTATTATTATTATTATTAGCCTATTATTTTATTATTATTATTATTAGCATATTATTTTATTATTATTAGCCTATTATTTTATTATTATTAGCCTATTATTTTATTATTATTATTATTAGCCTATTATTTTATTATTATTAGCCTATTATTTTATTATTATTAGCGTATTATTTTATTATTATCATTATTATTATTATTATTATTATTATTATTATTATTATTATTTTATTATTATTAGCCTATTATTTTATTATTATTATTTTATTATTATTATTATTATTATTTTATTATTATTATTAGCCTATTATTTTATTATTATTTTATTATTATTATTATTATTATTATTATTATTATTATTATTTTATTATTATTATTATTATTAGTCTATTATTTGATTATTATTATTATTATTAGCCTATTATTTTATTATTATTATCCTATTATTTTATTATTATTATTATTATTATTATTAGCCTATTATTTTATTATTATTATTAGCCTATTATTTTTTATTATTATTATTAGCCTATTATTTTATTACTATTATTATTAGCCTATTTTTTATTATTATTATTATTATTATTAGCCTATTATTTTATTACTATTATTATTAGCCTATTATTATTTTATTATTATTACTAGCCGTACCCGTGCGATTCGCTGCACTTGTTAGAAATAAATATTTCAATTATGTAATTACTTCATAATTTCATCTGTTGTTGTATGACGTTATGACTGAAATAGCTATGTTGTTAATCGTTTTTGTTGTAACATTAGGCAATAACTGGTCGATTATATAAGATCTTGCGCTAATTAATTAGTTACCCTAGCTCCCTCAAATACGTAATTAAGCAATATTTACTGTTATGTTACTGAATAATTAATACTTAATATTTGCCGCGTGTATATTTGTAAAATTATTCCATCTCTGACTTTCATTCTTTCATAAAAAAACGCAACACAAATCACACATCAAATTCCAGTACGGCACCTCCAAATAGCATTAAATTTAACTGCAGTACATATAGGCTAGCTAATTATCAGTTTCGACAATATATAAAGTTTTCTATGAGTAAGGCTCTGTTTAGTCCTACCTTATATGCATTTGTGCCCAGTCCTGGATTCACTCATGAGCTTCTGCAAAAGGAACTACACTTTCCAATGATGAAAGAATTATTTAAATATATATTTATTGATATATTTATTTCTACAACTCTTATTTGGTAATGTGTCGCCACCACATCTCTGTATTCGTGCTCCCCATTACCTTCTAATTACAATAAACTTTCATTAACGTGTGCAGTCATCTTGTTTTACCTCTGTTACTATAATACATACTCTCAATTTGCTTTCTAACCTCTCCCCTTAAAATTTTCCCTTCTTCCTAATGAACACCTCACCACTTTTATTGTTTACTTACTGTATATTTGAAGTACTTCCTATCGTCTAAAATATCCGTAATTGTGAACTAACTTTTACTAACACTATTTAATCACACTCATTCACTTTCATCTCTAATTTACAATCAGTTCTACCTTTCCTCACTTCTGTCATCACTCTTATCCCCTATTTCTCCATTAGACACTGAATCACATGTTTATTTTGTTAAACTGTTCCCTTTCACCCCGATAAATAATTATTTAAATATATTAAATAGTTTCCTGAGATTGCCTCATACAAACACACAAATACTCTCTGTTTATAATATAATAATATTTAGCATATTGTAAACACATATCATATCATCCATATATTAATCCGATTGTTGTCCAAGGACTCCAAGGCCGCCTTAAATAAATGCATAGTCATTTGTTTTATCTTTATTACTCGTATTTTAATCTGCCTGGCCGTGATATAAAAATCATTTATTATTTTAAAACAGATATATCTCGCCACATAGTATTCCATAATTTCTGCACGGAAATATTATGTACTTCGGTACATCATAGTAATATTAGCCCTATCAACATTTTGCATGGAATAAAACTTATCGGAAATAGTTTTTAAAGAAACTTTTGTTATGTAATATTTTTCATATAAATCAATAATAAGGGAGATATTTCGATTTATTTACTTAACATGCTCACCCATAAATTGAGAAATCTGCATTTGTCAGAGACTGCTGTGAGTTGGTTCGAATCCTACTTACGGGAAAGACAACAATGTGTTGTATCCGGGAATCGAAGCTCTTCCTGGCTTAACATAACATCAGGTATACCACAGGGTTCGGTACTCGGACCATTGTTGTTCACAATTTATGTCAATGATATTACATCTCGTGTAAGGCATTGTAACTATCACTTGTATGCTGACGACCTTCAATGCTACATCTCTTCCCGCTTAGATCGAATAAATGACGCTATAGATAAATTGAACGAAGACATTGACTCGATTGTGACATGGACAAAGAAATTCCATCTTAATATCAATCCTAGAAAGACACAGGCAATCATATTAGGACACAAACGGCAAACCGACGCTGTAAAACACCTCGACATTTCCCCCGTTAAAGTAAGTACAGTGCATATCCCTTTCAGTTCTTCAGTAAAAAATCTTCGCATTCACATGGATAATAATCTCAGCTGGGACATGCAAATCACAGAAACCTGCAGAAAAGTATATTCTATTATTCATGTGCTAAAAAGGATAAATGTTCATCTTCCTCTTGCTTAAAAAAGTCCCTTGTGCAGACCCTTGTATTTCCCTATTTTGACTATGCTGACATTTTACTGACTGACCTTTCCAGCGACAACAAAACGAAACTTCAACGTGCTCATAATTTGTGTGTACGTTTTGTAAGCAATGTTCGTAAATATGATCGTATTACCCCATCCCTGGAAGCAATAGGTTGGCTTAAACTAGATAAGAAAAGAAATTTACATTCACTTCTCCTTCTCTTCGAAATCTTGAACTCTTCTATTCCTTCGTACCTGTCGTCTCGCTTCACTTACCTTTCTTCCCACCACAATCTGAACACACGCTCGTCATGAAACAATACTAACAATACCATCCCATCGAACCTCCTCATACTCATCCTCTTTCACAATAGCCCTGCCAAGACTCTGGAATTCGTTACCTGCTGGCATCAGGGACTGTCGAAATAAAATTGAATTCAAATGCAAACTTACTAGGCACTTGGTCAGTAATTGAGACTCGTTCAGACATGGTTTCTTGTAAATAGTTCTCTTAATCTATCACAAAATATTTCAATATCCGGTAATTTCATCACTATAGCATTTTGTTATTGTAGGTTTAATTTGTAATTTAGTAAATTCAAAAATATTCTTTGTTCTTAATTTCTATGATAAAATGTCTAGCTTTCATTAATCAGGTATTCTTGTCGTACTTTAATTTTTATTGTAATTGTAATTGTAAATTTAATATTAATTGTAATCTTATTGTTCATGTTATAGTTGTAATCCCCTGGTAGAGGGGCAGAGAAGGCCTGACGGCCTTATCTCTACCAGGTTAAATAAATAAATACTAATACTAATACTAATGCCCCCTTATAATCCCCTTTTAAATAACGTATTTTGAATGCCATATAGCCTATAATCTACGTTACAACGAACTTAATTTATATTCCAATTTTCATGTAAATCGGTTCAGCCATTATCGCGTGAAAAGGTAACAAACATACAGACAGACAGACATACAAACAAAAATAAAAAAAAGCGATTTTTGGTTTCAGGATGATTAATTATACATGTTGACACCAATTATTTTTGGAAAATCAAAACTACCAGAAAAATATTGGTTACAGATTTATTATTATTATTATTATTATTATTATTATTATTATTATTATTATTATTATTATTATTATTATTATGGTTACAGCGGTAACACTCCGGTTTGTATTGAAGACTGTGGTTTCAAATCCCGTTCAGACCAATTTTATGTAAGCACTAGCTAGTTTTTTAATCCACTGATCTACGGACCTCTCATTTGGCATCAACAAATGTATAATTATCATATTATTGTACATAAAAATACACAAATTCACTGAGCGAGATTTGGGGTAACACTTTTCAATTACTGTTCCGTCGTTTATATCACATGGACACTTTTTTCGTATTGAGAAACTGTGTGAAACACCTGAATCAATTACTAACAGCAATACATCTAGTTCATTGTAAATGTGTATGGATACCAAGTCTGGTTAGATCACGTTACTGGCCGTCTTGGAACGTCTGCAGTCACTTGCTCGCTGCTATTTCAGGGGTTCTGGCGAATCGTCGAGATCCGGTCGCCGGGACTCCGTCACAACGTCGTCGGCCGTGACGCCCTCCACGCCCAAGCTGCACCACCACCACCATCACCATCACCACCACCACCACAGGCGGCGTGACTCCCGCACGGGGGAGCCCAAGTACTACCGGCAGGAGCAGCGGCCCTCCACCTCCAGCACCGCCTCCGACAGCGGCCCCAGCGTCAGCCTGCTGGTCACGCAACCCTCCATAGCAGGTGAGTGGAATCACCAGTCGAGAGGTGTACAGCTTGCTATCCTAGCCATTCGCTATTCTTTCCTGTATTTACCTTCTTCCTACTTATTTTTCCCTTGTTCTGCTTCTATTTCCCTTCTTCTGCTTCTATTTCCCTTGTTGCTATTTCTATTTCCCTTCTTCTCCTTCTATTTCCCTTGTTCCTATTTCTATTTCCCTTCTTCTTCTGCTTCTATTTCCCTTGTTGCTATTTCTATTTCCCTTCTTCTTCTGCTTCTATTTCCCTTGTTCCTATTTCTATTTCCTTCTTCTTCTCCTTCTATTTCCTTGTTGCTATTTCTATTTCCTTCTTCTTCTGCTTCTATTTCCTTGTTGCTATTTCTATTTCCTTCTTCTTCTGCTTCTATTTCCCTTGTTCCTATTTCTATTTCCCTTCTTCTTCTGCTTCTATTTCCCTTGTTCCTATTTCTATTTCCCTTCTTCTTCTGCTTCTATTTCCCTTGTTCCTATTTCTATTTCCCTTCTTCTTCTGCTTCTATTTCCTTGTTCCTATTTCTATTTCCTTCTTCTTCTGCTTCTATTTCCTTGTTCCTATTTCTATTTCCTTCTTCTTCTGCTTCTATTTTCCTTGTTCCTATTTCTATTTCCCTTCTTCTTCTGCTTCTATTTCCCTTGTTCCTATTTCTATTTCCCTTCTTCTGCTTCTATTTCCCTTGTTGCTATTTCTATTTCCCTTCTTCTTCTCCTTCTATTTCCCTTGTTGCTATTTCTATTTCCCTTCTTCTCCTTCTATTTCCCTTGTTCCTATTTCTATTTCCTTCTTCTCCTTCTATTTCCTTGTTCCTATTTCTATTTCCTTCTTCTGCTTCTATTTCCCTTGTTGCTATTTCTATTTCCCTTCTTCTGCTTCTATTTCCCTTGTTGCTATTTCTATTTCCCTTCTTCTTCTGCTTCTATTTCCCTTGTTGCTATTTCTATTTCCCTTCTTCTGCTTCTATTTCCCTTGTTCCTATTTCTATTTCCCTTCTTCTGCTTCTATTTCCCTTGTTGCTATTTCTATTTCCCTTCTTCTTCTCCTTCTATTTCCCTCGTTCCTATTTGTATTTCCCTTCTTCTCCTTCTATTTCCCTTGTTCCTATTTCTATTTCCTTCTTCTCCTTCTATTTCCCTTGTTCCTATTTCTATTTCCCTTCTTCTGCTTCTATTTCCTTGTTGCTATTTCTATTTCCCTTCTTCTGCTTCTATTTCCTTGTTGCTATTTCTATTTCCTTCTTCTCCTTCTATTTCCCTTGTTCCTATTTCTATTTCCCTTCTTCTCCTTCTATTTCCCTTGTTCCTATTTCTATTTCCCTTCTTCTCCTTCTATTTCCCTTGTTCCTATTTCTATTTCCCTTCTTCTGCTTCTATTTCCCTTGTTGCTATTTCTATTTCCTTCTTCTTCTCCTTCTATTTCCTTGTTGCTATTTCTATTTCCTTCTTCTGCTTCTATTTCCCTTGTTCCTATTTCTATTTCCCTTCTTCTGCTTCTATTTCCTTGTTGCTATTTCTATTTCCTTCTTCTTCTCCTTCTATTTCCCTCGTTCCTATTTGTATTTCCTTCTTCTCCTTCTATTTCCTTGTTCCTATTTCTATTTCCTTCTTCTCCTTCTATTTCCCTTGTTCCTATTTCTATTTCCTTCTTCTGCTTCTATTTCCTTGTTGCTATTTCTATTTCCTTCTTCTGCTTCTATTTCCTTGTTGCTATTTCTATTTCCTTCTTCTGCTTCTATTTCCCTTGTTCCTATTTCTATTTCCCTTCTTCTCCTTCTATTTCCCTTGTTGCTATTTCTATTTCCCTTCTTCTGCTTCTATTTCCCTTGTTCCTATTTCTATTTCCCTTCTGCTTCTATTTCCCTTGTTGCTATTTCTATTTCCCTTCTTCTTCTGCTTCTATTTCCCTTGTTCCTATTTCTATTTCCCTTCTTCTGCTTCTATTTCCCTTGTTGCTATTTCTATTTCCCTTCTTCTTCTCCTTCTATTTCCCTCGTTCCTATTTGTATTTCCCTTGTTGTACATGGACAGAATAGAGTACAACAGATCAGAGAAAATAGAAACCTACTCGATGGGTAAGAATACTTGTTGGAAGAGCGGAGCTGTGCTGGTAGGATATCAACATAACTCACAAAGTGGATGTGCGCGCCACAATCTATAAGCTTTTAGACTTATAATAACAAGAAGAAAAATGGAAGAAATGAAGAAAGATTATAATTTGAAATATCTTACCTGGTATTTAAATGAACACATGACTATTTAAAACAATTTTAGGATCTAAAACCCCATAAAATTATAAAACCATATATAGTTTCAAGTTAAACTATAAATTTTAAGGCCAGAACCGAAAATTTCATGTTTTTGTTGTCTATACTACCTGATCCCTTAAGAAATGTAGAAACATAATTGAATCAGAAACCAAACAGTAATTAATCTATTAAATCTACTGAAAGTTTCTCATATAAATTATTTGAAACCAAGGGATGACAAAAATTTACAAATATGAATTGAGAATAAAAATGTTGAACTACCAGAAATTATACATAAGAAGGCAAGAGAAATGCAAACACAATTTGACAGATGTTATTAATTCTTTATGAAAAATCACTCCAAATGCCAAGAGATTACTGTACTTCTCGAAAACTGCTTCAATTCTGATATAAAACTCAAATGTCAATATGGATTAATTCAAAAAGTCACAGAATTCAAAGCAGGATACCAAATTATTAATACACCAAAGTCCTTACTTCAATAACGGAACCCAACGCTTGGAAGTGACATCGATTACACCTTAGATCTGACAGAAATTCTACCGAAGAAAGAAACAGCTAATGACAAACTAGGATCCTTAGTCCTAGAAATAATCCATAATAACTATCCAGAAGTAGATTGGTTTATTCTTCCAAATATTTCAAACAAAATATTTAGTACGATTTCGCTTATTTTTGCTTCCTTTTCGAGATAAAAATGGTTTTATATTAAATATTTCGTAGCGTGTTTTCGGAAAGCCATTGATTTAATTGCCAATATGCTCAGTCAATTTAAGAGAGCAGTGTATTATGATAATAAATTATTGAAAGAATTTCAGTTTTGTGCTCTAAATGTGCAGAAATTTTTTCGGAACAAATTAAATTTTGTAAAATTCCTTTTCCGAACGAAAAAGTTATATTTCTAACATAACTAAAATTAATGACTCTACAATGGATTCCTGGGTATAGCAACATATATGGCATCGAACAAGCTGATATTCTGCCCAAAAAAGGTTCTCTAGTATCCCAAACTTCACCACAACGAACATCCTTTCAGTCCAGCAAAATTTACATAAATAAGGTTATTCAAAATGCCCATATAGACGAACTGGAAAAAAAATCGCAAGGAAACCCTAGTGGAAAGACATTCTTTTAGTACCCAATAAGCCACGAAAGGAGCAGGGTTGCCAAATTCTCTTATCAGAAATCCAAGACAAATGATAATGCTCCGTTCCTACCTTAACGTGACTACACATTTCAATTAATTCAGTTTGTAATATAACTATGTTTCAACTAGAATATAGGGCCTGAAGTTTTAATTTTGTTACATTTTTGCTAGATTTTGAAATTTACTTTGAATTATTGATAAAGTCTGAAATAATAATAATAATAATAATAATAATAATAATAATAATAATAATAATAATAATGTTTTATTCTTGCTGGCAGAGTTAAGGCCATAAGGCCTTCTCTTCCACTCAACCAGCCTTAATCAATACAATACATATTTAGATTACGAATATTTACACTACACTTAAAAGGTTCTCCAGCAATATTCTTCAGTTTTAACGACTAGTAGACTACATATTTATTTAAATTTAGATAAACCTATAAGGTAAAGTAGTAACTTAATTTGTGAGCTAATTTAATTCAATCAATTATAATTAATTTGAGATTTGAGATAGCTAGTAAAATAATGCAATATTACAGCCTCATCTATACATAAAAATGCATGATACAGTGTTAAATCCTATGAATAACAAATCAACTTCCAAAGAGATTGAAGAATAAAGAAACTGTACAATACCTAATAGATACTATAGTATTATCTGTAGTAATCTCAGACCTCGAGTGACATTTATTAGGACTATTTCGTGAGTAAAATAAAAATATAAATAATATATCCCTAAAATTCGCTCACAAAATGCTAATAATTGTATTTATATGAATACTTACCTCTTTTGACATTGTGAAGTCGAAATAGGTAAATATCGATTATTGCAAAAAGAAATTAGATGTTCAGTAATGCCAATTGAGAAAAGCGAAATACAGGTTTAAGGGGAGAGGATGGTATTTTTTGGTGAAAAATGAGTAAATTTTCAAAAAAAAAAATCTTTAAAACACTGTGTGATATGTGTGGAATGAATTGCATAATATTTTGTAGGTATTTGTGCCCTTATCGGATGTTAAAACGTCATTTTTAAACTTCCTGCGCTATGGATTTTTAAATCACACGGCCGATTTTATCGGTTTCCAGTAACTTCACTTTTTTTGCTACATTGCCAGACAAAAATGGATATAATTTCTGAACTATTAAAGATACATGCATGAAATTTAGAACACACATTCTTTAGACTATTAGGAAACTTTTCTCTGTAACAGAATTTTGTTAATTGATTTCATTTTAAAAATACGTCCGTTTGTTTGCAAGAAAGGAAATCAGAAAATTGTTATTAAGTTTTAATTGTTTATTTTACAAACGTAGGGACTAATATCAAAATTCTGTTACAGACAGTTTGTAGAACATGCTTTTGCAAATACATTGCAAAAACTGTTTGAATCTATCTTTAAAAACGGTTTAGATATATCGGTTTTAGTACAATCCTGCATCGGGTATATTTTCTTCAAATTTCGGCCCCCAAATAATTTTTTTTTTATATTTTTATTTGGTTGAATTGCCACAGCTATGAGCTCTCTACATACAAAAATTAATATTTTACACCAAATAGGGAAAAAGTTTAAAAAAATACCGTCCTCTCCCCTTAACAATGTTAATTACATGTACTTCTCTTTTCTCTTGTTATTACAACAGAAGTTATATTTTCATTGTCTGGTGAAATAATAATTGAAATTAAAATTTTTATAATATAATTACAAATAACCTGATTAATACATTACTTAAATTAACAATTATTCAAAGCGCAGTAATCAAATCTGAATGGAGTGTCATTTCTTTAGATACAATGGACATGGAATTAGAAGATGAAGATGTAGATGTGGAAGTAGGATTTCGCATTTCGTTTAGTACTTCATCGATACATTAATGGATTCATGTTCATAGATTTACGGGGAAAAAGTTGACGACACTGACTAAACAAAAGAACGACCATGTGATAAATTGATAGTGATAAATCGAGTTGCAAAAATTATCGCGATGTATGACTGTGATTGGTTGAAATTCAAAATTTCATTACACTTCATTGATCCAAAATTAAATGACGTCATATAAACGAAATAGTCATTTTTATCTCAATACAACCCGATAGGAGGTACCATGTGGTGTTGTCGACGTTAAACATAGGTTGGACAGGGTCTTGGAAAAGTGAATAAGGAATTTTGAAAATTTTATGGAAATGAGCAGAAATGTGTTTTTCCAATCTTTTTGACATTCCGGGACAAATACAACTCCAACCAGGACAAAGGATACACCATTAAAATCCAGAACAATCCTGGGAAATCCACGACTTCTCGCAACCATGGAAACGAGGCAGTTACCAAAATTCGTTAGACAACTGGACATGACTGCCTGGCACAACAGCTGCAGCTTTTCGACATCTTACGTGACCCATTTTGCAAGCTGTGTGACCCCAAAAGAAATGAACATTGTCCTGCTCTATCGAAGTTGAGCTAAAGCGACCGTTACTGGGAACCTCCTGAGTCTATTGTAGTTCATTTTGTTGTCGCGTTTCCTGTTTTTTTTATTGTGTTTATAATAATATGGTTGCATTTATGCCAAGGTATGTTCACCTCTGTATCTGTCATTCTAAAATAAATATTCAGTTTTTCCTAACAGTTTCACCAAGCTACAGACACCCAAATATGTCATTAAAAACGACGTAAACAAATAACTTAAAACTTACTTACTTACTTACTTACTTACTTACTTACTTACTTACTTACCTACCGGCTTTTAAAGAACCCGGAGGTTCATTGCCGCCCTCACATAAGCCCGCCATTGGTCCCTATACTGAGCAAGATTAATCCAGTCTCTATCATCACATCCCACCTTCCTCAAATCCATTTTAATATTATCCTCCCATCTACGTCTCGGCCTCCCTAAAGGTATTTTTCCCTCCGGCCTCCCAACTAACACTCTATATGCCTTTCTAGATTCGCCCATACATGCTACGTGCCCTGCCCATCTCAAACGTCTGGATTTTATGTTCCTAATTATGTCAGGTGAAGAATACAATGCGTGCAGTTCTGCGTTGTGTAACTTTCTCCATTCTCCTGTAACTGCATGCCTCTTAGCCCCAAATATTTTCCTAAACACCTTATTCTCAAACACCCTTAATTTCTGTTCCTCTCTCAAAGTAAGAGTCCAAGTTTGAAACAACAAGAACAACCGGTAATATAACTGTTTTATAAATTCTAACTTTCAGATTTTTGGACAGCAGACTGGATGATAAAAGCTTCTCAACCGAATAATAACAGGCATTTCCCGTATTTATTCTGTGTTTAATTTCCTCCCGAGTATCACTGGACTGGATTTTTTCCCCCGCTACAGATGTGAACTTTACAGCAGTACGACATACCGAGGATTGGCGTACCCAGTAGAATGTGCGGTTGTAGCAGCTGTGCTGGATATGTTGCAGGATTCTCGGGAGGGGCGCCCACCACGGAGCCCCTGCAGCAACTGCCCCCGCCTACTATCATCACGTCCTCCACGACACCGCCCGCCACGTCTCCTAGCAACGCTGCGGTGCCTGCCCTCGTGCCAACGACCACCACGGCGTCTGCGTCACCCCCCGCCAGCAACGCCACCACCACGGCCCCCACCACCACCACCGCCAGCACCCCCGTCACGTCCACCCACCCCATGCTGGCCACCCGGCGGGACTCCACCACGCAGGTACGACAAGTGAAAACTGGAAGTGTACTGATGGTGCTAAACGTTTATACAGGGTGATTCACAGTATTCACCGTCCCTTACTGAGCTTCTTTCCGAAGACATTCTGAGCAAAAAATGTCATACAAACATTTGTCCTAATCTCAATATTTTCAGAGTTGCACTAATTTGAAATTGTTTGTAAAATACTTTATTCTTTACTTTTAAGGATAAAAGAATATTACAAATAAAGAATGAACTATTCAGGAGTATCATTTCTTTAATTAGCTAATATTCTGAAGCTAAAAATGTGTTTTGAATCCCATAGTTGCTTCGTAAAGAATTTTTTTGTCGGTTTTTAACTATAAAATTACATTTTCTTAGGCATTTATCACAACAATTGTTACAAATCAAGCCACTCTTCTAAATTGAAGGGTTCAGAGTCAAAGGCGACTAACCCACAATTACAAAATGAGTAAATAAGAGTTGATATTAAGAGGATCCTGACAAAAATGATTGGTTGGTTTCACAATTTATTTTAAATGATCTACATTGAATAAACACAAAAAAATCATGAATCCATAACACCAACGTATAGTTTTGAAAAAAAAAAAAAAGCTTAATAATGGAAAATACAAAGTTGTGGGTTGGTCGCCTTTGGCTCTGAGCCCTTCAATTCTTCAAGACTGTACTTTATGCATAATTCAACTGTAAAGAATCAAGTTCCTAAAGTCGTATGATTTTTAACAATTGTTGTGATAAGTGCGTAAGAATGATGTAATTTTTAGTTAAAAATTGAAAAACAAAATCTGTACAAAGCAATTAACAACACATTTTTATCTTCAGAACACTAGTCAATTAAAGAAATGATACTTTTGAATAGTTTATTTTCTATTTGTAATATTTTTTATCCTTGAAAGTAAACAAAAAAGGTATTTTACTAACAAATTCAAATTAGTGTAACTCTGAAAATAATGAGATTAGGACAAATGTTTGTATGAAATTTTTTGCTCAGAATAAGCTTCGTAACTGACGGTAAATTCTCGTGAATCATCCTGTATATTCTCTATTGAATAATAGGGGTGACAAAAGGTAATTTATTGGTTCCCTAGTAGATAATTCTGATAAAATTAGGTAAAACTATTATATTTAAGTGTGAAATTTTCGTATTTAATATCTTTGGCTCCTTCCGTTTATGTTCCGTTGATAGAGAGTTTTCGCACACTCCATACGTTAAATGCGGAAAAAGTAATTTTGAAGTCTTTATTTATAACCATAAAGTACTGCGTTCAATGGCTGCGTAAACTTGTATCTTTGTTTAGTCAAATGGCTATGATAGTAAATATAGGACTAATTGTCCACACCTGTGGAGTAACGGTTAGCGTGTCTGGCCGCGAAACCAGGTGGCCCGGGTTCGAATTCCGGTCGGGGCAAGTTACCTGATTGAGGTTTCTCCGGGGTTTTCCCTCAACCCAACATGAGCAAATGCTGGGTACCTTTCGGTGCTGGACCCCGGACTCATTTCACCGGCATTATCACCTTCATTTCATTCAGACGCTAAATAACCTAGATGTTGATACAGCGTCGTAAAATAACCCAATAAAATAAAAAATAAGACTAATTAAATATGTCCCTGAATTGTTTCCCTTTCCCCTGAAACGTGAATTACAGTTTTGTTGGTTACATCCTTATTCCGGGAGGTCTTCAATTGTATTTTGTCCTAACAAAGTCGCAAAGATTACAACGTGTTCATAATTCTTGTGTTCGCTTCGTCTGCGATGTCCGTCGCGCTGACCACATTACCCCATCCTTCCAAACTCTAAACTGGCTACGGTTTAACGAACGTAGAAATGTTCATTCCCTTGTTCTCCTTTTCCAAGTCCTTCACACCTCTACACCTACCTACCTTGCCTCCCGTTTCAGTTACCTGTCATCATATCATAATCTCTTCACACGCACGCAAAATAGCCGCATACTAGCCATACCAACACATAAGACATCATCGTATTCATCATCATACACAATCTCGCTCTCGCGCTTGTGGAATACCCTACCCAGTGACATCAGAGACTGTCGGAATTTAGTAGCGTTCAAAAGCAAACTTATTAAGCATTTTCTTACTGCGTGGAGTAGGCTAGGTTTAATTTGTACTTAATCAATAAAAGAAATGCTTCTCTCTTCTTAACTTTTACAATAAACTGTCTAGCTTTTATTAATCAATTAGGGCCGTATTCATAGACATTCTTAGCGCGGGCTTCCGGTGGATGATCAACGAACTAACGTTTTTCGTATTCATAAACCAGTGTCAGCGATATGATATGATATGATATGAATCCTGTTTAGCACGCTCGTAGCGCGGGCTAGCTAAATGTTTATGAATAGCACCCTTAGGGCCGATTCTATAAACCATTTAATCTTAGATCAGAGGTTAAATTGATCCTCGTTCTAGCTAAACTTGGAATTTTGTGTTGTATAAAGTCTAATCTGAGATTAATTTTTCTTAAACTAAAGTCAACTTTGACTGAAGAAATTTCTCCCATTAAGTTAGATGATCCAAGTTCAGTTACTTCTTTTCTGTTTGATGTATACGAGTGACAGATTGTCCAAGAAGGTTAACCATTATTATTAATTATCTGGTATTATTATATATATATATATATATATATATATATATATATATATATATATATATATTTCAGTTTCTTGCCTTAATACACAAACATTCTTATATTTTATAAGGCTCTATCGTGTTCAGCAGTAACAAATAACATAACCTATAATTATATTATGTTTATAACAACCATTAGGCCTAATTATTAATGGATATGATAGGCACATTCATAAATGTTCAATTAACTGTATTACTAAACGAAAATTGTCGTTTTATAAAGCTTTATTATGTTTAGCAGTATCAAACACCATAACATGATAACAACTTGGAGAACAGTCAATCTTTTTCTTATTGTCCGCCATTATTTACAACGCACAACACAAACCAGTGTCACCAACAGAGTGTGCAGAAAGTCGCCAAAAAGCAGTTAGAAAGTCGCTAGATTTCTTATTATCAACAAATAAAGATTAAATTTTGTCACTATGGGGTGCTAAAAAGGTCGCCAAACCCCTATTTAAGCAATATAAAAGCTAAAAGAAATTGTGAACGAAAAAGAGTTAAAGTCGCTAAATTGGCTACACTGAACAAACCTGTACAACATAGCCCGCGCATCACATACTTCACCTGTTTATGCGATGTTGCCAAATCCTTTTCACGTGAACTTAGATTGCATTTGAACCAAGGTAATTTGATTGCAGAAAAGTTTTATACAATAGAAGAAGTGTCTGAACTCGGTTCACTTTCCGATCTTCGATCAAAGTTGATCTTTAGTCAGGGAGTTTTATACAATTGGGCCTTAATCTTTTAGTACTTTGATTTTTATTGTATCTGTAAATTTAACATTAATTGTAATTATAATTGTAATTGTATTCTTAATATTGTAGTTGTAATCCCCTGGTAGAAGAAAAGGCCTGATGGCCTTATCTGTACCAGGTTAAATAAATAAATAAATAAATAAATAAATAAATAAACAGCCTGCTGGTTAAAATCGGATTTGAATAAATGTGCATATCATAAAACAGAAAGGGAGGGTTCGAAATTGTATGTAGAAGTAGAAATAGACACTAAACGTAGCATTGAGAAACAAAATAAAATAATAAAATATAGAACGAATATGGCGTACAGGATGTATAGCCAGTTACGTGACGGAATATGGAAAGCGAATTCATGCCAAGAGAAATGAGATTGGTCAAGTCGATGATAGCATGTGGAAAGGGCTGAGAGAAAAAACAGACGGTAAATGTAAGCAGTAAAAATGTAGTGGGGGAAATGAGAGATCCAATGAAGAATGGAAAACTGGGGAAAGTCCAGGATGGAGAAACAAGACGAGGAAATTAAGGCAGACTGGTCGATACAGAATGGGATGACGTGTGCATAGTTGTACTGAGGGGAAGACAGATGAATGTCTGCTTCGCAAAAGACCGATGAGGACTTCTTACAGATTGGAATACGAAAGTTGTGACACATATTCTTTTGCTAACATTTTCTGGGAGAAAATTAACTCCGTACGTACATGAAATTATTGGGGATCATCAGTGCGGTTTTAGGCGTAATAGATCGACTACTGATCAGATATTTTTTTGTATTAGACAGATATTGGACAAAAATTGAGTATAAGGGTACAGTACATCAGTTATTCATAGATTTCAAAAAGGCGTATGACTCGGTTAAGAGATAAGTTTTATATGATGTTCTTGTTGACTTTCGTATTCCCAAGAAACTACTTCGATTAATTAAAATGTGTCTTAGTGAAACGTACAGCAGAGTCCGTATAGGTCAGTTTCTGTCAGATACGTTTCCAATTCACTGTGGGCTAAAGCAAGGAGATGCACTATCACCTTTACTTTTTAACTTTGTTGTAGAGTATGCCATTAGGAGAGTCCAGGATAACAGAGAGGGTTTGGAATTGAACGGGTTACATCAGCTGCTTGTCTATGCGGATGACGTGAATATGTTAGGAGAAAATCCACAAACGATTAGGGAAAATACGGGAATTTTACTGAAGCAAGTAAAGAGATAGGTTTGGAAGTAAATCCCGAAAAGACAAAGTATATGATTATGTCTCGTGACGAGAATATTGTACGAAATGGAAATATAAAAATTGGAGATTTATCTTTTGAAGAGGTGGAGAAGTTCAAATATCTTGGAGCAACAGTAACAAATATAAATGATACTCGGGAGGAAATTAAACACAGAATAAATATGGGAAATGCCTGTTATTATTCGGTTGAGAAGCTTTTATCATCCAGTCTGCTGTCAAAAAATCTGAAAGTTGGAATTTATAAAACAGTTATATTACCGGTTGTTCTGTATGGTTGTGAAACTTGGACTCTCACTTTGAGAGAGGAACAGAGATTAAGGGTGTTTGACAATAAGGTGCTTAGGAAAATATTTGGAGGTAAGAGTGATGAAGTTACAGGAGAATGGAGAAAGTTACACAACGCAGAACTGCACGCATTGTATTCTTCACCTGACATAATTAGGAACATTAAATCCAGACGTTGGAGATGGGCAGGGCATGTAGCACGTATGGGTGAATTCAGAAATGCATATAGAGTGTTAGTTGGGAGGCCGGAGGGAAAAAGACCTTTGAGGAGGCCGTGACGTAGGTGGGAGGATAATATTAAAATGGATTTGAGGGAGGTGGGATATGATGATAGAGACTGGATTAATCTTGCACAGAATAGGGACCGATGGCGTGCTTACGTGAGGGCGGCAATGAACCTGCGGATTCCTTTAAAGCCATAAGTATTAGTAAGTGCCACTTTCTGGACAGGACAATCATATATGTGTAACATACATTTTTGTCTGCAGAATGAAGTTATTTGCTTTTGTATGATTCCCCATCCAGTTCTTAATCTGTAAATTCCTAATTGCCACTAGACTAAACCCATCCGTTCTTCCCTGGAGTTAACTCCTTTATATTCTTTTTTATACCCATAGGATTTTAATTTCTCTGTATTATAGTCCGCGTCAACGTTTTTGGCGTGTGAAATAAGTAATGGAAACGTTAAGTTCTAATGTTTTATATTTGCCGCAGTCAGTCTGACAACTGTGTTTGGAAAACGGGTGATGTGACGTGTATAGGAAGTGGTACAAATCTCAGATGCATTAGCAACATGCTCACAAACTGGGTACTATATATCTAGGACACACGCCAAAAAAGATGGTGCCAGCTATACCATGTCTAGCTCTTCTTACAGTTATAATTTCACATAATAAATTTATATTAATTAATCAGGCTTCTTGCCATATGCAATTTAGACCAGTTACGCTACTCTAGTACTTGGTAATGACAGACAGGCTTTATAAATGCAGCCAGACTGCTGTTGCAACTAGAAGTCCTGGCTTCGTGTCCGCAGGTGTACTACAAGGGCGGCGCGACTCACGAACCCACGCGTCGCCCGAGCGGCGCCCTAGCGCCAAGGAGCCCTCGCCCAGCAAGTTCCCTCGCCTGCCCCGGCAGTCCACCGCCATAGACGAGAGCGGCCCCGGGCCCTGGGGGCGGCGCGGCTCGCAGCCCACGCTGTCCCCGGACTTGCCGGCCACGGGCGCCGCCTCCGAGGACGGCTCGGGGCGCAAGGCGCGGCGCGACTCGCTGTCCCCCGACTCGGCCAGCTACACCCGGGGGCGGCGGGACTCCCGGACGCATCTATCGCCCGACCGCAGCGGGGACAGGGACGCCTCGCCCGTGGGCCGGGGGCGGCGCGGCCGCCTCAGGAGGCAGTCCACCTCCATCACGGGCCGCGGCGTGCCGCCCCGCTCGCCGGACTCCTCGTCCACGTGCTCGTCACGTGACCCGTCGCCGTGCAACAGGGCGCCGCCCGCGCCCGTGAGCCACGCGCCAGCGATCCGGCGCCAGTCCACCACGGAGGAGATCCTGATCGCGCGTGGCTTCCGCCGGCAGTCCACCACGGAGGAGATGATCCGCTGCAGGAACTTCCGGCGCCAGTCGTCGCAGAGCGAGGACCTGTCCAGGTCCAGGGGCAGGCGGGACTCCTCGGCGCAGATTATCGACGGCACCTTCGCCACGATGACAGTGGAGACCACCAGCACCTTCTTCGACACAAGTACGCAAACAGGTCAGTCCTGTCCTGCTCTCGGTCCTGTGACGATACCTGCCGTGCCCAGGTCGGTGCTGTATGTCGACCTGGAGCACACTGCAACTAAATTCCGTCCAACCCAACTTAGCTACAGAGGTGCATTCGTTATCTTTGACAGCCCCCAGTACAGTCGTTGTGTTGATAGACGCAGTTCCAAAATACCCTTGCTTCATTAATTCGTCCCGATACTTTGTAGACAATGGAAAGTGTTTAAACATATTATTTTTTTTGTTAGTCTAGACTGAAGTACAACTGAGCATATTCTAACCGTACCAGATCAGGACTGTATGTTGTTTTAGAAAAAAGTTCCATCTGTTTTGTCACAGAGGTGCATTCGTTATCTTTGACAGCCCCCAGTACAGTCAGAGACCATTCTCTATAAAATCCTTGTGTTGATAGACGTAGTTCCAAAATACCCTTGCTTCATTAATACGTCTCGATACTTTATAGGCAACAATGGAAAGTGTTAAAGCATATTATTTTTTGTTAGTCTAGACTTAAGTACAACCGAGCATATTCTAGCCGTACCAGATCAGGACTGTATGTTGTTTTAGTGAAAAGTTCCATCTATTTTGTCACAGAGATGCATTCGTTATCTGAAATAATTTCGAGGAGGAGCGCCAAATATTCTAGTCTGGAGACAAGCGTAAAATCGTTCTCTACTTCTTTAAGAAACCGTTATGTTGACTCTCGTATTTTGCGATCTTTTTGCGTTATAAATCTGTGACAGTACATTGTAGGGTACGATAAAAGCGTCTTCAACATATTTGTTTCTAGTCTAGTCTTTTGTGCAACCCAGCGTATTTTACCTGAGAGACCAGATCCGGACTGTATGGTCCTTGAGGGAGAATTTCCACACGATCTGCTACAGAGGTATACTGAAGTTGTTGCAGATAGGACAAGATATAAAAATATGCCAGTCGGAAGACAAAGTAAAAGCTTTTTGTACATATCTACGAACTCAATATGCTTATGGGCATTTTTTTTTTTTTTTTTTTTTTAGCAGTTCCAGAATGTCCTTGCTTAAATACGTCCCGATACATTGTACGCAAGAATAAAAAGTATTTTGACTAGAGTTGCGGTCTTTTAGGGTACTGGTCCGGCAGTTTTGGTACAGTTCCAATACTAATTATACTTTGTATCGGTACAATACTAATAGTGTTCGATTATTAATTGCCATTGTTAGAGTGTTTTTTTTTCATTTTCAGGTATATAATTTGATTTATTAGTAACTTTGAAAGCCCCCAGTACCAGGTTTTCCTTTTGCTTCTATTTTTAATTAAACTAGTTATTAAATTTTCGGAAATCTTGAAACCTAACTATACACAACCAAAACGAATTGTCTTTACTAAGCTTTCCTCGCCCATAAAGATGAATCTTTACTTAACGTCAATTACATGAATTAATGAACTCAGCCAAATGCCTGCCAGGGTTAACTCAATTTAAAACAGTTGTAAATCTGGCACCGAAAAGAAAACATATCATCATGTGCCTGACGTTAAACTGTTGTTTTAAATTTATTTATTTTTATTTATTTATTTATTTATTTATTTATTTATCTATTTTATTTATTTATTCTGGTGAATTAAGGCCATTAGGCATTCTCTTCCACACCGCCAGAAATACAAATAAAGTAATAGAAAAATCAAACTATAAATCAAATAAAACCCAACGAAAATATAATTCCGTCTCCTCTTTCTGATCAGTTTCATCATCGAATCAATATTATACATATATAATTTAATTTATATTGGAAGATTTTTTTACCTCTTGACCGCTGTACACCCACTTATATCATACCCAGTTTTTTTATATAACGTGAAATTATATGTCATAAATTCATAACATATTATATTAATTCTAATTTTACACACAGAATACAGATACAATATTCTTTAAGTCATTTTTAACATAAAGACTAATATTCTGAGAAACGTATAGGTCTACCGGTATTTTAGAAATTAAGAGATTTTTATTTCCACAACGCTTAACATATTACATTTTCAACGTGAACAACAATATTTTGAGAATAATACAATGTTATTTTCAGTGGGCTTATGTACATTCACATACTACATTAGTAACATGACAAAAGTATCATTGAATTGCTTATTGATATGTGTAAAATCTTTTTTTTTTTCACTTCTTTGAATAAAATATAGTTGAGGATGTGCAAAACACGCATTTTTAAGTTAATGTCTGCAACTTTGAGCGACTGTCCTTGAGCGTCATTTTTATGGCCATTACAAATGCTAGTGGCATTGAAATTGCAGTTGAATGAGTATCCTGCAATATGGAATAAAAACATCTCCTTTTATTTTTGCAGTTAATATTATCAATTCTATTACGTTTCGTATGAGTTTTTCACACCAATTCTCATTCGTGCATAATTTTGTGGGTCAATATTTCGCAATAGTACTATTGGTTAAATATTAAGTAAATTATGTGGCAGCAATCCTTGTAGTTTCAAAGAGAATTCAGTTGTATAAAACAGTTTGCTTTCTACAAAACTGCATCGAGGAATTCATAATACGGTCCTGGACTGCGTAAAGATACTTATTGCATGAATTATCTAGTTTTAGCCTTCATGATCTGTAACAACAATGTAATTTAATTTCGTGTAAAATTTCCAAGGCCTCGTGAAAGTCTATGTTGAATACAACAGACAATAATAAAGAACAATTGACTGTAGAAGATTTTGTATTTTAATATTACGCATGAAGATTTGATCTATTTATTTTTATTTTTTATAATTTTAATTAATTTAACTTCCAATACAATTTTAATGTAGACTATGTTTTTCTCCTGGTTATGAAGGTTAAATTTGCAAACTTTGCACATATCGGTCAAAGCGTGTAGATTTTATTTTACATTTTCAGGACATATACAAACATACCCACATTCAATTTTATATATTAAGATGTCGAAATTAAGTTCATTATAATTTTTTATTTTAGTCAAATTTATTTACTTACAATTTTGAATCAATAACTTAAGTGTTCAGTTTTCACTGCATTATGGCAAAGACACCCAATATTTGCATTTGGCTTCCTTATTGTTGATGGTTTTTGTATCGTCCAGTTTCAGACATAGCCCAGGACGAATTCTGAAAACTTTTATTTGAACACTGAGGTGCTCCAGCCTACAGAAATCATCATATAGATCTCACTGAGTGAAAGTAGCTTCTAGATCTTCATGCTCAGACGAGAATCGAAGAGATATCATGAATCAGGAGTGCTGACTGTTGACAAATCGCGTTCTCGAATGTTACCTGGTTGAGGTTTTTTCCGGGGTTTTCCCTCAACCAATACGAGCAAATGCTGGGTAACTTTCGGTGCTGGACCCCGGTCTCATTTCACCGGCATTATCACCTTCATTTCATTCAGACGCTAAATAACCTAGATGTTGATACAGCGTCGTAAAATAACCCAATAAAATAAATGAAGTCGCGTGTTTTATAATCTGCTTGTTATATCGTCATTTTAATAGCATCGGTATATAACATCGCCTCTTGTTTATGCAACTACCAGTGCCTTGGTGTATCAGGCGTTAGATTGTATTGTGCATTGCCATTTCGTGTTCTGTGGTTGTCTGTCACAGCTTTTATAAACCGGGTGTATGTACTCTAAGGGTACAAATCCGGGCTGTATGGTGTTTGAGAGAAAGGTTTCATTTTCATTCTGCTATAGATGTGTATTCTTTATTTCGAATATTTTCAAGTAGGAACGATACAGTGAAACCTGTTCAAATGGGAACCTTAATAATCCGGAATCCTGTCTATTTCGGAACAATTTATTGGTCCCGGCAAAATTTGTATGTATTATGTGTAATTTTTCCTGAATAAAACGGAAACTGTCCAACGCGGAAACGGAAACTGTCTGTTACTGTTCAAAACGGAAACAATATTTTGGACACACTATATTTTGTAACTATATTTTGAAACAGCGAGTAATTTCAAGGAATATACGAAATATTTAGGTCACTAAGATAAAAACAAGTTTTCTTTGCAAAATTCTAGAGGGTACGAGGGTGTGTTGGCCTGTCGGTAATAAATTTTTTTACCCTGTTGACCAGGCAGATGAGTCCCTTCAAAGATTTCCAATGCTTCACACCCGTATACTGTCGTAGCTAAACAGAACGCAAGTGTAGTGATTTCCAGGTAAAAAAAAAGTTGCATAAAATGTGGCATTAACATCAAGTGATGAAGTAAAAGTTATCGAGATAAAGGAAAATTAGAAACAAAGTCTATGTGAATTAATAAAGAAGTTCAGTTGTGGAAAACTCAGGTATGACACTTTAAAAATTAAAGATCATAATGAGTGAGTGGCTTGCGGCCAATATTGGTGACACAAAAGGAACTAGAAAGCAACTGTTTATGTGAAAATAAATGAACTGTTGTGAGAGTGGGTTCTTCATGACGTTTCAAAGAACAAGCCAATTTCTGGATCTATTCTGCAAAGCAAGCTATTGAACTGGGAAGGAAATTAAATAAACCAGAATTCAAGGCTTCTAATAGATGACTCCTAGTCCAATTAATTAATAATGTGCAGTGATATGCAGTACAGTATTAGAGTATAGTGTTAGATATTAAATAGAATGAGATTAGTAAACTTTAGTAATGTTTAATGACTAATGAGTGAGTCACGATAATATTTATACAGAAAATGAGATTTTAATCAAGATGATTCACCAACGTAATGAGCGACAGAAAGCTGATTTAATGTGATGAGTGTTAAACGGAATTGTTTGTACTTCTTGCAATTTGCGGCATGCCATTTTGTTTTTCATGTATATGAATGACAAAATATTCCATTTTAATGTCACACGTGAATAATACGGAAACCTGTCCACAACGGAAAAATATTAGGACCACGTCACTTCTGTCTTGAATGGGTTTCACTGTATATATAAAAATATCCTAGTCAGGAGACACATGTAGAACCATTCTCTACTTTTCTACGAAATCTTTATATTGGTCGAAATATTGTACGACATTTTCAAAATGTGTTTGCTTTATAAATCCGTCCCGATATATTGCAGGCACCAATGATAAGTATTTGAGCATGTCTGTGAATAGTGTAATCCTTCGTGTAACCTGAACCGAGCTGTGTGATGTTGGAGAGACAATTGCCAACCTTCCGAGGGCTGCCATAGAAGTGTATCCTGTCTATAAGAATCACAAAGTACAAGAATAGTACTGTAATCGCCTGGAATACTTACTTACTCACTCACTCACTCACTCACTTACTTACTGGCTTTTAAGGAACCCGGAGGTTCATTGCCGCCCTCACATAAGCCCGCCATTGGTCCCTATCCTGAGCAAGATCAATCCATTCTCTACCATCATATCCCACCTCCCTCAAATCCATTTTAATATTATCTTCCCATCTACGTCTCGGACTCCCTAAAGGTCTTTTTCCCTCCGGCCTCCCAACTAACACTCTATATGCATTTCTGGATTCGCCCATATGTGCTACATGCCCTGCCCATCTCAAATGTCTGGATTTAATGTTCGTAATTATGTCAGGTGAAGAATACAATGCGTGCAGTTCTGTGTTGTGTAACTTTCTCCATTCTCCTGTAACTTCATCCCTCTTAGCCCCAAATATTTTTCCAAGCACGTTATTCTCAAACACCCTTAACCTATGTTCCTCTCTCAAAGTGAGAGTTAAAGTTTCAAAACCATAAAAAAATACCGGTAATATAACTGTTTTATAAATTTTAACTTTCAGATTTTTTCACAGCAGATTGAATGATAAAAGCTTCTCAACCGAATAATAACAGGCATTTTCATTATTTATTCTGTGTTTAATTTCCTCCCGAGTGTCATTTATATTTGTTACTGTTGCTCCCAGATATTTGAACTTCTCCACCTCTTCAAAAGATAAATTTCCAATTTTTATGTTTCCATTTCATAAAATATTCTCGTCACGAGACATAATCATATATTTTGTCTTTTCGGGATTTACTTCAAACCTATCTCTTTACTTGCTTCCAGTAAAATAATCGCCTGGAATAGCTTCTTCTATTACAATAGTCCGTAACATTGTTTCCATTATGTACAATAAATTTCATAAATTTCTCATACTTCTGTGTATTATCATATATTGAATCTTTGTTACTCTTACAACTTTGTTTAAAAAAATTTAAATTTTGACTTTAGGCAGTCTGCTATGGCAGAAAGACTATCAAAACAATGTTAAAACAAATTAGTAGCTACAGGCTCTCTGACTGATACAATTACATTAAATTTTCAATAGATTATCGTCCCAGCTGCACCAAGCTGTCAGGATAGCCATCTGTTGAACAAAAGTAAGAACTAAATCTAGTCTTCAGTAATATTATGTACTCCATATAATTTCGTCATTATGAAATTTAACTGTTAATGTGAAAGAAATTTGCATTATTTTAAGA
Organism: Periplaneta americana; assembly: GCA_025594305.2. Taxonomy (NCBI): domain Eukaryota; kingdom Metazoa; phylum Arthropoda; class Insecta; order Blattodea; family Blattidae; genus Periplaneta; species Periplaneta americana. The sequence goes on along the minus strand of JAJSOF020000031.1, from coordinate 103,741,280 downwards.
TTTTCAAATACCGTACGTGGTTGCCATACATTACTTTCCAACAATGCATTCTTTTTGTTATCGTTAAAATTTAAGGACTGTCATATATTGGACTTGACATTTATAAACGATTATCGTAGAGAAATCAAATCAGCAGCACGTAACATAGAGGCCTACATGACATATCAAATACACACATCGTATTTTCTGCCCCTCTGATCTAGACTTACGGAGTACTGCAGTCCTAGCTGTACATTTTGTTTTTCCTCTAGTCACAAATTCAATACGTGAAAAAAATGAATAAACAACATGACGCCATTTTGACAAAATCCGCCCTTCACTTCCTCCTTCCATAACATTGAGCTCCAGATTCGAGGGTTTAAACGAGGCTGAGGTGATGGATTGAACAGCCACGTCATCGATTACTAACAGTCATCTTGCTTCATGCCACTGATTCGCCTGCGAAACTTCGTTTAGCCTATTCGACTTACACAGGAGGCGGAGAAGTTGCCGCATAATCACGGCGAATCAAATTACCTTTTTCAACATTATTGAACTCGAGGTAAAAAAGGTAAAGGTATCCCCGTAACATGCCATGAAGGCACTTGGGGGGGCATGGAGGTAGAGCCCCATGCTTTCCATGACCTCGGCACTAGAATGAGGTGGTGTGGTCGGCACCACGCTCTGACCGCCTTTTACCCCCGGGAAAGATCCGGTACTCAATTTTATAGAAGGCTGAGTGAACCTTGGGGCAGTTCTGAAAGTTTGGCAACGAGAAACAATCCTGTCACCACCTGGGATCGAACCCCGGTTGAACTCGAGGTATTTATTTATTTAATTATGTATTTATTTATTTCTGTATTTATTTACTTATTCATTTATGTATTTATTTATGTCTTTATTTATTTATTTATTTATTTATTTATTTATTTACTTTATTTATTTCTTTTTTTATTTCTTTATTTATTTCTTTATTTATTTATTTACTTATTTATTTATTTATTTATTTATTTATTTATTTGTGTATTTGTTTATGCTTTTATTTATTTACTTATTTATTTATGTATGTCTTTATTTATTTATTTATTTACTTATTTATTTATTTATGTATTTATTTATCTATTTAACTGTTTATTTATTTACTGTTTATTTATATTTATTTATTTATTATTTATTTATTTACTTATTTATTTACTTATTATTTATTTATTTATTTATTTATTTATTTATTTATTTATTTATTTGTTTATTTATTTATTTATGTCTTTATTTATTTATTTATTTATTTATGTTTTTATTTATTTATTTATTTATTTTTTATTTATTTATTTATATTTTTATTTATTTATTTACTTATTTATTTATTTGTTTATTTATTTATTTATTTGTTTATTTATTTATTTATTTGTTTATTTATTTATTTATGTCTTTATTTATTTATTTATTTATTTATTTATGTTTTATTTGTTTTATTTATTTATTTATTTACTTATTTACTTGTTTATTTATTTACTTATTTATTTATTTATTTATTTATTTATTTATTTATTTATTTATTTATTTATTTATTTATTTATTTATTTATTTACTTGTTTATTTATTTATTTATTTATTTATTTATTTGTTTATTTATTTATTTATTTTTTATTTGTTTATATTTATTTATTTATTTATTTACTTGTTTATTTATTTATTTATTTATTTATTTATGTCTTTATTTATTTATTTATTTATTTATTTATTTATTTATTTATTTATTTATTTTCTACTCTTTTTTAACTTATTCGTTCGTTCACAATCTCTCTAATTATTTCCCTTTACAATAATTATAAATTAGGCCAAATTTCGTAAACTGAGGAATTAATTTATGGATCAGTCGTGATGTGATATCGTCAGTGTTCATGAGTAATACTTATAAAATTGTGTGAAGAGAGATATATTACGTCCTGATTGCTCGTATGTAAATCTTTAATTAAAGATTGTCTTTAAAATGAATTCTTAGAACACTGAATTATCTTCTGATGGCGTTATCACTTCATACTTCAATTTTAACGATCAGATATTGTTTTAAATAACAGCACGCGTGTCTTATATTTCCTAGAATCTTCAATTTGGCATATCCAGCTTTTTATTATTGGGAATATGAAGAAAATAGATTAGGGGAAATTGCCCACACAAACATAGGATAGATGGGAGGCATAACACCACTTTTTCCTCATCGGAGATGTTGAGAACGTGTTTTTCCATGGATATACGGAATTCTATTTGATACACCATCGCACAACTTTCTGTTTATGATCCGTAATTACGCAAGTAAGTAAGTGGTCTGTAAACAATTCATTATTTTGCCCATATTCACGAAAATAATTGAAGCTTCATGATTTTCCATGAAGTTCAGTAAGAGAGGAACCAGCATTAAGAGTAATTCAGATTGGAAGCGAATCCCGAGAGATTAGGCAGTTAACGTCGCGCCTACATTAAAACAAGAGACGAGCGATGTTGCGTGCATCCGTTCGGTGGCGCCAGTCTGGTGGCGACGCCAGAAACTAATACTTCACAGTTTTTGCTTATTTAACGGAAAGCGGAGAACAGAACGCCAGCGAATCTCTGGCGTAATTAATACCTCATAACTTGTTTGAACTTTTTTGTGTTATCCTGCTGACACAGAGTTTGTGTCTGTGCTACACAACTTTTGAAGACGGTGACGCGCATTTACGTCGCTTCTGGGGGAAGTCGGATTTCAATGCAGCTTTGCATACAAAGCCGCTAGATGGCTTCCCGGCAAAAACAAACCTCAAGAGGAATGACTGGCAATATTGATATTATTCATTGTTGCTTATGGTTGGCAGTTCTTAATTACATAGTTCATTATATACTTCAGGTGTAATTCAAATCAATATTTTCAGGTTTATGAGATAGTATTTAATGATGAAGTGTGAAATGCAGGCGGGATCGTAGTGCTGGAAGAAGAACTGTAACTTCCATTTTTATAGTAACTTAAGTCTATAAAAAATTTAGATTGTTCCAGAATTGTTCGTATCTAATGCTATAATAATAATAATAATAATAATAATAATAATAATAATAATAATAATAATAATAATAATAATAATAATAGTAATATAATAATAATAATAATAATAATAATAATAATAATAAACTGCCCCCCATTGAGGGTAGCTCTTACGGACTTAGTATATCCTCAAAAAATTATTATACACTAGTAAAAGCTCCGCTGCACCCGTTGAAATAAATATAAAGTAATTATATAATTAAAATAGGACATTTGATCCAGGGTACATTGTGTTTAATAGAAGGATAAATCGTTTATTGTGTTTTTAATTTAAATTGAATTAAAAAATTAAAATGCGATCATTTTGATCCAGAGACACTCATTTGGTCATAAAAATTAGTTTAGGAAATAAGAAACGAATGAACAGAATAGCCTATCAAGTTTTCTTTAGAAGCTATTTTAATCTTACCTGTCCTCAATTCACTCATAACTTACTGTAATAACATTATAGCATTATGTCCATCTAGAGAAACTACACTTTCCAATGGTGAATTAATAATTAATTATACAAATGGGTTAATTTAGCTTCCGATATTACTTCATAGAAACAGAAACATTCTCTGTAGGCTATCTTTCATCTTTTACAATTGTTGCTGTCCAAGGCCCCTTATAGGCGAAGTAATTTTTTTAATTCATTACACGGCCTTAGATGGCAGTTATTTTAATTTTAAAACTCATTTATCTCATTAAATATCAGTCCTATCAAAATTGTTTAATGAATAAAACTTATCGCAAATTATTTTTAAAGAAACGTTTGTTATGTAAGATTTTTCATGAGAATCAATAATAAGCGAGATATTTCGATTTATTTAATTCAGGCCCCCTTATAACCCCCCTTTTGAATTATGTATTTTGAAATATAGCCTAAAATCTAAGTTACAACGAACTTAATTTATATTCCAGTTTATTTCATCTTTAAAATCCGTTCAGCCATTATCGTTGTGAAAAGGTAAAAACTACAGACAGACAGACATACAAACAAAAATTTCAAAAGCGATTTTCGGTTTCAGGGTGGTTAAGTTCATATATATGTTAGGACCAATTATTTTTGAAAATCGAAAATTAGCAGAAAAATTTCGGCTACAGATTTATTATTAGTGTAGATATGTAAACATAGATATTAAATTTTAAAGAAGGGAAACAAAGAAAATGAAAAATTACAATTGCTATTAATGTGGCACCATGTGATTAATTAGGATTTATTTTTTAACACAATTATCACAATGTCATCCCTCAGAGATGTTGGCAGAGCAAACTGTCGTCGAAATTCTTCGAAAAAAGCTGGTATAGTCCCTCGAGCACCTATGAGCAAGCCGAATACCTCAACGTGAATCAAGGCATATTTCAGCTTGAAATAGTTGACTGTAGGCTCATAGATCGACTTCTTCTCCAGGTGGACCTCGGCTGACTGATGACATCCTACTTCAAAACGTATCGTGGGGTCCACAATGATGCCCTGTTTAGTGTCAGCATTGTACGCTAAAATATCTACTCGTCTCGTTGCCCCATTTTCAGCTAGACAGGAGATTTCTTCTTCTACTATCCAGCCTTTATTTCTCAATGCGGCAGCAGATCTTAGAAGTGGAGGTAAATTAATACCAACACGTACGAAACTCTCTGGTTGTCTACCGGTGAAGTAATGTGACCACAGGAAGCAAAATGTAGTTCTTATAATAGTTTGTTTCTTTTTACAAGAAATTTAATGCTATATTATTTATGGTTTAAATCATATTTCCATATTTTCAAAAAGTGAATCCCTCCCGTTAATATTCAGTCTAAAGTTTATGATTTGTTTTCAGTTGTCATGGAAACACATGAAGTTTCTACGATGTTGTGAAATTTATTGCAGGAATTTTAATAGTTACATATTCAACAATTTACGGAAAAACAAACAAGTTTAGTGAACAATTTAATATTGACTATTACGCTTTTACTACGTCATACTACTTTCGACCAATAAACCGGTACGAAACGACGTGTTTCAATCTATCATGGCTGCTTATCTTACAATTTTTATCAGCTCCTAGCATTTGTCTGTTTTTATCACATCCCTAGCATCTGTTTGTTTTATCACATCCCTAGCATTTGTTTGCTTTTATTATCTCCCTAGCATTTGTTTATTTATTTTCCAACATTGTACTTTCAATAATTGTACCTTTTAAAATGATTCATGTTTATTTCATCATTCTTAATTAAAACTTTTCTATCAGTTATCTTGTTTATATTAGTTAGGTTATGTTATAGCTTCTGCTGTATAAGATTATGGATAGTCACGTATCAGAGATTGTTTAATGTATATTGATAATTGAAGTGGAATGCAACTGTTTTAATAGAAATGAAACTGAATCAACAAAGCCTTCTTGAATAGTAATCGTCCATAGAGTTCAATGAAGATTGTATAGTTGGCATAACTGGTAACAAGAGAACAGCTGATCATAACACACTACTGCCATCTACCGGAATATTTGTAATGATACAATAATACATTTTCAAGACAGTTTAGCATTTTGGTAAGTCAATTAATATTTTATTGTATTAGAGTACTTTATTTCTTCTAATCTTTATATACTTTCTTCTAATCGTGTAATAGTCGAATAAATCCCACTCGAGGTTTGATTTTCTGTAGAAAGCGTGGTCCGAAATCTCCATCATCCCTCTCAATGACTAAGCGTAATTTATTTTACCTGAAATACCAGTTTCGTATAAGAATAGAATCAGGTAGGTAGAAATTAATATTCCACAAATTATGGTGTTCTATGAGAAACATCGCAAAGGAAAGTATTTAACATGTGATGAGAGGAGAATTATACTAAAACGGTTTTTAATAATAATAATAATAATAATAATAATAATAATAATAATAATTCTTTATTTATATTGGCAGAGTTAATAGGGCCTTCTCTTACACTCTACCAGGTCTCAAAGTATACAAGCAGTTAAAATTTAACAAAAAGTTAAAGAACAGAATACTAACATATTACAAAAAATAATAATAATAATAATAATAATAATAATAATAATAATAATTCTTTATTTATATTGGCAGAGTTAAGGCCACAGGGCCTTCTCTTACACTCTACCAGGTCTCAAAGTATACAAGCAGTTAACATTTAACAAAAAGTTAAAGAACAGAATACTAACATATTACAAAACAATAATAATAATAATAATAATAATAATAATAATAATAATAATAATAATAATTCTTTATTTATATTGGCAGAGTTAAGGCCACAGGGCCTTCTCTTACACTCTACCAGGTCTCAAAGTATACAAGCAGTTAACATTTAACAAAAAGTTAAAGAACAGAATACTAACATATTACAAAAAATAATAATAATAATAATAATAATAATAATAATAATAATAATAATAATAATAATAATATTAATAATAATAATGGCATAATAAAATCGACACTAAACAACATGAAAATTATACAATACTAGAAAAAAAAGAAAGTAAAATACATTGGAATATAGTGAAAGCAACTCATTTAGTACAAATGGTTAATATGGAAAAACGTAAGGAAGAATATAACAAAATGGAATGTAATAAAATAATAAAAAGAAAAGAAATACGAAAATTAAATAAAATTCACGATAAAAGGCTATGATAATAAATTCATCTGCTGATAAAGAGAACAAAAAGGGGAAAGGAAGGAAAAAGAAATACTACTAGGTTCAAAAAGTTCCCGGAATTTTACTACCATTTTTCGTATTAATATATAACAAGGGATATTATACATTTGTTTTGTTGGTAACATTCATGATGTCATTTCCTTAAAGTTTGTTGATAATGGCAATTATTGGTTTTGAGTTGTAGGCAATTGTTTATCATAGTGTTTCGTTTGTTCGTCGCATTTTGTAATTATGTCCACAGAGCAAAGTACAAACATCAAGTTCTGTGTTTTGCTGGGGACATGATCAGTATGGCTGATGAAGATGGTGATTTCTTAAACAAAATGAAACTGGTGCTACTTGTACGACCCAGTCCCTAAACGACAGTCATCTGAGTGGAAATCGAAAACATCTCCTCGGAAGCAAAAATTTCTAGGCACACTTCCAAAGGCAAAGTTATTTTAAATGTTATGTTTTATTTAACGACGCTCGCAACTGCAGAGGTTATATCAGCATCGCCGGATGTGCCGGAATTTTGTCCGCAGGAGTTCTTTTTCATGCCAGTAAATCTACTAACATGAGCCTGTCGCATTTAAGCTCACTTAAAGCAAAGTTATGTTGGAAGTTTTCTTCGACTCTCAGGGTCTCATGCACCATGAGTTCATTCCAGAAGGTCGTACTGTAACGAAAGAATTGTACGTAAAAACCCTCCGTCGCCTCTGGGACGCAGTGAGAAGGAAACGTCCAGAAAAGTGGGTAGAAAACAACTGGTTCCTTATGCATGACAATGCACCTGCTCATCGCGCAATTATTGTAAAGAATTTTCTTGCCAGGCACAACATAACTGCTTTGGATCACCCACCATACTCTCCTGATCTCTCACCACCTGATTACTTTCTGTTTCCCCGTCTGAAAAGTCATCTGAAAGGACGGAGATTCAATGCTGAAGAGGTTATCGCAAACGCGACGAGAGCACTAAGACGGGTTTCACAAAATGGCTTCCAGGCCTGCTTCCAGGAACTCTACACGCGTTGGCAAAAGTGTGTAGTTGCGGAAGGCAACTATTTTGAAGGGAATGCTGTAGAATAGTGTTTAAGGTACGTTGTTTCTATGATGCTAGCAAATTCCGGGAACTTTTTGAACCTAGTATGTATATAGCCTATATTTTTACAAAACTATCGCAGAGAAAAGGGCTTATAACTGAAATGAATCTGAATTCAAAAAGTGCAATTTTAATTTATTTTTGAAGCTAGACAATGTCCGACAGTCTCTGACATGTTGTGGTAGGGAGTTCCAGATGACGATGTTTTATACGTCCGCTGAGAAATATGATGGAGTCACGCCTGATGATATTGCAGGAAATGTAGCGAATTTACTGGTGTTTGAGTTTAGGAAAATTTTGAGGGTGGAAAAGAGTTCTAAGAAACAGAGAAATCAACCAATAGAAATCGGCACCTTGCGGAGGAATACATTAGCTGTCACGTGCTTTTGTTTACCTTCACTTTTCGGTAAGAACTGCAGGGGAACTGGCAGTTGAGGTTTGCCTTAGTTGCTACTTCCAGAAACTTCTTGTTTACGGAATGCTTCACTTATCGCTTGGTTTTAAGGTAATATTTATTTTCTAACCGCACTGTGGCGAGATATTTTGCAGGAGGCTTGCTGATAGTACTGTACAGTAGTAATGGATTTTACTACCTAACTTTATGGGCTTCCCATTAGCAGAGAAATAGATAAATACATAGAGTGGAGGTGTTAAATCCAGTAGGAGTACCTGAGACAGGAAGCAGTGGCAGACGAAACTGCCATCTGCAGCTCGGACATGGAACGAACCTCGATATTCTCTTCCTGAGAAATTACATCTCGTCTCTTACTGCGTCAGCATCCATTTCTCTCAATGTCTGGATCACAATCAGCAAGCAGCAGATTATATTTGAACCATGTCATGATGCTGTTCGTTCCCTGTCGCAACCTGTATATATTTATTTTCCACATTTTATTTGTTAACTGGAAATTTATCTTTTGAAGATGTGAAGAAGTTCCAATATCTTGGAGCAACAGTAACAAATATAAATGATACTCGGGAGGAAATTAAACGCAGAATAAATATGGGAAATGCCTGTTATTATTCGGTTGAGAAGCTCTTATCATCCAGTCTGCTGTCAAAAAAACTGAAAGTTAGAATTTATAAAACAGTTATATTACCGGTTGGTCTTTATGGTTGTGAAACTTGGACTCTCACTTTGACAGAGGAACACCGATTAAGGGTGTTTGAGAATAAGGTGCTTAGGAAAATATTTGGGGCTAAGAGGGATGAAGTTACAGGAGAATGGAGAAAGTTACACAACACAGAACTGCATGCATTGTATTCTTCACCTGACATAATTAGGAACATTAAATCCAGACGTTTGAGATGGACAGGGCATGTAGCACGTACGGGCGAATCCAGAAATGCATATAGAGTGTTAGTTGGGAGGCCGGAGGGAAAAAGACCTTTATGGAGGCCGAGATATAGATGGGAAGATAATATTAAAATGGATTTGAGGGAGGTGGGTTATGATGATAGAGAATGGATTAATCTTGCTCAGGATAGGGACCATTGGCGGGCTTATGTGAGGGCGGCAGTGAACATCCGGTTTCTTAAAAGCCAGTAAGTAAGTATTTGTTACTGCGTACTTGGTGCTTAGGTTGTATTCAGATTTACTATTTCTCAGTTTACCTGTTAGTGTCAACTGAACACTTGTTTACAAGCGACAGTAAGTCTTTTCTTTGCTGAATACCGACGAGAAACTCTGAATTAAAGAACATGAACGACCAATTCAAATCATAAATTTAAAATAAACACGATAAAATCACAATTAAATGTACATCTTTCATCTTAAACCAGTGGTGGGCAAAATAAACGCAACCCACAAGACAGGATTTAAATGGCAACTACATACTATGGGAGGGGTTGCACTCTACAGTGCAGTGACGGATTTACAGACAGTTGCGCCACTACACTCCTACCTGCCATATGTAATTAGAATAGTCCATTCACGTAATATTTAAGTAATCATTTTTCAAAGCAATGTCTTCGAAATTGGGATTTATATCTGTGCATGATATTTTCAGTTGTGCAAGGAGATGAGCATCGCTTAAGCGGGATCTGTGGCTGGACTTTATAAATTTCATTTTAGAAAACAGCTGTTCGCACTGGTAGGTTGATGAATACATACCGTCATTTCCCATAACTATGGCCCTGGAACACAACTGTGGTCCACGATACAACTATTCAAAGATCATTGTAGAAATAACATAGACTGTTCGTAGATAGCTGCAGTGACTTGACTTCAAACTTCAGTACAGCAAGAATATAGATAAACGAGGTACTACGTTATGGAGTACAAAATTGGAATAGTTGTATCGTGGACAATAGTTATGTTCCAGGACCATAGTTATGGGAAATGACGGTACTCATTATTTTTGAAGCAAACTGTCTAAGCAGTGGATATGTAGTACTGGACATCTTTTAAAATATTTTAGCCCCCAGTAGACCTTCACATTCTGCTTTTAAGAAGCCATCAATTTCCAAAACCAGTACGTCTAACTGCAATTCTGGGATAACATTTTCAATTTAAACATGAAAAGGAGTGGCAAAAATATTGAAATCTTTCTCCATCCTTTGAAAAATCACTGAATCTGTGTTCTTTGAACTCGTATAACAGGTGATCTATTTTAAGAATGTACATATTTAAGATCGCGTCCTGAATATTTGTAACTGATCCCAAACATGAGAAATGAAAGAACCGCCTTTCTTGTAAGTGTGATATCCTCTCGATTCATATGATTCTGCAAAAGACATTGTATCACTAATGAAGCTCCGAAGTACAGCAATCCAGTATAATCCGCCACGTACACGCGCAGTATTTTCATGGAGTGGGGGAAGGGGAAGGTAGGGGGTAAGTTTGATGCTACGCTGAGCTCTGACATCACTGCAGCAATGCGGCAGGAATGCCCACTATTGTCTTAAATGAACCTGGTTGCATAAATGCCTTTGATATGAAGAACCCATTATTTTGTGCCTTCACATTTTCACTGTAGGTCGTCATGCATATAATTACAATAAAATTCATGGCAATTTTTGGCTCTCATGCTAACATCCTGCACACAGAATTCAGTTGCTAAACTCTAGTATGAAACAACTGCGTTCAATAAGAGTATGCAGAAATAAACTGATTTCCCCTTACAAGCAGAACTTTTATACAATATCGTATCACTGGGACTAAGTTGACACTGAAGTGAAGCAATTGTTTTTAAACAGACTCGTTACTATGGAAACTAAAAGCTTACATTAAGAGCCTCGTTCTTTCTGTAAACATGCAGTATTCGCATTTTCGAGATGGCATAAAATCTTTACGAAGAGAGAAACAGCTTAAGTTACCTCTGTATAAGCAAAGCAGTAGTTCCCATCATGCACTACAATTATTTTTCAATCGTTTATATAATGACGTCGTTTCTAATGTCGTGGAAAATAGTGATATGAGATGTATTTTGCTGTGATCAGGCCGAAGACTATCCATGGAAGAACCTGATATTCACCGTACATATCACAAAACTTCGGATAAAACACAACCATTTAATCAGCCCAACTCGGTTTATAGCCTACGCCTAAACTTTGACTTGGAGCATGGACCTGAAAATGTAATTAATCACGCCGCACACAGAACACGTTCTCTTATGTTAAGTCCCTATGTACAGTAAACTGTGTAACACACTGTATATACATTTCTTAAGGGTACGGTGACTTGTGGCCCACACTGTACTCAATGTAAATACCTGGCTTTTTAACATGCAGCGTTTTTCGTATCATTAGAGCAAAATTGTAACAAAAATTACAGCATTATCATTTATGTGAATTGCGTCCATGACAACCGCAATGCATTTGTTGCTAAGGTGTTTCATTTGTTTATTCATGGACCAGGTTATGTCTCTATAACATTGATCAAATGGAATACGCAATATTTATTATGTTATCGAATCTATCATCATTTGTCTTTATATTTTAAACGATTATGTGCTTCGCAGCACTTCCTAAAGGAAATCACCCAGCCACCATGATATCGTTTCTTCTTTATATAGACAATTACAAT